>JARHVA010006128.1:600000-1001519 GCA_037957365.1 Torreya grandis | reverse complement strand
CATAACTTCTTCAAACTATATACAAGGGCAAATTGCTTGACTTTCTTACTTGACTTCCTCCTTATCCTAGCTAGCTTAATCTTATATTCTCATGACTTCCAAGATCTTCCCATTGATTATTATCATTTCCATATATCTCTCTCTTCATATTTATCACTTTCATTTTAATATCTCTTATTTCATTTATTATCTCTAACCTACAAGCTTACGTTGTGCATACTTCTGGATGACTTTACATTATATTTTTTGAATAAAAGACATTTTATATATAAGACTAATTTTCTATGACTCTTTAGAAATAGACTATGGTCTTTACATCACTTATAAATTCTATTTAAAATCATTTTTTTAAATATCTTATGATCCTACCTCATATCCACAGATACCAAAATTCACATAACAGTTTATGATGCTCTTGTATCACCTCATCTCATGCTCCCAAGTAACTTTGAACAAATACACACCATCAATCTCCTCATGAGTAGCCTATTCTTTAACTCATAATGATCATAATTGATCTTCGATTCAATATTCCATGATTATGCCACTTGGTAGCTTTTCATGCCTTCTGCACACCCTATAGTCAGTCTTCCAATGAACATTCACCACTTGGTAGCCATGTGTGCCTTATGAGCACATTGACTATTTGACTCCAATAAAATTCTACCACTTGGTAGCCTCATGTGAAATTTTGACTATTTGACTCAATATTATCTATTATATCATAATCTTCATGATCATGTGCTCACCATTGATCTCTATCTGTTAGGTTTCACAATCACCATTAGATTTGCTGCTCAAACTCCATGATTGTGACACATGTCACTAACACGTGAAATCTTGACTATTTGACTTTGAACAATGTCATTGTATCCTTATATGTGGTCATACTAAATGCTTTTCATTAAATCTATGATTTCATTAAATGTTCACCATATATCTTCGATATCACAAATTTGGCTAAGTATGAGAACTTGGTAAACTATGTCTAAGAAGCCAACTTTGCACCTTAATAAATTTTTCTACACTCTATGTTCAGACCTAAAAATTGAACCATTTGATCCCCTCACATAGGTGAATCTATCCATGTATCAATATTCTCTTTAAATCTTCACATTTTTTAAAGATGACATCATCAAATTACTTACTCAACTTTATTTGTCAAGATGACTACTTGAACCTAGACACTCAATTGAATCCTCTAATGAATTCATTTCACTTCCATAAGCACTCTAATCACTCATAACATCCCATATGGTCTCTTTAACATGTCCATATCATCAATATCATCCATCAATTTTCTCATTAATTCAAACACTCTCCAAACCATCAATCTGATTACTTTGTCATTAATGCACTAGTACCATAAGCTGTCTTTGACATCAATGACAACCAAATATCAATGACCATGATTAACAATCTCCCCCTTTTTCATTTATGGAAAAAAACCATCATAATGACTTCTTACTCATTTAAAACTCCATTTTGATCTTTTTCCCCCTTTGACATTAATGATAAATGGTCCCTTCCTCAATATGCCGACAATCATTCCTTATCATCATGTATGTATCCAAATACTATTTAAGATGCTCAGATACTTACAAAATTTCAAACTTATGAATCAATTACTCCCCCTTTAACATGCACCAATCTAAACTGAAAAATTACTCATAGATTTTAAAAATCTCCCCCTAACATCATGTTCTATCTTATGTTATTTATTCTTTGACATACACCAATCTAAACATGGGATTTTCTATTCCTTAGACCTGTCTGCATATAGAACTCATAAGCTCTCTTTGATCATTCATTAATATTCAATACCTTGTCAAAATACATGACTTGGTTTGATCAAGTCATCATGTCAATCTTCTTAAATTTACAATTATAGCAGACATCTTCACACTTATATCATGACTGAAGCATATTCACATATGTTTCCCTTTAAATCATGTACATCTTCTTCAAGTCAATCAAGCTAATTGAGTTAGCTCCCCCTTATCCAAGCACATCTTTCATATTATGAGATTTAAAATAATATACCTTAGTATTGATTTTCAATTTGATCATTACCTAGAGCACACACACTTGCTTTCACAGTGAAATATGTCTCCTAAGAGTCATAGGTAAAGACACCCACTTGTCATAGAGGGACTAAATATCCCAAAACTCAAGAGACCCCCATTTATCAATGATCTTACATGACTTGCAATCATTCTTTATCTTTATATTGACTTTAAATCAGTTTTCAACTTATTCTTTTCTTTTATCTCAGGATCTTGTTTGATTCCCTTGTTGATTTAGGTAGATAAGGCTTATTCCTTGATACTTGAACTTATTCCATGTTTTTTTATGGAAAATAATCCATTTTGATCCTATTTTTCATTTACCTGCTTAGGCCTCCATTCAATATGAATATTTAACTTCATGATAGGATTGATAATTTTTAAAGTAGAATACTAATCATTCTTATAGAACTTTGATATGTGATCTCTCTCATGACATTTGAAACAAATTAGGTTTCTCATATTGTGCATAACTTATGATCTTAAAGTTTCATTATTATGTACCTAATAATTTGGTGCCCTGATGAATAAATTACAAAACTTTGTAATATGACCAAATCCTTGGCATTTGTAGCAAAAGATGTCATTCTTTCCTTGTGAACCTATTGATTGTCTTGAGTGATGATTTTATTCATGCTTACCATTGACTTCCTCATAATTCCATGAAAATTCATTCCTTTAGGATATTTTACAATCTTTTTACCTATGACCAAACTGATTTCAAGAGTAATAATAACCATTTAAATTTGCATACCTCATAGCATTTTTTTGTCTAATCTAATTTGTCTTCATTCTATCAATACCTTCATTCCTTGACTCATTATTGATCTTCAAAGCCTTTATCTTGTCTTGAGTTACATGATTTTTTTCTTCTTTATATCCAAGACCAGATTTATCACTAGCATGTTTTTGACTACTCAAAATATTGTTAATATCATTTGAGCTCTTTTCATACTTCATAAATAACTTTACCTTACAATATGTCTTATCTAAATTAGTTGTTAATGACTCAATTTCAATCACATACCTTAATAATTCATCTTCTTTATATTTTAATCTTATAGACATAGTTTCTAATTGACTATTGAGATGATTGACAATATCTTCATGTTCCCTAATGTCATCATTCAATCTTGCTTCAAACACCTTGAATTTTTCTTCATATTCCTTGAAATCTGACATCATATTTTTGTTCTTCTTCTTCTCAATCTTCAAATCTTCAATAACATTCATTAATTTATCTGTATTATCTATATCATCAGTTGTATCTTTTCTCATAGCTTGATTTAATTTCATCTGTAAAGACTCTATCTCTAATTGATACATGATACACTCTTCATCCTTACTCTTTACTTCACTAAGATTACAAACCTAAGTTTCAATAAGTTGTGTGATCTCATCATGCTCCTTGACTTCATTACTCATCCTTCCTTCAAAAATTCCAATTTGATCCTCATAGGATTTGATCAAGGAATCTTGTTTTCTATTCTTTCTTTATAGTAACTTCATTTCTTCCACAATATCTAGATATTTATCTTCAAGAGTGACTTTCTCATCTTCTTCCTCTAAGTTATCTCTGCCAAAGAAATATTTTATTAAATAACATACACCTTCATTATCAATGACATCCATGAACAATGTCTCCTTGTCCTTATTATGAAAAGAAACATCATTGTTAGATGTTCTTACTTCTTCCTCTACAAATGAGTTACTATCTTCTTCATGGTAAAGTCTCTTACTACCTTTGTATTATTCTTTTTTTCCATTTTTCTTACTGAAGAACTTTATGATATTTTAGTACCCTTAGATTTCTTGTGTTCATCCTCATGAGATTCATTATGATCTTCTTTGAGTTCAAAGTTGTTTGGACATTTAGCTGCAAAATAATCAACTTTACCACATGAAAAACATTTAAATGGAAGTTTTCATTAATAGTTACTTGATCCTACATTCAATTTTCTTACAATTATGGCTTCAAGTTGATCTTCATTAAGATCAAAATCTTCAAGACTTAACTTGTTCTTCTTATCTTCCTTGATCACCTTAAAGGTTTCTTCTTTCTTATGATGTCTATCCTCATCAACTTTCATTTCATAATTAGTAAGGATGCCATGTAGTTCATCCATCTTCAATTGAGTGAGATCATGGCTTTCTTTTATAGTAGAGACTTTTGAATAAAACTGAAGTGTAAGATTCCACAATACCTTATGTACTATAGTATATTCATCAATCACCTCTCCAAGACCTCTGATCATGTTTACTACCTCATTAACCCTTAGAATATAGGATGCCACAGTATCTTCTTCCTTCATTTTGAGACCTTAAAATTACCTTTGGTAGGTTTACAACTTAGCCAATTTTACCTTAGATTTTCCTTCATAGATAGTCTATAATTTGACCCAAATTTCCTTGGTAGACTTGAAATGGATCACTTTGGTGAACTCAACCTTGGATAGACTAGAAATTATAGCATTCATAGATTTGGAATTATTCACACTCAACTTCTTGTCAGCAGCACTAGTTGGAGGTGTAGTTGGTGTAGTGTAACCATCCATGATAGATTTTAAAATATCAAACCCTATGGATATGGTGTATGTCCTCATCCTTTTACTCTAAAAAGAATAATTTGACCCATTTAACAATGGTGCTTGCTTTGTAGGTAAACCCTGTATCTATTGACTTTTCATATTATACTTTAGATCACATTCAAGTGGTTAAAATTGTAATGAAGGACCTAATCTAATACCAATTATTAGAAGTAAAATCACTAAGAAGGGGGTAAAATTAGTGCTGCAATATATTTCAAAATTCAATTGTAATCCTTTCAAACCCTTGATAAATGACCATAAGCATTCATAAAGCATACAATATGTTCATAATAATGAATAAGAAAGATGATGCAATATCACACACATAACACAAGATCTACGTGGGAAACCCTCTTGGGGAATAAAATCCACTCGCAAGCCTAAAAACACATGGGCTACTCATCCTATAATATGATCACAAACATGAGACCTTTTAGTGAAGCACCCACTTCACAAGGAGCACCCACCCCTAAGTATGAATAAGCACCCATTTGTTTTATATGTTGATCACCCACATAACACCTTATTAAATCAACAACTCCAAAATTATGATTACATTTCAATCTGATTGGAGAAATAATGTATAACTCTTCTCTTTCAACTCATCACACACACTCAAACTTGCTCATACCAACAATGCATCCAAACACCCCTTTTGGATCACTCTAGGCTTATTTTCTCATCTTCAATCTACTATGTACTTTATTCCATCCACTGATCACACTATCTTTGATCTCTTTCCTTGTCTCTTTCTTCTACTCTCTCAATTCATTCATGTGCAAGTCTAAAAACCATTACCTTGGTCTTCACTATTTATAGAGTCTTCATGAATATCAACTTTTAGGTCAGTCATGATATTTTTCTTAACCCTTAAGACATATAGCATTCTAAAAAATAGCTCAATATCATCCTCACAAGTTAGCCATGGCATTCATAATTCACATTTAAGCAACCAAAACTTTCAATTAGGCCTTAGTAGCCCTTATAGGTCTCATGGAGACCTATTCACCCATTTATCACTTCATCAAGCAAATTAAAAACACAAGATCACTTTCAAATACATAGGTCCACTATATATGATCTCTAAGACATCTTCAGGTGATTACTCCCACCAAAACACTCTTCTACTAAATCACAATTTACTCAAACAATATTATGTACATAGTAACACCATGAATGAACAAATAGTCAACTTTGAAGATCCATATATACACTTTTACAAACATTCAAACCTTATAATAAAATTTTCTAGATTTTCCTTGAAGTCCTTTATAACATCTCCTTCTACACTATTATAAAATTCATCCTGGATCAAAAGATATAGCTCAAAAACTACATACTACTTTCCCTACATTAATTTGAAAATTCAAATTCCAACGGTCACTATGAAAATGCTAAACATCAGACACTTTGACCTCATCTCATGCTCCCTAAATTTTTTAAAAAAATACACACCCTAAATATCCTTAGGAGTACCCTAGTATTTAAATTTCAATACTCACCATTGATCTTCAATTTGAGCTTTCATAATTATGCCACTTGGAAAATTTGCATGCTTTCTACACACCCTACAGTCAGGCTTCCAATGAACTTCCACCACTTGGTATCTCCAAATGCCTTCTGAGCACATTGACTATTTGACTCAATAAACTTATAACACTTAGTATCCACACATTTAATCTTGAATATTTGACTCAATATGCTTCATTAAATCATAATCTACATAATCACACACTCACCATTGATCTCTACCTAACATGTTTCACACTCATCGTTAGATCTGCTACTCAAAATCTGTGATTGTGACACATGTTATTAGCATGTGAAATATTGATTTTTTAACTTTGAACCATGATGTTGGATCCTTATTTGATAATATTAAATACTTAATGTTATATCTATGATCTAATTAAAGGCTCACCATAGATCTTTGATATCACAAATTTGGCTAAGTATGAGAACTTAGTAAATTTTGTCAAAGAAGCCAAATTTTCACCTTAATAAAAAAAACTACGCTTCATGTCTAGACCTAAAAATTGATTCATATGATTTCCTCACATAATTGAATCTATCCATGTATCAATATACCCTTGAAACCTTCACACATGTAAAATATGAAATCATTAAACTACTTACTCAGTTTTATCTGTCAAGATGACTACTTGAACCTAGACACTCAATTAATTGCTCTGATGAATTCCTTTCACTTTCATAAGCACTCTAAACACTCATAACATCCCATAGGGTCTATTAAACATGTCCATATCATCAATATCATCCATAAATTTCTTTATTATGTTAAACACTCTCAAAACCATCAATTTGATCACTTTGTCATTAATGCACTAGTACCACAAGCTCTCTTTGACATCAATGACAACCAAACACTAATGACCATGATCAACATAGTCCACCTTTAATCTCATTGTCTTCTATGATATAATTTAATAATCCATATTTATTCACATTATCTACCATGACCTGATTTTCTCCAATTTACTAATCTACCTCACATCCACTTACTAATTTGTTATCATATATTCCTCCCAAATAAATTTTAGTTTATTTTCTAGTTAAAGAATAAGTAAAAAACTAAATTCAGGGATGGTAGAACTTATTTTTTATGCACATGTGATCTAGATGATTATGAAGAGCTCCTCTTTGTCTTGGGAAGAATGGCCTACAGATAAGAGAGTACTAAAACAAAGGGGTTGTTAGATGGGTGGAAAGGTGGATTACCTAACGTGAGATAGATCTAAGAAGCATGAGCTTGTTATGAGGTTTTTTATCCACTCTTTTAGAATAGCTAAGTTGAAATAAATAAAGATGAAATGCTTGCATTAAATCATAGAAAAGATTGAAAGGGAATGCAAGGAGAAATAAATGCTTGATAAAGGAAATAAACTAATTATATCAATAAGTGGGTCAATATTAATGCTAAATGTGTCAGGTTGGGTCCAGAAAATAGGCGGGGTCTCTATGAAAAGGTAGGAAGATAGAAAGTATAATTTGGTTGAGGTTAATTAGGTGGAAACAACTTGATATTATTTCCTACCACAGTGACCATTGATAGTCAAGGTGACCATCAAAGGTTAATGTGACCATCAATGGTTGGGTAACCATTGGTGTTTGAGCAAATTGTCAGTGGTTAGGGTGACCATCTATAGTTGTTATGGGTTCTAGGTATGTTTAAAAAAGGGTTACAAAAAACTTGGGTTGATGATATCAATGATCAGGTAGCAGATTGTTAAAGGTTAGGTTAGGGATGGGAGGTCATAAGATATGATGCAGAAGGGTCTGGGTTAGAAACTAAATAATTAGAACTTGAAAAAATAGAAATATACTTAACTAGTTGTTTGATATTTGTTAGTTCATCTAGAGTGATTTCAAAAAAGTAATGGTACTTTGCCTGAAGAATAATTTTGGTATAGGTTTAGGTCTCTGTCATAGCTACTAGTTTGATGGAGGGAAGACCTACAAAGAATTTATTAATGCAGTTGATAACTTGATTGCCTAATTTCTAAATTCTTAGATGGATATATTGATTGATCCTTTTTCACCTCCTATTCCTCCCCTTTTATAGGCAAAAGAGATGGAGGTGTAGGTTCTAGAAGGGGTGAAACTCATTACACAAATTTAATTCTTGATATGATGTGTTTAGGTTTTCACACAAATCGAGTTTGGGTGGTTAGGTGGTAGGGACCTGACCATCAGTGGTCATGGTGATCATCAATGGTCATGTTGACCGTTGATGGTCAAGTGCTGAAGGTCAAGTTGGGTGAAAAAGTTAAGTTAGTGATTTTTTTAATCTAATTAGCTAACTTGACTCAAGGTCATGGTCAGAGGTTGGGTAGTGGTCTAATATAGGGGTTTTTGACATCTAGAACCATTATGTGTGGTTTTCTAGTGTCAACAGTTAGGTTGAAAATATTTAAGGTGTATTTTATGTAAGTCTAGACTTATAATATCCAACATAACTTGGTAAAATTAAAATAGAAACCATTAATTTTGTGGGAATTTTCCACAACCATGTGACTTTTTACTTTCTTTATCTCTTTGATTAACTATAATTGAGAATATGCTACTCCTTGGCCATTAGAAATTTTGCAAGGAACCAACTACAAAGATTTTATTAAGGACTCTTCATGGGATTGGGTACGTGGTTGAGAGGCAAAAACTTCATGATAATGAGAAATGAAATCTCTCAAAATATTAGGAGGTTGTGTCACTCATTTAATGACATCACATATTATCTTCACTCTATCCACTAATTTCATGGATAGAATAAGGGGAAAAAATGAATTGGAAACTTGGTCTCCTATTTTTAACCAATGCATATGGGCACCATGAGCTTGATAGGTTTAGTCAAACTTTAGTTTATGCCTCTTTTTATTAGTGCCCTTTCACAAATCCTCATTGAGATGAGATATATCCAGCTCCTCTAATGACGTAATATAGGAAAAATATGATGCTCATTAGATTTACAACAAAATTCAGCCCCCTATTTATTGTATATATGAAGGAACACTTCATTTTGAGAAATGACATCCTCCTACTAAGCTATCCAACTAATCTCCCCATTTTGATCCCATTATTTGTGGTGATTTTAAGATGATTGAATCTATAGAGGATAAGGAAGGGCTCATCCTAATTTGGTTCTTGTAAAAGAGAGGTATGGTTTTACATGCACAATAAACTCAGGTTGTATGATCCCAACCACCACCTATAGCTCTCCTCCACCACCCTATGGTTAGCTTGGTCCAACTTTAAATACAAAATTATTTTTAGATAAAATATTTTCACTTTTGATAATAATTTTGATTACCTAATCAGTTTAATTATTTATTAATTTGACATGTTTCTAATTGCAATGAATTGCCCAATAGTTGATCTCTGGTAGAGAGAACATACAATAATTTTGTTGAAATGATAACTCTACTTGTATTCAAATCTATGCAAGAAGAAATTAATAATTTCTTTAATCAAATTGATTACAATATCTTTAGAAAAAATTACATATATAGGTGGCATATAGACGTGACCCAACAACCTCATACATGTGGGATTATCTTCCCCAATGACCTAATAACACTTAAGCAAGCTAAATAACACAAGTTTAGTAAAAACCTACACTAACACATGCCACCACCCCTCTTCGCCCCCGCCCCCCGCCCCGCCCCCACCAAGCATATATTTGGTGGGTAGAAGAATTGGGTCCTTGTAACTAGGCCTAATAAGGTACCCAAGTACAAAACTACTCTCATAAAGTGGAGAAAAGGATAAAATTCATAGGAAAAAGCCCCCCACCCCCCAATAGAGAGAGGGAGAAGAGGAAGAGGGATAAAAACCCCACTAGAAGATACAACTACATGTATCCACCATGTATCCTGGAAAGGACCTCTCTAAAGTGACCATGGATCACAAGTAGATGAAATGAAGAGTTAATCACCTTGGAACAATGAATGTGTCCACTAAATGCCTGATGGATCTCCAATCAAGGTGTGGTTCTTATACAAGGAAATATAATCCTCATGCATATTAGATAAGCCAAATGATCTTTGCAATGATGGTGCACCAGAAGTAGAGGTGAAGAAAGAATGCAAAATGTCCTAAAACTATGTAATCCTAGATCAATGTACTTGTTCCTTGCAATGTATGAAGTGGACCAAAAGTAGGTGGATCAAGAAATAAATCCTCAATATGTATAATGTGACAAGGATATGACAGAGGTGTGTCCCAATCACTACTAAATTCATATGTGCTAGAAGATGAGTCCTCATCACCAGATATGTGCTTAAGTTCAAAAATGCCATCAAGTCTAGGTGAGTCTAATGAAGAAGAATCTAAAGGAGATTCAAGGATAAAGTGTGTGAACGTATATAATTGAGTTTGATGATGAATTACTCCCACTTCCATTATAGTATCATTGTGCAACTCTCTGACATACACTAAATCTGGAGTGAACTCAACTCATATTCCCATACCAAGGTGAGTAATCTAGTAGATTGATAGGAGATTAGTTGAAAGTGATAGTATATTAGAACATTATTTAATGTTCTATCACTCACTTCAACAAACATTATTCCTAAAACTTATATATAATTGTCATCACCCAATCAAATAGTGGACATGTCACATGGTTCAAAGGAAGTGAACTCTCTCTATGAAGAAGTCACGTGATGTGATGCACTAGATTCAATAACCCATGTAGGAGTCTGAGGTACAACTATAACTAGGGCACTATCTTTTACTTTATACTTACCATGTTATTTTTCATTTTATTTACCATTTCAATTTTCCTTGGAGGATTCTAGGTTTGATGCACTTGTTTTGATAGACTTAGAAACACTTAATTTTTTCTTCTCAAGAAGGCTAGTTAGATGGTCAATCTACTTTTTTTCAAATATTTGATTTCATCATGATTTATAAATAAATACCCACATTTGATCCTCTCTTTCTTAGGCTTAACAATAGAAGAGGAGGTCTCATTGGTTGATTTTGAGGCAAGAGGATTTTGATCCTTTTCCTCTTCATCCTTTTTATTTCATTTCTTCTCCTTGTTATTTGAAGCCTTTAGTTTCCCATATCTATCAATTAGATCATGTGGTTTTGATGACTTCAATGTACCCATTTATATTCACTTATCTTACTCCTGATTCAAGTTAGCAACAAAATCATCTAAAGAGGGCATTTTACATGTAGCTCCAAGAGCTCTTTTTGTGGCATGGAAAGTAGAGACAAACACATAATAATTTGTACCTTGTTTGAAGAGTATAGAAAGAACCAGTTGATCATCTTTATTATTTATTCCACATATTTAAACTACAATCTCAAAGACTTAAACTTAGTGAATAAATCTTGTAGGGTGTTAAAAATTCTAGGACTTAAGCTTATAAGATCTTTCTCTATATCATGACCTCTCACCACATCTAGCTTCCCAAAGAGAGTTTCTATTATGGTCCATACTTTATTAGGATTTTTTTCAATGTAAACATGAAAGCGTAGATAAAGAGACATAGAAAGACACAATAATCCAAAGGCTTTGTTATAATGGTTAAACCATTTAAATTTTTATGCATTAGTATTTGGTTTAGTCTTAATACCCATAGTTATGCGTTGTAAACCCTTCCTCTTTAGATTGATTTGTATCTTAGATTTCCATACATAATAGTTAAAATGCATGAGAGGAATGATCAAATCAGCATCCGTAATGCAAAATTAAGTTTACAAAAATGAAAAGAAGACACAAACATAATGAAAAGAAATACATAACACCCCCCCCCTAAAATTAATTTTGATCAAGCCCCCCAATATTTTGGCAATTTATAATTTTAGTGTGATTACAAAATAGACATCTCCAAAGAGATGAGCATGAAAAATAAGCACTTTTGAAAAAAATAGGTTCTTCAATCTGAGTTGCCTATCAAAAGTT
Source organism: Torreya grandis (assembly GCA_037957365.1). NCBI lineage: Eukaryota > Viridiplantae > Streptophyta > Pinopsida > Cupressales > Taxaceae > Torreya > Torreya grandis. Next base: position 989,433 of record JARHVA010006128.1, on the reverse strand, counting down.
ACAAGGATTTCAATTTTTTGCTATTAATGCCTATTTGGTTAAATTTTCACTAAATTTAAATCCTCCTTTTACTAAAAACCCAATTTCAGTAAAAAATAAGGATGGGAAGATGTGAATCATATTTGTGTTTCCACTTAAATATTTTAGGCATAATTTGTATTCATTGGGCATGAATAAAAGTCTAATCTATAGGGGGTGCAGGGGGGTTAGATGTAGAATATTGTCATTCAAACACAAGTTGTGGCTCTAGATATGGGGTGATAGGCCTTCATGCTACTATGGGTTGATTGGCCTAAGGAGGAGGATGGTGGGCAAACTATGAACATTTGGAGGCAGCTTTGAATGGTTGTGAGTAGGATGAATGATCCACATATTAGATGGATTAATTGACTAATGTAGAATGCTCAACTTTCAAACCTTGGTCCATCAATACTATGATAGTTAACCACCAAGAGTCTCGTAAGGGATATTCTATGTTGAGTGGTTGCCAACAAAGGATGGCGAGACCAATGAAGGATAGTGTAAACTTTGATGGCTTACAGATATGTGTTGATATTTTATAGTAGGCTTCTCTATCAGAATAGAGATCTACAGCCTTGGTGCATGCATGTGATCAAAAAATAGCCTTGCAAGTATTCTCTCTTGTATACAACAAGATGGTTTAGCCTCTGAAATAAATTATGAACTTTTAAAAACTAAATGGAACCCCAATCTATTGTGTGGGATAGTTTTTTTAATCCATAAAAACTCTATAACTTTGAGTTAATATAGCCAAAATAAAACAAATGTAAAAGTTGTTTTGTAGGCAAATAAACCTCATGCAAATGTATAGACTGAAGAAAAATGTCGTATTGTAGTAGGAGAATGAACTACATATGAACACTCAGATTTGTAGATGCATTCTTAACAATCTATGTTAGAATATAAAATAAAAATAGAAAATTATGTCAACAGACAAAATGATGCTTGTTACTAGAACTTGGTGGCTCTAATACCATGACAAAATTAACTAATAGTTGATCTCTAGTAGAGCGAACACACAAGAATTGTGTTGTAATGATAACCCTACTTATATTCAAAACTATGCAAGAAGAAATACAATAATTATCTTGATCAGATTGATTACAATATCTTTAGGAAAGGTAGATATATAGGTGGAAGATAGACATGACCTAACATCCTCATGCATGTGGGACTATCTTCCTAAATGACCTAATAATCCATATGCAAGCTAAATAATACATGTGTAAGCTAAATAACATGTGTAGTAAAAACCTATATAAAGGTAAAAACCTACACTAATAGTTTGTAGAGAAAACTTTTTCACTTTTGATAATAATTTTGATTGCCCAATTAGTTTAATTATTTACTAATTTTACATGTTTCTAATTTGTTACTTCTTTTCCTATGCATTTCAAGTGGGTTGAGTCTAAAGATTGCTATGACACTTTAGTTGGGAAGAGTCTAGAGGAACATTGTACTTTGAGATTTGACATCCTCCTACTAAAATATCCAACTAGTCTCCCCACTTTGTTCCCATTCTTTGTGTTGATTTTAATATGATTGGATCTAGGGAGGATAAAGAGGGGCTCTTCTCAATGCAGTTCTTGTGAGAGGCGTGGTTTTCTACATGCACAATAAACTCAGATTATCTAATCACAACCACCACCTATAGCTTTCCTCCACTACCTATAGCTTTCCTCCACTACTTATAGCTTTCTTCCACCACCATGTTTAACCTAGTCCAACTTTATATAAAATATTATTTTTAGACCTTTTTAATTTTGCTAATAATTTTGATCACCCAAATCAATTTAATTATTTATTATCTCAACATATTTTTAATTTTTTACTTCTTTTCCTAGGCATGTCAAGTGGGTTGAGTCTAGAGATTGCTAAGACACTTTCATTGGGAAAAGTCTAGAGATTGCTAAGACACTTTCGATGGGAAGAGTCAAGGGATTGCTAAGACACTTTCATTGGGAAGAGTCCAGAGATTGCTAAGACACTTTCATTGGGAAGAGTGGTGAATGTTGGCATCAACAATAAAAATTACAAATCACTCTTTGTAGAGAGGATTGAAAGACAAATTATATTTTTTGCATAATTTTTTGAGTCATATAGACCAATTTGATCTAATGGCATTGAAATAATTTTTCGTCATCATCGTGATCATGTGATATAATATAAAAAATCACCTCAATAACAACATGGATTGCTTAATGTCATCGCCAACATGATCATGTGAGATAATATAAACAATCACCTCAATAACATGTATTACTTAAACATGTGGTCGATGTCGTCATCACGATCATGTGAGATAATTTAAACAAGGACATCACATTCATGTGAGATAATATAAACAACATTGTGATGATCATGTGAGATAATATAAACAACATCATAATGATCATGTGAGATAATATAAACAACATCGTTATCATTATGACGATCATGTGAGATAATATAAACAACATTGTTATCATCGTGACAATCATGTGAGATAATATAAACAACATTGTAATGACCATGTGAGATAATATAAACAACATCATTACCATCGTGACGATCATGTGAGATAATATAAAAAACATCACTATCATCGTGTCGATCATGTGAGATAATATAAACAACATTGTTACCATCGTGACGATCATGTGAGATAATATAAACAACATCGTTAATATAAACAACATCGTTACCATCATGACGATCATGTGAGGTAATATAAACAACATCGCTATCATCATGTCGATCATGTGAGATAATATAAACAACATTGTTACCATCGTGACGATCATGTGAGATAATATAAACAACATCGTTACCATCATGACGATCATGTGAGATAATATAAACATCGTTACCATCATGACGATCATGTGAGATAATATAAACAACATCGTTACAATATAAACAACATCGCTATTATCGTGACGATCATATGAGATAATATAAACAACATCGCTATTATCATGATGATCATGTGAGATAATATAAACAACATTGCTACCATTGTGACGACCCTGTAAAATAATATAAACAACATCACAATGATCCTGTAAAATAATATAAACAACATTGCTATCATCATGACGATCCTATGAAATAATATAAACAACATTGCTATCATCATAACGATCATATGAAATAATATAAACAATCATTTGAATAACATGATGGATCGATTAAGCTCAAAGTCGTCTATTTAGTTTATAAGAAAAAATAAAAAAAGTTCATCATTTTTATACATAGCGCGACAAAAAGGTACTTGAAGAAGAGGCATTAATATTTACAAAAGGTCGAAGAAGAGGGATTAATATTTACAAAAGGTCGAAGAAGAGGGATTAATATTTTCAAAAGTTCGAAGGAGAGGGTATGAATATGTATTTTCAGAGGTCTGCTAACGATACGAATGACTATCACGGCCGGAATTTGCGTGGAAATGATAGAACAGACAGGTTCAAAACGCCGTCTGTGGGAATCGAACCCACGACCACGTGGTTAAAAGCCACGCGCTCTACCAGCTGAGCTAAGACGGCAGTGTATCTGAACGTTACATAGCATAATTTTATACAATTAAGGATAAAGTATAAATAGGTTTGTGCGCGTGTCAATCCAATCTCTCTTCGTTATTTTAACTCTTTTAAATTACCCTATTCCGGAGGATCTTGATTTTCAAAGAACATGCACTTGCCAAATGTCGCGTGCAATAAATCATATATCCTTTTCATATTTCCCAATGTATTTGCTTAGTTTTTAAAATAGTAATATGTTCTTGTATTAAACTCAAACGATTTGATGAGTTTTGTTTTTTATTGGGTCAAATGCTCTGCCATTTTAAGCAAATGATTTCATTAATTTCATTTTGGTAGAATGATTATACTTTAAAAAATTCTGAATGTTATATATAATTTATATATTTACCACTATGCTTCTTTAGTGTGTTTTGGAATTGTTTAATTTTTTAAAAATTAATTTCATATTAGTTGGTAAGTATGATTTATAATAATATATAAATTTAATAGATCATGTTCTTTATGTTAATAGTGGTGATGTTCTAATAAAATTGATCTTTTTATTAATATAATGGTTGATTGGTTACTTACTTTTTATAGTTTTATAATGCAAAAAAATCTCATTCAAATATATACCTTACTACTTGCTAGGATTTATTAGTCACCCTCCTAGTCTTGGCGAAGACTCAAATGTTCACTAGAGGTGCAAAGAGAAATTAGTGAAGCCCTCGACATGAAAAGAGTACTAAAAACAAATGATGCATACATATAACATAATCAAACCCTAATGATGACTACAATACATGCATAACATAATACAAACACCCATACACATTATATAATCCATAATCATTTCATATATCCATTTATTACAAAACATTTGTTACATTAAAGTTACAACTCTAATCTTTAACAAGGAGATACCATTTCACTATCACTTCAAGACCTAAGCTTCCTCTTTCTCTTTGCTCTTGACCTTCAAACATGTAATCATATTATGTGGCCAAATATTATGTGCATCAACTGTGTAATCAAAATATATGTAATAATTGAGAAGTCGAGGGGTCTACTTATAGCATTTATGGATCTCTTGTTCTTAATAGTTGTTTCCTAACTGAATCCACCTATCCATCGTCTATAATGTATTGGAAAATCTTTTGTTTCCTCCTCCATGTGTGGTTCAAGGTTTGATTCTTGATTATCCACAAACTTCATTGTCTCTGTGCCTTCCACTTTTCATATTTGAATACCTTTTCCTTTCATGGTAATTTTATGCACACATGCTTCTTTGCCATTCTCTTATGTGCATGGATAGGTGATTCATGAGGTTTTTTTAATCTAACATATGCATCACCACATTTAGCCAATTTTTTGAAAATGTGTTGTATTCTTTTCATGATCTACACTCCACAAATTATGTTGAATAATTTTAATTTTTTAGGATTTGCATGGGTTTTTTTTGGGTGGTTTTAGCCTATGTTTTATATTTTTCATGGTTTTGGTACCATTATATTGTAATATTACTTGGACAATTTCCTATTCATGTGCCTACAAATATTTACACATGCATTAGGGTAAAACAAAACTTGGAAGTATGATATTATATTATAAACAGTTGAATTAATGCAATAAGGAAGAAGGTTACTAAGCTAGATTTTTTTTGAAGAGATTTTTCTAGTAAAAATATCATATATCAATTTTGTGGACCATATTTCCTTTCAATTATAACTTAATATTTGTTAACATTAATTCTCTCATATTAATATCTATCTATCTATTTGTCTATCTATCTATATATCTATCTATTTGTTTATCTATCTATCTATCTATCTATCTATCTATCTATCTATCTATCTATCTATCTATCTATGCGTGTGTCTATCTATCTGTCTGTCTGTTTGTCTGTCTATCTATCTATCTATCTATCTATCTATCTATCTATCTATCTATCTATCTGTTTGTCTGTCTATCTATCTATGTGTTTATCTATCTATCTATCTATCTGTCTGTCTGTCTGTCTGTATGTCTGTCTGTCTGTCTATCTATCTATCTGTATGTCTATCTATCTTTCTGTCTATCTGTCTATCTGTCTGTTTGTTTGTTCGTCTATCTATCTATCTATCTATCTATATATCTTCATTTCCAATCTCATTAATAATATCTTATATACATTTTCTAAGATCAACATTCCCCATGCTATTTTTTTGGGTACCCACATAAACTTGAACATGTTTGATTGATGGATTTATCTCCTTCACGTGCAATACATATTTTTATTTTTACTTGTGACTCCAAAATCTTGAATTTGAATTACCCTCCAATAATCACTTAAATGACAACACAATAACTGACATAAATGCATCATAGAATAGGTTATCCCATGCTATTTTACCTCAACATGTAAAATTAGAATTCAAAACATAATTATTTTTTCTCATTCAAATTAGGGAATAATAATAATAAATTCATAACTAAAATGAATTATATATATATATATATATATATATATATATATATATATATATATATATATATATATATATATATATATATATATATATATATATATATATAACGATACAATAAATTGTTAGCTATATAATATCTTGTTATAAGACATTTCTATTTTTATTGTGACGTTATCTATCTTTAAAAAAAATAGTATTTTTCCCAAATAATTCTTTTTTTGGTCAAATTACTTCTATGATGACATAATTGCTCTTCTTACAAAATCAAACAATTAAGGATGGTTTTTTTTTAATCATGAAATTTTTAAGAAATAAAAAAAATGTAAAAATAAATTAGAATACAACTATTCTAAAGTGATGATTGTAGAGTAAAATTTTTTACTCTACGTTGTAGTTCGATTCTCAGTCACGCACTATAATTTTGTTCCCGCATACCTTGGTCGTGGCGGCAGAAGTTTTGAAACAGAGCATGGGTTTGTTTATTTTGATTCATTTTCTGTCTAAGTATCGAAGGGCAGCAAAAGCTACCAAGTGGCATAGTCCAAGCATGGGTTTTGGCCAAGTGGAGTCGTCCGAGGCACTTTTCCTAATTTTCAAGAAAGCTGCAGATCATGCCACGTATCCTATAGCAACTCAAGGGAAGTCACCACAGGTCGTCACCCACATTTCATTCTATTTTCTCGACAAAGGTTTTCAACAAGCTAAGTAGCAGGAAGAAGCGGAAAGCACCAGGTGGCAGTTGCGAAAGGCCCTGAACTACTTTTTAGAAGAACAATAGAAGTCACCACGTGTTGGCACCCAAAAGATAGTTGGTTCAACACCTGGGTTCAATGCCTTGGTTCAACATTTTTTAATTCAATGCCTCGATTAATGTGTAAATGGCGCATAGTGTTGAACCATTGAACTAATTTGGTTCATCGGGCAGTTCAAGGGAGTGTCCCAAAAACCCAAGGGGTCAAGTACCTTTTCGAAAGGCAAAAATGCATCATTTCATTTTGTTTAAGTGTCGAAGAGCAACGAAGGCTGCCAAGTGTCACTTTTTGATCCCCTTTCTACTCCATTCTTGAAAGAAGTGAAAGACGCCACATACCCCTAGTAGGAGAAGCAAAAGATGCCACGTATCTTCCCAAGAACAGTGGAGGCCGCCACTTGTCAACTTCTGAGAGATCATCTTCAAGCTTCATTGCAAATAAAATTTTTGGTGGGTCTCGGGTGTTATTTCAAAGGTCTGCGAAAGCTGCCAAGTGTCACCATCCGTAGGAGCCTAATATGTGCCCCAAATAATTTTATAGCATAGCTAAAGGGAAAGCGAAAAGAGCCACGTGTCTATAATAAATCAAGTGGAAAACACTAGGTGTCATTCTCTGGTGCCTTCTAAGTAAGAGGGAGAATTTCAGGAAATTGACTAAGTGTCCTCTTCCGTTTCAATAGAACAGAGTGTTCCGTGTATTTGTTGCCACAAAGTGAGATGGAGGGAAACTCGGTGAGAGTTATTTCTGATAGATGGAACAATTTGTTGGGTAGATTTTTGGGGCTTGCAAACATTAAAAGGGCCATCTATTTGTCCCCTCCAAGCGGAGGCAGAATAGACAGTTGAGTGGCTAAGTAGGTGATGGAACGAGAAATTTAGGCACATAAGGAGGTAGTAGTCATGAATCGACATGCCACAGACAGGGCAGCCACCCCACTCCAACATGGCCCTTCGTGATAAAGACTAGGATACATCCAAGGCATTGAATGCGCTGAATGCCACACTATTTTATCTGCAAAATCTGAGGCTATAAAAAGAGAAGATATAGACTAGAAAAAGGGATGGGATTGTAAAAAAGTTTAGACATTCTAGAGTTTTTGACTAAGTACTATCATTTGCTTTTGTCTCATTTTCTTGAGTTGTAAAGTTGATGTAACTGTGCATATTTCTGTGCCTTTTATGTGGCTAAATGAATTAAGAAGATTGAACTCTATGCCTTTGTTGATATTATCCGTGTCATTGGCAAAAGTAGTCTATACTATAGATTTTCTAGAGTTGTGATTAGGAATGTCATTTACTTTTGTCTCATTTTCTTGAGTCGAAAGGTTTACATAACTGTACGTGTTTCTACGCCTCTTATGTGATTGGAAGATTCTTATAAAAAGATTGAACCCTATGCCTTTGTTGACATTTTCTGTATCTCAGCAAAAGAAGTCTCTGTTGTGAGCCTCTGTTTCTATTATTTTAATCTTTTACATTGATCATGCACTTGTTTGCTCTTAAATGTAAATGAATCCTACATATAGTCTCACTGTGCTCAAGATTATGATCAGAATTACACTCAGGTGCATCACCATAGTTAGGTTTCATTTCTTGCATTTGTGTTTCTATCCTTTTTCCCCCCATACTTGATATAAAAGAAGAGACCAACTTATCTAAAATCTAGAGGTTGTTTCAAGCTGCAATATCCCACAGCTTGAAACTTCCCATTGTTGTTGATTAGAATCAAGCATAAATTTTAAGCATCAACAGTTTTTGGCATGCCCAGTGGGACCAGTCTTAAAGTTTTTTTCAAGACCATATGAATTAGAGAGCTACAAGGACTCAGAGCTGTGGACCAATCACCAGATCACAATCTGCTACAAATCCAGTATTCTTTTGCCACCTCTGGTAACAAGTCCTAGGAGAAGAGCTAACCAGTTTGTACCAATACTAAATATGAGAGCCCTTGTACCCCCAAAACATTATGCAAGTTGGAACACTGGTAGCCCCTTAATCCTCCCAACACCACCAGCCGTTTGGGATCCTATCCTAGTAAATGCTCTAAAAGCTCTGCCCAAATCTAGTGGGCAAGACTTAAAAATGCCTGCAGAACATCTTTAAGATGTATCAGATGTCTGTGCCATACATGTTGTCACACAATAAAATGTGGCCATAAGGTTATTAGCAGCTTCATTCAAAGGGAAGGCTTTAGAATGTTATCGGTCTTTGACCCCAAATACCAAATCTACATGGGGCTAGCTCAGAGATCTGTTCTTTGAAAGATTTGCAGAGAAGGGTGATAAGTCTTCTTTGTTACAAGAGTTAATCACCATTCAAAGGGGACCATAGGAGGACATGGCTGACTTCAACACAAGATTCTAGAAAACTTGGGATAGAATCCCTGCTATAGCTAAACCACCACCTGGTATGGCCATAGTGTTTTATCTCAAGGCTTTGAATTTAGATATATTTCTTATGATTCAGTCACCGGGGGGACACACTTTGCTAGGGGCTTATGAATATGCAGTCAGAACTGAGAATCATTTAATAGATGTTGGAAAGTTACCTCCAAGGCCTCTCATGCCTATGTTCCCAGAAATTTCCTTGCCCTTACCTTAAGAAGTTCCTGAAGCTGTAAGCCCACCTGTGTCTATGTACACTTACCCTCAATCATCCATGAAAGAACCTATCCCTACTCAGTCATCTTAGATGGATGATATCAAGAATATCCTAAGGATGTTTTCTAATGAGCTAATCAATATAAAGAGGTAGCAGAATACTTTTCCTAAGCCCCCTTATCAAGGCTATCAAGGAAACATGTTTTTGTCCCAACCAAACCAATATCAGGGTCCTCCAAAACAAACTAATCATCAACAACAAATCAATTAGTTGCAGTTCCCACACCCTCATAGACCATTCCTCCCAACTCAAATAGGAGATGATTCCAAGATAGAATAATTGTGTGGATGGTACTAATGCTTGGTGTTTCCCTTGCAACAATGCTCATACACCCAGAGATTGTCCTAGGGGTAATCTACAATAAAGGGTGGCTGAGCAGAGAAGAATGGATGGTCAGTTTGCCAGTACCAGTAACATCAAGCCTACCACTCTCCCAGTATGCAAAATTCAATTCTGGTGGCTCAAATGCAAGGAATGTCCTTGCAACAAGAGGAAGAAATAGCCCCAGAACATGCTTTATTCTTATGGGTTGAAGATGAAAAAACAATTTTCTTGAACGAAGCATCTACCTCCCAAAGGCCAGTGGTGCAATTTAATTATTAAACCATATCAAAGAGGAGAATGGTGGAACAGCTTGAGATTGTCAATGGACAAGTCATGAATAATCCTCCATCTCAATGGCAAAAAAATGCTGCTGTTAGACAAGAAATGCCTCAGCCGATGCAAGACCAAGGGATTCCTACCCAGATTCAAGAAAAAATGAGGTATCCTTGTGTCCAAAAAACTCAGTCTTTGGGACCAATCAATGTAGTAGACCAATTGAAGAAGACCCCAGCACAAGTGTCAATATGGAATATTTTGGCTATTCCTGAATAGAAGACACTGCTACAAGATGCTCTGCAAGGTCAAGCAGTGCTCAAAGGTGCTGTTACCAAAGAAGGACCTGCTAAAAAAGAAAAGCTCAAAGGCACAGTTCCTCAACAGACAACAGCCTTTGTGAACGATGCAGCACAAGTAAGTAAATCCAAGCCAGAGCCTTTCTATTTGACTCTGATAGTTGGAAAGAAACTCTTGCATAATGTATTAATAGATTCAAGAGCTAGTACAACTATGATGCCCAAGCAAATAGCTGATGCTTTGAAAATAAAATATGAACCCCTTGCAAAAGGAGTTATGCAGCTAGATGGCAAAATAGTACAAACCATAGGGAGAATTAAACAACTCCCATTGCAATTATACACATGTCCCAACATAATTGTCAACCAAGATGTAGTTGTCATAGATATACCTCCTATTTTTGGTTTATGTTTATCTAGAGACTTTACAACAAAAATAGGAGGATATATGTCTCTTGACTGGTCTCACCTCATCTTGAGAACCAGATATGGTTCAAAGATGAAAATTCTATCTAAACCACTATCAAAGGACCATATCACCAACAAACCAACAATAAGATTAGAAGCAGATCATGCCATGTTAAATAAAGAAGAAAGGATTTTTGTTGAAGAGCTAGGCGACTAGACTGAGCATGATCAAGAAGAAGAAAATAGCCAGTTGTTGGCTATGATGCATAATGACCCATATGGGAACTATGACTCTACCGGTCTGGGCAGTATGTCATTTTTGATGAAGACCAGGTAATCTCAAATGTTGTAAGAGTAGAAGCACCCACTACTCAAGATTCAGAGATCTGGACCTTGAATTTTGATGGGGCTAGAAGAGTAGGAATTTGTCTTACTGCTCCAAATGGTGATAAAATTTTAAGGGCTATCCGATTCCAATTTGCTTGCACTAATAATGATGTTGAGTATGAATCTTTAGTACATGGGCTCCTGTTAGCTAAGAAAAAGGGAATAAAGAACCTAAAAGTAAAAGGAGATTCAGATATAGTATTAAAGCAAATTAGAGAAAAGGCAGCAACCAAAAATGTGAAAATGAGATCCTACAAGCATAGGATTTGGGATTTGATAGAAGATTTTGAAGCTTTCAATATTGAGATAATCGCTAGAAGTCAAAACTCTGAAGCTGATAGGATGGCCCAAATTGGCTCACAGTTTAACCCAACAACTAGCCTATTGGTTAACAATGAGTTAGTAAAAGTTATAGTGAGGCTGACCATTCGAGACAATGATGAGAATTGGCAAGTATTTGAAAATGATGCTCAAGTAGTCTCTTTCTTACAACAATCAGATGAGTTTGCTGATCAGTTGCAAACCAAAATTGAGGAGGCATATGGGGATCATATTATACAATTGAGGACTAATAAGCTCCCCAAGGGATTGATCACCTTAGAAAACTTGTTTGACCAAGAGGATGTAAGCCTAGAAAAGAAAAGGTTTCAGGTAGACAAAGTAGACTATTCTGAAATAGAAGTGAGTGACGGGAAAAGACTAAAAGTTGGGAATTCTACAACTCAAGAAGAGAAGGAAAGACTAATCGAATTATGCCAGAGATATGATAGAGTCATAGCTTGGAGCTATGAAGACCTTCATGGATACAATAGAGACATTATCCAGCACACAATAGAATTGACTGAAGGGTCTAATCCCATTAGATAGAAACAGAGGCCAGTAAATCTAAGGATTAAGCCTCTAATGGTAGATGAGTTGCAGAAACTTTTAGATTCTAAAATAATATTTCCAATCAAGTACTCAACCTGGGTATCAAATCTAGTTCCAGTTAAGAAAAAGAATGGAGACGTAAGACTGTGTGTAGATTTCAGAGATCTAAATAGAACATCTCTGAAAGACTACTATCCCTTGCCCTCCATGGAACACATTATACAAACTATGGCTGGATCGGAGAGGTTTTCTTTACTAGATGGTTTCTTTGGATACAATCAGATTTGGTTGGTTGATGAAGATCAGTACAAAACTGCTTTTACTACCAAATGGGGAACATTTGCATATGCTAAGATGCCTTTCGGTCTGTCAAATGCAGGAGCCACCTTTCAAAGATATATGGATATAGCCTTTGGGGAACTTATAAATAAGATTATCCTAGTCTATCTGGATGACCTCACTATATTTTCAAAAAATGTTGATGATCATTTTGATCATTAAGAATCTGTCTTCAAGAAATGTCAGGATTTTGAGATATCATTGAATCTCAAGAAATGCATCTTTGTTGTACCTCAGGGCAAATTGTTGGGACATATAGTATCTAAAGAAGGAGTTTCTATAGATCCTAAGAGAATCGCAGCTATAATGAACCTACCTCTTCCAGTAAATAAAAAGGTAGTTCAGTCTTTTTAGGGAAGATCAATTTTGTCAGTAAATTCATATCTGATTTTGCAGGCTTGGTAAGACCAATGACACTCTTGCTAAAGAAAGACCTAGTCTTCAAATGGACTACAGGAGGAAGGCAATTCTTTGAAGAGGTCAAAAGGGCTATCTCAATAGCCCCAATGCTTAAAAACCCAATTTTTTTCAAGCCCTTCATAATGTATGTCTATGAAGGAGAGTCAAGTATTGCTACTGTCTTGACTCAAAAGAACGATAGGCTAGAGGGGGAACACCCAATAGCCTTTTTCTCAAGAACTCTCAGGGATTATGAGACCATGTACAATTTTGTGGAAAGACAAGCCTATGTCATAGTAAAAGCCCTCAAAAAATTTAGGCATATGATATTAGGGAACAAAATTTTGATACTTGTAGCTCGCCCAAGTGTCAGGGAATACATCATGGAGGGGGAAATTACTGAGAAAAGAGCTAATTGGATCATTAAGATCCTTGAATATGATGTAGAGGTCAGACCCACCAAGCTAGTCAGAGGTAGGGGTCTGTGCCAATATATAACCCAAGAGCTTGAAAAGATGTTACCTGAGGAAACAGATAGAGAAGGAGAGATGGAGACGGTGCTAAAATTACAAGAGGTTGATCAGGAATCCTGGGTCTCAAGCAGGATTTTTATAATGAAAAATGGGATTCATCCAAGAGAACTCCCTCAAAATAAGAGGAGATATTATAGGATATAGGGAGTTCATTTTATTTTAATTAAACAAGTCCTTTTCAGAAGAAATTCTAATGGAAAATTGTTAAGATGTGTAGAACAAGCTAAAGCTAAGAGAATACTACACGAAATGCATCATGGAATATCAGGGGGGAATTTTTATGCAAAGACCACAACCATAAAGATAAGTGAGGCAGGATATTTTTGGCTTACTTTAATTGTAGATTGTCATCAGCTGGTTAAAAAATGTCAATCCTGCCAATATTATATGGGGATGAGGAGGAATGCAGCCATGCCCCTTAGTCCTATAATTATGGATGAACCTTTTGCTCAATGGGGTCTTGACTTCATTGGAATGATAAATCCAGTGTCCAGTATGGGTCACAAATGGATATTAACTGCCACAGACTATTTTACCAGATGGACTGAGGCAGTCCCACTTAAGGAAGCAACAGAGAATGTGATCCTAGATTTTTTAGGGAGTATCACTACCCATTTTGGGGCTCCTCACACCATAATTTTAGATAATGCTAAAGCATTTTTGGAGTCTAAAGTATCCAACTTTGTCTTGAAACATGAAATATATCTAAAAACTTCATCTAACTATTACCCTTAAGGTAATGGTCTGGCAGAATCAACCAACAAAAACCTAATAAGACTCATCAAAAGAGTAGGGGCTGATCATCACAAAGAGTGGCATAAAGTGCTTAATCTAAGACTATGGGCTGATATAATCATGCCTAAGTAGGTCAAACTTACAGAGCTTTTGAAAGCTCAGGAAAAGAGGGATATAGCCCATGATTCATTGATTAAGCATCAGGAGATGGTTAAGAACTATTTTGATAAAAGGACTTCAAATCCTAATTTTGAAGTAGGCTCAATTGTTTTAAGATGGGATGCAAGAGCCACCAAGTTGAGTTAGCATACCAAATTTAAAGCATTATGGACTGGCCTGTATAAAATTTGCACGTGCAAGTAGAAGAATTCATTCGAACTAGAGTCGATGGAAGGAGAACCTGAAGAGATTCCTGTAAATGAAATCTATTTGAAGCATTTCAATTAACTTGGGTCTCTAATATATTATAGTTAAATTATTTCCCTTTCTCGTATTGTTTTTTTTGTTGTTTTCCTTCTTTTCTTTTCAAATAAGTGTTTTCAACACATGTCGACGGCTCTTTTGAAGCTGTAAATTTCACAATTTTGATCTAGCGGAAGGTGGAGTTTTCTTTTTGAGTAGGCTCAAAAGTCATGGGGGTCGCCAGTAACTATAGAGTAAAATTTTTTACAGTACATTGTAGTCTGATTCTCAGTCACGCACTGCAATTTTGTTCTTGCATACCTTGGTCGTGGCGGCAAAAGTTTTGAAATAGAGCACGGGTTTGTTTATTTTGATTCATTTTCCATCTAAGTATCGAAGGGCAGTGGAAGCTACCTAGTGGCGTAGTTTGGGCATGGGTTCTGGCCAAGTGGAGTAGTCTGAGGCACTTTTCCTAATTTTTAAGAAAGCCACGGATCATGCCACATATCCTATAACAACTCAGTAGAAGTCACCACATGTTGGCACCCGCATTTCATTCTATTTTCTTGGCAAAGGTTTTCAACAAGCTAAGTAGCAGGAAGAAGTAGAAAGTGCCAGGTGGTAGTTGCGAAAGGCCTTAAACTACTTTTCAAAAGAACAACGAAAGTCACCACGTGTCGGCACCCAAAAGATAGTTGGTTCAACGCCTGGGTTCAACATTTTTTGGTTTAATACCTCGATTAATGCATAAATGGCATGCAGTGTTGAATCGTTGAACCATTGAACCAATTTGGTTCATTGGGCAGTTCAAGGGAGTGTCCCAAAAACCCAAGGGGTCAAGTACCTTTTCAGAAGGCAAAAAGGCATCGTTTCATTTTGTTTAAGTGCTGAAGAGCAACAGAGGCCACCAAGTGTCACTTTTTGAGCCCCTTTCTACTCCATTCCCAAAAGAAGTGGAAGACACCACATACCCCTAGTAGGAGAAGCGAAAGATGCCATGTATCTTCCCAAGAATAGCGAAGGCTACCACGTGTTAACTTCTGAGAGATCATCTTCAAGCTTCATTATCGAATAAAAATTGTGGTGGGTCCCGGGTGTTATTTCAAAGGTCTACAGAAGCTACCAAGTGTCACCATCTGTAGGAGCCTAATATGTGCCCCAAATAATTCTACAACATAGCTAAAGGGAAAGCGGAAAGAGCCGCGTGTCTATAATAAATCAGGCAGAAAACACTAGGTGTCATTTTCTGGTGCCTTCTAAGTAACAAGGAGAATTTCAAGAAATTGACTAAGTGTCCTCTTCCATTTCAACAAAACAGAGTGTTTTGTGTATCTGTTGCTGCAAAGCGAGATGGAGGGAAACTCGGTGGGAGTTATTTTTGGTAGATGGAATAATTCACTGGGTAGATTTTTGGGGCCTACAAACATTAAAAGGGCCATTTGTTTGTCCCCTCCAAGCGGAGGCAGAATAGACAGTTGAGCGGCTAAGTAGGTGATGGAACGAGAAATTTAGGCACGGAAAGAGGTAGTAGTCATGAATCAACATGCCACAGATAGGGCAGCCGCCCCACTCCAGCATGGCCCTTCCTGATAGGACCAAGATACATCTAAGGCATTGAATGCACCGAATGCCGCACTGTTTTATCTACAAAATTTGAGGCTATAAAAAGAGAAGATATAGACTAAAAAAAGGGATGGGATTGTAAAAAAGTTTAGACTTTCTAGAGTTTTTGACTAAGTACTATCATTTGCTTTTGTCTCATTTTCGTGAGTTGTAAAGTTGATGTAACTGTGCATGTTTCTATGCCTTTTATGTGGCTGAATAAATTAAGAAGATTGAACTCTATGCCTTTGTTGATATTATCTGTGTCATTGGTAAAAGTAGTCTATACAATAGATTTTATAGAGTTGTGATTAGGAATGCCATTTGCTTTTGTCTCATTTTCTTGAGTCAGAAGGTTCACATAACTGTACATGTTTCTGCGCCTCTTATGTGATTGGAATATTCTTATAAGAAGATTGAACCCTATGCCTTTGTTGACATTTTTTGTATCTCAGCAAAAGAAGTCTCTATTGTGAGCCTTTGTTTCTATTATTTCAATCTTTTACATTGATCATGCACTTGTTTGCTCTTAAATGTAAATGAATCCTACATATAGTCTCACTGTGCTCAAGATTAGGATCAGAATTACACTCAGGCTCATTGCCATAGTTAGGTTTCATTTCCTGCATTTGCATTTCTATTTAATTTTCTATCCTTTTTCTCCCCATACTTGATATAAAAGAAGAGACCAACTTCTCTAAAATTTGGAGGTTGTTTCAAGCCGCAATATCCCACAGTTTGAAACTTCCCATTGTTGTTGATTAGAATCAAGCGTAAATTTTAAGCATCAACAATGATAGCATATAGAAATGGAAAATAACATAGGTAAATATATGTAAAATTATAGATATATTAATAAACGGGTTGGGGGGCTCGTGTCTGTGCGGCCCCCTCAAACCCTTGCATCTGCGTGGCATTATATTGCCAGATCTGTTACTACGTGGAACTTTATTTTGGAGCCCAGGTTGGATTTCTAGCGTGAGTGTGTTTAAATGGTGCCGTGGGGGAGCCGTACAGGGTTCTTATGGAGGCCACTGAGGGTAGTCAGGCCAGGTTCTAGCTGAGATCTATGTGCCTCTATTTCGGGGGCAGATCTGCCCACACCGTGTTAGCGTTAAGGAGAACGGTGTGCTAGACATTATGGAATTATTGGGGGAAACCCCTGTGGGGGAGCCACATAGAGTGTTATTTAGCGGCTGTTGTACTAAACAAAGCCCTAACCTTTGCAGTTGCCTTATTCGCCATCACATTCTATCAACTGGGGTCGTTGCTCATATTGAGGTGCTTCCAGACGTCGGGGATTTCTTTGACGATTTTTGATTGCCATGGTGGCGTATCCTCTGTAGAGGGGGAGTTTGGGTAGATGATCGGGTGCATGAAATGGGCATTGGTGGCGCTGGTTCTAGGGCTTGTTTCTTTGTTTGTGGTGCTATTTTTTGTGGGTAGCATGTTTTTAGGGTTTGATGGATCGAACCTAGGTATGGCCGTCATTATTGTTAGATCTGACGATGTCTTATCAATCTTAGTGACAGAGAAACCAAAGGTATTTTGGAGTTTTTTTTTTTCACGCATAATGCTTGTGTGGCATTATTTCAATGTTAACCTGCATTGTTGGCTAGGGTAGAATGCTAAAGATATATATATTTTTAGCATTGTTTCAGGCTGTAAAACCTGGTTTTGTTAAGGTTTTAGGTCTTTGTAAAACCTAGGTGCTTTTATTGGTTTATGTTTGTGGTTTCAGGTCCCTGTAAAACTTGATTTGATACTATTTTTCAGTAGGTTTTAGGAATGCTTTTCCTGGTGGTTGTTAATGCTTCATATTTTTGATTCTGTTAAAGGGTTTTGAGGTCCCTTCAAAACCTATTTTTACCTTAATCTAAAACATTATAGATATATTAAAATTTCCATAGTTTTTGTTATTAGTATCTTGGAAAGAGTCATCCAATTCTACATGATTCAAGGTTTAAGAACTGATTACATGACAAAGTCTCATATCACATTCATTCCAAAATACACTTGAACCCAACTCACCTATTTATATATATGCACCATAAAATTTAGAATTGATATCAACACCTTCATTTATGACATTCATAACTACAACAACTAAATTTGAATTTATTGCACCCATAATTACCTTCTCTTCCCTAAGTTTCATACATCTTAAAAGGAGATCAACATTTTTTCCCCACTGCAAATCTTATGTTTAATCAATCTAACTAAATTAAAATTAAATTTTAAATTAATGTTAAATCACCAAAATTGTGACTATATATAAGACACTTTAAACATTAATCATTTTAATTTTAAAATGTTATCCCCACGAGTAGGAAGAAACTCAAAAATTTACATCTCAAACAAATATTTCACACCAAAAATATATCATAAATATTTAAAGATGATTTTTACAAAACATGTGAAAGCTTATAAAGCTTCACAAGGTGGTTGCGAGGAAACTAACTTTTTCTATAAACCAACTTATTTACTAACAAAGCAAAAACTAACAAATCATTAAAATAATTAATTTTAGATCACAAATAATTCAACAAAATCCTCTTGATCCAAAGGGATATAATAGATGAATGAACTAGATAAATAACTCTGAATTCATCAAAAAAACTCTGTCGTTACTACAAGTGGTGCATTGTACCTCTGGTACTGACCAAAAACTATGTTGCTCCATAAATAAGCCCACCCCTATGAGTTATGTAAAAAAATGGCTAATGAACATGATCAAGGCCTTCTCCTGCTCAGTGATTATCGTAACATACTATAGTAGGACATGATCTGGCATGTCTAACTACATCGATTACATAAGGTCCCACACAAGAACCCATCCAAGTAACAAACCCATACTCTGTATGGCACATCTTCATGATGCCCAACAAACATTGATGACCTTTACTCAACACTGTTGGTGCTAGAAAAGCCTATTAACTTGTACTATCACTGATGACTGATCGAAGTCCAACCAATGCCTAGATCTTCTCCCCAATTAGGGGAGAGGTGAGAAGCCGTGCATTGAGAGAAATAAAAGAAACTAACTATGTTTATTCTATGTCATGAATATTAGATATATAAAGCCAAAAATAGAACTAAAATCAAAAATACAAGACAAAATTTTTCATTCAAGCATTGAACCCATACTTTGAGTGAATAGTTAACTAGAGAGGGTAATTATCCTCCAACCATCCTCCAGTTTCTAGTTTGATGCTCATACTTTATCAATCATGAGGATCTTGAGGGACCTATAAAAGATGATGTGTTCGTCGATAACATAAACAAGAAGTGACATTATGAAAATTTTCATTTCGAAAGTGTCAGGTTCAACTGAAAATACACCTTTATACATTAATTTCATTATATTGGTTACAGAAATAAAAATATTCTTATATCTCCTTTACACAAAAAAATAAGATCAAATTACTAAATTTGATTAAAAAAATGTCTTATAAGGGTTTGAATCGTAGACCTTTATTAATTTGAAATTAACTACCAAAGCCAATTTATCCAACTCCCCATCAATCAATTCGAATATGTAAAGGAATCAAATGCTAATTAGGCTTGACTTGTTGGATGAAAATAAAAAAATACATATATGTTAAAAAACTTTCACGAGATTATTTTGCCAACTATATATTAAAAAAAAAATCTTATAAGGTAAATCATTTTACGGAATGCTTTGTTACTATGCATTTCTAATTTGTTAGAGCCCATTTTAAATTTTTGGTCTTCAAAACTTTAAACAAAATTTCTTCCATCACAACTTTTGGTCAACTATCGTATAAGGCTCTTCTCTGCGGAGGTCATCCGACAGTTGTTTGGTCAAGAATTAAAATTAATTTCTCTTTATACTCCATGGTGAAGTCATTTTTGATTTCTTTTATTCTCTGTGAGCCATGGCTTATCAATAAAATTTTATTTTTATCCAACCTCCAATGTAGAATATGACCTCTGCATCAGACGAGGACTTAACAGAGATATGATCTGATTGAAAGCTTCATATCTGGTCTTCACACATCGACATAATTATTTAGTTGATGTACTGTGCCATCCAAGTTCAGTAAAAAAAAATGTGCTATACAGTGTCAGTGAAATAAGTAGATTAAATCATGATTATTCCTTTATAAAGGAGTAAAAATTGGTTGTGCCCACCTTGATTTCATTTATGTTCAACAAGATATTAAACAAATGTCTTCAAATAATTTTATCTTCACCTCAAGCCATCACCGTATAGAATAAAGACATATTTTCTCAATGCTAATTTTTTTACCAGAATTAAAAAATCATTTGAAAGAAATATTGCATTGGCTTTTATTTTGAAATATACTTGAAATTTTTTCAAACAAATTCCCATCCACTTTAAAAGATTTGAGCCATCTTTTTTTTCTTTTTTTTTTTGAATGCTACAGAAGTATTTTACATACAAAAAGAACTTACATGCTATACACTAAACATTATACGCATATCTATCTTGGGAAAGTTGTCATTGATGCAAAGACCATAGAAATTTTAGAAGATTATCCCAGACTCTCAACCAGGGATTTCAATCCTTCTTTCTCCTTATACGTGGCTCTGATACCACTATTAGCCCCTTAAGTAGGAAGAAACTAAAAAAGTTACATCTCAAACAAATATTTCAATCAAAAAATATATCATAATAATTTTAAGATGATTTTTAGAAAGCATGTGAAATCTTATAAAGCTTCATAGAGTGGTTGCAGTGAAACTAACTTTTCCTATAAACCAACTTATTTACTAACAAAGCAAAAACTAACAAATCACTAAAATAATTAATTTTGGATAAAAAATAATCCAACATAAAAAAGTTAATTTTATAATAATTTTCAATAAAAAATAATATTTCATTCAATGAATTTTTTATATTCACTTATAAAAGTTATGTTTGAAAAATAAATGTCGATTTGTCAATCTAGTCCTCCACTATCAAGAGAGGGATTGAATGGTAAGTGAAAATGATGCCAAGAGTTTTGAAAGATTTCATGTATAAATATATATAACAATACACAAGATGAGATCTAGAAGTGTAAATGAATAGGCAAAGCATATGAGACAAATGACACAGAGATTTTAAGGTGGGAAAACCTCTAGGAGGTAAAAAACCCACGAGTAATATTCAATAATTGAGAAACAATAACCTTAATACAAATTCTTCCACCTTCTCACTTCTTCACATAATGGCCTTCACAAAACTCATAGGTTGAATATGATAAAAATAATTTATATTCAGATGTTTATTCACAATAGGGGTAAAACCCTATTTTATAGTGAAATTTTAAGGGAGGTGACCATTGTAAAAATAACGGGTCCATCCATCCTGATAAAGTCATTTAATTAAATTTTGGTAGATAATTAAATTATTATAACTTTATTATTTATTTTCATGAGGTTTACACCTCGTGTTAATAAATAATATAATAATATTATTATTTAATAACTTTACTAAGGCTAAGGGTCAATAAGCCCACTTAGGATTAAATGCTCTAATAAGTTTGACAATGATAGGTGAAGAAATAACCTCCCAAGGTGAAGTAAGTGTTTGACCATAAGAGGCCAAAATTTACCTCCCATGATCAAGTGGGTACTTGACCATGGGAGGCCAAAATTTGGTCTTCCATTGTCAAGTTCTCATTTGACCAAGGGAGGCAAAATTTTGGCCTTATGTGGTTAAGTGGTTTAGTGAGAGCTGAAAAAATAAAAATGAGGGAAGAAGAAAATATTTATAAAATATGAAGGGATGAATGTAGATAAAATTAGAGTTCATAGAAAGACTATGGAGGGAATGAGATGAATTAGACCTCCAAAAGAAGAAATTGTGTCTAATGCTCAAAAAGAGGTTAAATAGATTGAAATGAACTTATAAACTAAAGGGAATGTAGGGACCTACTTGGAATTGGAGACCAACCTAAAAGTGGAAGAGCAAGGAAATTGGCAAGAAATTGAAGGTGACGTTGAAGTGTAGTTAGAAGAAAATAGCTATAGTTTTAGTGAACAACTCTAAAGGCATTGATTGTATTTAGAATTAGAAAGACATAATTTCTAAGGTGCTTTGATGAAACACAGGTTTAGGTTAGGTTTCAGAGTGGTTTTTATATATACTCCAAGGATAGTTCATTGACTACAAGAGGATACACCCCCTATGACTACTTTAATTACAAGGGTCGAAGGGTCAAAAACATTTAAGGAGCTAAAATTAATTTGGAAGTGGTTTGAATAAGTTACATGAGTTTTGGAGAGACATAAAGAGGAAGTTGGAGGTGAGGCCAACACATTAATTGATCTCAATGCACTTAATATACTGATTATCATCTCATCTATTTTGCATATGCCAATGTACACATTTCATAAATTAGTTGTAAGTAGTCCACTTTTAGGAACTATGAAACTTCCTATGGGAGAATTTGTTTAGCACACCCTAACCAAACACACCATAAACCACAAGCCATTTTAAAAAAAAAGTCACTTATCAAGAAGAAAATAATTCTTTAAGAATGAAGTTTGACACTCATCTTGGATATAATAATTCCATGGCGATGATCAAAAACTATTTTCAATAGAAGGCAAGACCATTTGTCAGAATGACTTAACATTATCTCCATAGGAATACATCAAAGGTTTCTGAAAACATTTACCATGAACATCATTGGGTGACTTTTTAGATTAATTTTTGGTAGGAATGAAAGGGTCACTTCCATTCAACAAATGGTCAAGGATTCACAAAACACCACACTCAAAGAAGGATTAGTCCATTGTTCATTCTTAATTCCTTTAACAATGAGGCATGAAAATAAACTTATGCAAAGGATGACACTACCTCTTTCAAACCAAAAATCTTAGAATGATATCTCCTCTATGTCTTAAAAATATTTCAATTTAGTTGATATTAAGATGCCTCTTGAAGTTTACTAACATTAGGTCAAAAAACATAATTTAAGTCTATGACCAATACTAATGATCTTAATTAGATGAACTGAGTTAGGGATTTTGTATTTATTTATAGACGTAAGGCTGCACATCCTTTTAGTTTAAGAAATTAAGTATTTACATCATCCTCAACCTAATAAATTCTAATTCTTTTATAGAATATTATGAGAAAATTAATATTTGGCTTATTCTCATCAATCTATTCTTTTTATATTAAAGGTTTCTTTCAAAACACATGGTAGTTACTAGTTTACAATCATACTCATCACATTTCAATAGAGTTTGACTAAATCAAGAAAAGTGAATAAACCTCAATAAATTCTTGCATTAGGATAGGGGAGTCACGTCTCAATAATTACCCTCATCAATAGGATGTAGAATATTTCAAACTTAAATTTTGTTTTATTAAACTTATTCTAAGGCATTGACAAGCAAAATAAAGGTATCATGTTATAATTGTATCAAGTATGGTCTTTATATTTAAATACAAACCTAGTTTAACATTCTAATCATTAATTAACCTAACGTAGGGTCTTAAGTCACCTCCTGTGAACTAGTTGAGATGTCACAAGTTGAAATCTTATTATAATTAAACACATCCTCCTCATAAATATAGATGCAACAAAGTTTGTGGAAAACATAATTTAATTCAACATGAATTTCATTATTATGATAACTTTTATAAGGATTATCCACATAGATTTAATGTTCCATAAAAGTTAACCCCAAGATATCATAAAACCTTTAAAAGAATACTGCATAAAAAAAATTATTATAATTGACTGTTAAGTCAAAATTTCAAGTTATGGATAAAATACTAATTTGTTATTAATTTAATTAACAAGATTTTTCCAAAATATGAGACCACTTAGGTTCTAATTTTCCATCTACTTTCTTAAACAGAGTAATAATTTTAGTTTCCTAAGAAGACATTCCCTCCAACATGATATTCATAAATCTTAAAACAAAAATAGTTTTAAATATAATAAAAGCAACAAATAACAACATTCAATATCATGAAACAATATGTATCATTAATCTCATTTAACACACTCATGAGCTAGATATAGTCAACCCAAATGATTATATCAAGCAAGGCTACTCATCTCATGATAAAAACATAAAATTACAATGATTTACCAAGTACAATTTGAAAATAAGACATATTCCCAAATAAAAGTTATATTTAAGGGGACAAGAACAATCTTTATTTTCAATTGATTCACAAAATTATGAAAGAGAGATTTATTTTTTATTTTTTAATTATTAAGAAATAAAATATGATATATATTCTTCTTAAATTCTATCACATGTTTAATTAAGGTTTCATCATGGAAGAACTATATTCCTTGTATTATGTTCATCCCGAACAATCCTTGTCTTACATTATAGTCCACATGCAAATTATGTTAGCACATAGTTGGAAATGCCTCTCATTAATTAAATTAGAAAAAAATTAGATAATCACCTCCTTAAACCATTGTATCCACTACTCAATTTATTTCATGCAAATCAATAATTTATGCTATAAAGGAATAACCATCAGGTGATACTAATTCCAATCTAATTTTTAATACCTGATGGGTACTATTGTTTTTACCTAATGGTATTAAATGCAATTGCTGCCTATCCATGGCCAATGCCATTGCATTTCGAGGAGGTTTACAAAAGATTTTCAAATGTTTTAGAGAGCTCCCTAATTTTTTATTTACCTAGTTACTAGTAAGCCCTCATTACTTCTCTGCAGATGGGCTAATCAATAGGGTTTCATTTTTATTTACCCTAAATATTTGCAAAGTCTAAGATGTTCCTTTTAGTGCCTATAAAAGCTATGGATGTGGCTGCTTATCTATTGCCCTATGAAAATGTCGAACATGTGTCTATTATTGGGTGTGGCTATCAATAAACCCAAGGTTGGTGGATGAAAGGGGAAATGGGACAACTTTTTGTTAGATTTGACCAAGCATTGGATGATATCACTGCACACAAGAGAATTTTAAGCCATAGAAAATAGTCTCAGACTCCCATAAGATTAAAGGTTAGTTAACTATTTTCTTTGAATTTTTTCATATTCCCAAAATTTATTTGGTTGCACCACATAAATGATTTGGGTGTGGCAAAAATGATTTGCAAATTTGTTATCCTATGCTATCAACAAAACCCCAACCAAAGAATACATACCCTATCAAAGTGACATCTTTTCATGTGAGTTATTTTATGTCCATTTGTTTTAAAATTAAATCTCATTGTGGTCCCTAATATGATTCGATTTAGCCTAAATCAATATCTTTCTTCTATATTATGTTTTATACAACTTGAACCACTATTGGTTATTTTAATCCTATTTTAGGGTTATACTTATAAGTATTATGGGAGGGGTTCATAAATCTATCAATTACATTTATAATGTTTGATTGTTGTTGAAATATTTAATTCTTGAGCTTGTCAATTACATTTTATTAAACATCTCAAAGTGTTCTTCAAAAAACCCATTTTATGCATATTCAACAATAATTTCAACCCATATAACCTCTAGGTTGAAATAACTATCTCACTACTGTTATGAAACAATTGATATGCCATATGAATGTTTCTAGATTTTGCATATAATTCTTATCCTAGTGACCACATTTTACCAAAATATGCTTATGATTTTATTTTTCCGATCTCCATACCCTCTTCTAGTAAACTAGCATATCCAAAATCTGCCATCTGAGTCAAAATAAAAAAAATGATTAGTCCAACCCTGAGGTAGACAAAAAGTATTTAATCCAAAAAGGATTTAAAATATGAGGTAGCATTGATAGAAGTGATAAAATTTGTAGGACCATTAACCATAAATATTACAATAAAATAAAAGATAATACAGAGGAAAGTTTTTAATAAGCATTCTCTCTTTCAATGAAATAATTTTTTTACTTACATATCTCGATAGATTAGAGTATTGAACTCCATAGATGACCAAACATAGCTAATTTAACTATAGAAAGATTAATAATAATATGTTAGAGTATTTAAATCCGTATATGACAATATATTAGAGTATTGAACTCCATAGATGACCAAACATGATCAATTTAACCATGGCTCTACCCACAAGCTCATTTCGTGCCTATCTAGCAATTATTGCAAGCTTTAATAATGGATTGATACATGTATTTTATTTTTTTAGGGTTTTAAACATACACTAGATTTCATATTTTTCCAAATAACATACATGTACATAAATTTACAATGAAAATTTAAACAATGTCTAAACACATTTGTCATCAGAAAGTTGAGGAATCTACTTGCAATTATTGAGAAAGAGGATTACACGATTCTTTAAAATATATTTCAAATCACAACTCTGAATGGAAAGAATTTTCAATTGGTTCACTTCAAAATCAAATATATTGTAAATATTGGATACACTAAAACTAATATTGTTATTTTAACTAATTTTTAAAATAAAATATTTCAAAAAATTTAATAGAGTAGAGGATGATGGTTATTTACAATAATTGGAAAGAAATTTAACCCTTAACAAAATTATTGAACTGCTCATTAGAAATTTATATGTTGAGCATGTGTTCTAAGGTATGCATGAAGTTATCATTGATGCCATGAAAGTGTCATTGATGTAATTTCTTTGTTGTTCTTGAGACTGAGTTGATGAGTCATGTACTTAAGAGACCTAGTGAGATGGCATAGGCCTGGTATCATGTTGAGGTGAATAAAATGAGACTTGTGTGAAAAAGGTTAGTAGTGGTGAAGATTGGTATGATTTAATATGACATTATGATGAGGTATTGAGAGTATTTCAAGAAATTTTAAGGTGTGTTCAGGGTCTAAGTATGACTGATAGTTTAAGGCCTAATGTGTAAACAGACCAAATGTGGCCTAATAAGGGGTCGAGTTCATTTCACAAGGTGTAAAATATATTGAGATAATTTTATTGGTTTGAGAGATTATTTTAAGTGTTGAACAAGTATGAGGTCATATCCTAAAGGATAAATCATGAAAATTAGTGATGAGGTTTTGTGTGTGTACAGAATGGGGTGTTACAAACCCAAGAAAGATTTTCATATGCTCATTAGCATGAAAAAAATTTGAATGAGATCTTGAGTAGTTAATTGAGGTTTTAAAAGGGTCATATTTTTAATTTCATAGCATTATTTTTGGATTTGAGGGGTAATCCTTTGTGAATGACTGCTAAGAATAGAAGGCAATCTAAACCCTCTAAAAACCCTCATTATGACCCGATATGAAATATTTTGCTAGAAATGGATCATAATGGTTTTTTTGACATATTTTTATGTTTAAGACATTTATATTACTCTTTTAGGTTTCTCTAAGTGGCATTGGTCTATCAAAAGAGTGAGTGGAGCTATAAAAAATCCCTTATTTCTTAGAATTTTGATGTAGCAGGCAGGGTTGACTACGTCAAAATATGAAAATAATTAGAGGATGATGTGTGAGAATTATAATTTATGCCCATGTAAATTTCATATCATTTTTTATACATTAAATATGTTAAACTAGTCATGGAAGTTGACCTATCGCTAATTAGGCCTAATGAGGAAGACAATGAGAAAACTAGGCAGAAGTGAGAATGAGTTTAGGGTTGGGTTGCAGTGGATTAGGGATGGAATACATGGGGTAAT
The DNA here is from genome assembly GCA_037957365.1 of Torreya grandis. NCBI lineage: Eukaryota > Viridiplantae > Streptophyta > Pinopsida > Cupressales > Taxaceae > Torreya > Torreya grandis. Next base: position 961,870 of record JARHVA010006128.1, on the reverse strand, counting down.
TTTTAAATATATATTTCATATCCATTTTATTATAATTTTTTATGATTCTCATATACAAGCAAAAAGTTGTTTTCAATGTGACCTATCTAACACAGTAAGGTCTGTGTAGAGTGAAGGCATGAGATTGGTCTATAAGACCAATATTGATATTAAAAATTGTAATATATATATATATATATATATATATATATATATATATATATATTTATTTATTTATATATATATATATATATTCCAAGATTTTATAATTATGATTAGTGATAATTTATACACATTTTAAGTTCATAAAAGTTTTCGCATAGGTGTTCTAAATCTTGATCTTCATGACTATGTTTTTGGAGCTATAGGTAATTTTCTATGTGTGAGTGAGAATGATGTTCTTAAGTATTTTTGAATAGAAATGAAGAATAAATGAACATTAAGTTGTTATATAGGTATCATATTTTAATTTTAACACATTTTTATTCATGAAAAATTCCTATGAAGGTGTGAAAATTCAAAGGCTTTTGACTAGGTTCTTAAGTCCTGTGAGCAATTTTGAGTGAGCATATGAAGTTGATCAGTTTGAGGTCTTTTTCCATATATGGTGAAAGATAATGGAATTTTTTTGAACCTTAGGTCATATATGTTCCATATATATTATTTTTATTGTGGTTATATGAAAAATTTTAATGTATACTGTAGATACTCAAGATAGACTTTTTGACAGTAAGAAGGCCTAATGGCAAGTGGACCTAAATGTGTGGTTCAAGGAGTGAAATGAGATAAATGGTGTTGGGGACCTAAGGTGAAATTATAAGGGGTATAAATTAAAATTTAATTAACTTTTTTCAATATTTTTCATAGGCTCAAAGTGTTCCAAGGTGGTCAAGGTGAAACATGTGCCTTAAGAAGGCCTAATTGCATTAGGTCTCTATTAAGCCTGATGGTGGTTTTGGCCCTTATGGGTGATGAATGACCTATGTAGTTGGTGTTTCACTTGTGAAACATATTTTTTGATCTATTACAAGGTTTATAAAATTATTGTAAGGCTCTTTTATGACCAATATGGGTGAGATCAAGAGTCAAGTATAAAGAGAAGGTCTAATAGGCCTAATTTGACTAGTTAAAATATTGAGGACATGAGTGAATGAATTAGAGTTTTTGAAACTAGTTAGAGGGTATGAATACCATAATATATATGTGTAATTTTTCATTAAGTTATAATTATGTTTATATAGGTGATGATCAAGGTCATAAGACCTAATTCTGCTAAGGAAAGGGCTAGTTGAGTGAGAAGGCCTAATAGGTTATTTGAGAGAGATAGAAGAGTTTGAAGAACAAAATAAGAAGATCATCTTCAATTAAGTGAGTAACAAGTGTCCAAAGGTGATCAATGTTCCAAATTAATTATTTGGTGATGAGTTACCCAAGGGGTTTGCGTCTCTTTGCAATTTGGTTCTTGTTAAAGGACTAGTTGAGTTAGTGCTTGACTAGTGAGGGGTTAGTGCTCCTTGTGGGGTTGGTGCCTCACTAAAATTAGATTCATTTATTATAAGACTATATTCTAAGATGTGTGTTAGTTGTTATTATCCTCCATTAGGGTTTTCCACATAGATCTTGTGTTCATGTGTTATGTTCTTACTTCATGCTCATATGATTGATTGATTATGCATTACTATATCTCTAGATTTGTTTGAGTGATTAATGAATGACATATGAAATTGAAATAAGTGTTTGCACACTGATTCAACCCCCTATCCTTAGTGGATATGATGTACCAAGAGATAAAGTAGGATGTGGTTTTGTATAACTTGTTTTCTTCATGTGTAGGTCATTAGAGGAAAGAGAATGAACAATAGTTGCCTATGATTACTTGGAATATGCAAAGCAAGAGAGAAGTGAAAAAAGGAGGAGTTATCATACTTATAATCAAGAATAATTAAGACCTACATGTTTATAATTAGCCTTGGGATCTAAATGGACATTATCTTGGAATAAGGATGCTACAAAGAACCATCAAAAGTCAAAATATTGTATAACTTTCATGGGAAAGTTTTTATTGCTTCTTGGTAGTATAATGCAGGAGCATCACTACTTAATATAAATAATGATCTAATTTCATGTTTTGAGTTTTTAACAAGTTTTTAAGGTCATTTTAGGTCTTTATTAGTTAATTATGTGTGTTAATTCCTTGTAAAATCTGAATTAGATGAGTATTGGAATTTTCCCACCAAAAGTTTAGTTTGAATTTTCAAATGCTCTTATATAGTCTAAGAGATCTCAACCTCATTTAAAGAGGTCTCAATGTTATAAGTTTATGTGGTTAGGTAATAATAAAGGATTAAGAGTATTTTAGTACCGACATGACTCACATTATGAGTCAATTTTATGAGTAGGTTAGGTAGAGTATACAAGATGACTCTACATCATTTTCATGGTATAAAATCCTAAAGATCATTAGGAAGTAGATAAAGAAAAGGTACAAAGTTGTTTTTATTTTCAATTTGTATATTTGATAAATTTCATTGAAATAATGTTATAGGTTGTTAAATAAGATTGAAGGTGATTGAAAGTTGGTCAGGAATTTTTGAATCCAAGAGAGGTTATGATGCAAGAGCATCCTCACACTAGGAGCGTATTTATCACATTTTGGGTTGAGTTTTAGCATGTTTAAGTATATTAAGTTGTTTTTCCCTCCATTTTTGAGTTTTCAAATTTTTAAATTTGACTAAATATTCTTTAAGCTTGAAAATCTAGTCTGTTGGGTGAATTGTTAAACGGTTTGAGTTTTCCTATGCTAGAGAACTATTTTAGTCATTTTTGGGAGGTTGTTGTGTGAAGCCTGAGATAGAATCGAGTGTCTAAGTTAAGAAAATATGCTTTTGTATGAGGATTTTCATGTAAAAATAGGGGATATATTTTTTGGCAAAGGAAGAAAGGGGGTAGGAGACACCTGCAGTGAAAGAAAAACACCAGATGTATATCTTCTTGATATATTAATAAAATGTGTGCTCCTTTTGATTAGAAAATCGATTCTAGATCGAATTAATGTTGGGTCTATATTTGGGTCTATGTTGAATGCCTATTTGAATGAAATCGATTCTAAGATGAATATTTAAAAAGGCTATTGCTGTTTATAGAATATATTATGAATATTGGAAAGGCCGATGCTATATTTAGAGTGAACAAATGTTGAGTTTGTGCTGCATGACAAAGCATATGAATCGATGCACCTGTGAAGAGTTTCCTGTTGGGTCGCATATGACTATTGGGCCGTGTCAATGTATTGATTTCAATTTTGGACATTTCAAAATATATGTTATGCTGAGCGTTCCAATGTATTGAAGCTAAGCAACGATTCTGTGCTTAGGTGAGTCGGCGGCTACCATAACTTGTTGGATATGAGTCTTATTTGAAATTTCATACTTTCAATTCGAAATAAACATACATAATCTTGCCAAATAGGCCAGAACAGTGAATTGTATCTTTAAATCCAAAATTTTGTCTTGTTCAAGAATTTATGGGTTGTTAGCCTTATGCTTCATCAGAAAATTGTCCAAAAAGGAGAAGAATCCAGATGATATTCTATGTTTGAAGAAATAATTTGTCAAGACATATGTTTTATCCCTATTTACAAGAGATTTCTACTCATCACTAAATGTTTGTTCAAAACATCTAGTTTAGCTTGTTGGATAGATTTATGTTCATCATTTGGTATCAGAGCTCAAGGGATTGTGCACAATCTAAAGATCCAAGTCAAAGAGAAGTAGAACGTGATTTGTGAAGGAGAGGCAAGATGGCCATGAGAGTTAGAAACAGAGGTGGAGCTAGAGGAAGGAGACCTGGAGGACAAGTTGCACTAGTAGAAGAGATTAGGAACTTGATAGCTAGGCTACAAGACCTAGAGATGGCTCAAAGAAGAGGCACTGACATGGGTGAAGTCAATGATGGAGAAGAGGAGCCACTAGAGGAGGAATTTGTGGTGGAAGAAGAAACAACTGAAGATAGGTTGATTAGAGCCATTATGAGGTGAACACAAAGCCAAAAATGGAGGTTCCAATGTATGAAGGTAATTTGAATGTGGAAGAATTAATTGATTGGATTAGTGCATTAGACAAATACTTTGAGTATGAAGGAATTGAAGAAGATGATAAAAAAGTCAAGTATGCCATGACAAGGCTAAAGATCCATGCATCCCTGTGGTGGGATGGAGTGCAAGAAGAAAGGAGGAGGAAAGGGAAGCCAAAGATCAGAAGTTGGGATAGAATGGTAGCAAAAATGAAAGGTAAGTTTATGTCTAAAGATTATCAAGCCAATCTTTTTAAGCAATTACAAGATTTGAAGCAAAAAGAGATGTCTATAAAAGAATACACTGAAGAGTTTTACAGGTTAACCATAAGATCAGGTCATATTAAGGATGACACAGAGAAGGTAGCTAGATACACTAATGGTTTGAAATTTTCCATTCAAGATGAAATTAGTCTTCTCATTCCTAAGACAGTTGAAGAAGCATATCAATTTTCCTTGAAAGCTGAGGAGAAGATTGCAAGAAAAAAAACATCCTTCTCAAGAGGAAGGGGTAGATCCAACAGAGGTAGAGGATTTCAAGGAGGTATAAGACAGCTAAAAACATCTCAAGAAGAGGCCAACAGCTCACAAAGTTCAAGAGGCAGCTATACACCAAGAGGAAGAAGGCCATACTAAGGATATCAAAGAGGAAGAGGAAGATTCATGGGCAAATGCTTTAGGTGCAACAAGTATGCAGGACACAGGGCATATGAGTGTCCAGAGAACCCTTCTACCAGCCATGAGAGGGGTGTACATGTGACCCAAGGTGAAGAAAAAAATGAAGAAGTTGCAGCAGCTTATGAAGATACCCCAGAAGAAGGTGAGTCTCTTTTAATGAAAAGAATCTTGTTAAAGCGAAATAAAGAAGTTGTAGAACCACCTCAAAGGAAAAATTTATTTATAACCACATGCAAAAGTAAGGGGAAATGCTACAAGTTCATCATAGACAGTGGGAGTACTGACAATCTTGTGTCAACTGAGATGGTGGAGAAACTAGGCTTGAAGAAGGAGGTACATCCTACACCTTATCAAGTCTCTTGGCTACAAAAAGGACACAAACTCCTGGTAAGTGAACAATGTAAAGTAGATATTCAAATAGGAACATATAAGGATCAGATTTTATGTGATATCATGCCCATGGATGTATGTCATATCTTGCTTGGAAGGCCTTGGCAGTTTGACAGGAAGGCCATGCATGATGGAAGGCAGAATACATATATGTTTGAAAAGGATGGGATCAAGCATACACTCACACCATTGAAATAAGAGGCTATTGCTGTTGTAGGATATAATTCTAAAGTATTGATAGTGAGTGGTAAAGGGTTTCTACATCAAATGAAGAAAGAAAAGGTAAACTTTGTTGTAATTGGTAAGCCAAGGAGTGTAGTCACTAGTACTAAGTTGATTGATTTGCCGTTATAAATTCAAGATATGTTGAATGAGTACATTGACATTGTGGTAGATGATTTACCTAATGAGTTACCACCATTGAGAAGCATTAGCCATCACATAGACTTGATCCCAGGAGCAAATCTTCCAAACAAGGCTGCCTACAGGTTGACACCAAAGGAAAATGAAGAGATCAAGCACCAAGTTCAAGAATTGTTAGACAAAGGATTGGTAAGAGAGAGTTTAAGTCCTTGTGTTGTCCCCACAGTGTTGAGTCCTAATAAGGATGGGAGTTGGAGAATGTGTACAGATTCTAGAGCAATCAACAAGATTACTATCAGGTATAGATTTCCATTGCCTAGAATTGATGACTTGATTGTTTGAGTGGAGCTACATATTTCTCTAAGATAGACTTGAAAAGTGGTTACCATCAGATTAGGATAAGAGAAGGGGATGAATGGAAAATAGCATTTAAGACCAATGATGGACTCTATGAGTGGTTAGTTATGCCATTTGGACTAACCAATGCACCAAGCACCTTCATGAGGCTGATGAATGAAGTGCTGAAGGAGTTCACTGGTAAGTTTGTGATAGTATATTTGGATGATATTTTTTTGTTTAGTCAAACTAAGGAAGATCATTTGAAACATTTGAGGATGGTATTGAGTAAGCTACATGAGGAGAAATTGCTAATCAATGTAAAAAAGTGCAGTTTCTTGAAGACAGAATTGATATATTTGGGGTTTGTGATTACAAAAGAAGGATTGAAGATGGATAAGGAGAAGATTAAGGCTATACTTGAGTGGCCTACACCTAGGATCACATATGAGGTAAGAATCTTTCACGGTTTGGTTAGCTTCTATAGGAAATTCATAAGAAATTTTAGTGGAATTATTGCTCCAATGATAGATACAATCAAGGGTGATAAAAGAGGTTGTTTTTGGACTGAGGCTACTGATAAGAGTTTCAGATTATTGAAAAATAAGGTAACTGAAGAACCAATATTAACCTTTCCTGATTTTAATAAGCTTTTTCAAGTAGAATGTGATGCTAGTGGAACTGCAATAGGAGTTGTTTTAAGCCAAGATGGGAAGCCTATAGCATACTTTAGTGAGAAGTTAAGTGATGCTAAGAAGAAATATTCAACCTATGAACATGAATTCTATGCACTTGTACAGGCTTTGAAGAAATGGAGGCACTATCTTTTGCCTAAAGAATTTGTTTTGTTCACTGACAATTATGCTTTACAGTTCATTAGCAATCAAAATAAGTTGAGTAAAAAACATGTTAAATGGGTTGAGTTTTTACAAAGTTTCACATTCACTATTAAGCACAAGAAAGGACAATCTAACAAGGTTGTAGATGCTCTAAGCAGGAGAAATCTGATCATGCAGGAGTCTCAAGTAAGTATTTTGGGATTTCAAGATCTGAAGGAGCTATATAAGGAAGATCCAGACTTCAAGGAACCATATGAAGCTTGCATGAATCTAGCAGGGGTTGATAGAAGTCCTTGGATAGATTTCATGGTCCAAGAGGGTCTACTATTTAGAGGTAGCTAGCTTTGCATTCCCAAGAGTTCCATGAGAGATAATTTGTTGAAGGAAAAGCATAGTGGCAGCTTATCAAGACATTTTGGGCAGAATAAGACATTAGCACAATTGAGTGCTCATTACTATTGGCCAGGTATGGGTACTGATGTCAAGAAATTTGTTGAAAGGTGCAAAAAATGCCAATATGCCAAGGGAAGTTGTCAAAACACAAGTTTGTACCAGCCACTACCCATTCCAAATAGGCCTTGGGATTTAATAAGCATGGATTTTATACTTGGTTTGCCAAGAACTCAAAAAGGTCATGACTCCATATTTGTTGTGGTAGATAGGTTTTCAAAGATGGCTCATTTTATTTCGTGTTTAAAAACAAGTGATGCTACTCACATAGCTAATCTATTATTTCAAGATGTTGTTAGATTGCATGGATTGCCTAGAAGCATTGTTTCTGACAGGGATACCAAATTTGTTGGACATTTTTGGAGAACCTTATGGAAGAAATTGGGAACACAATTGAGTTTTAGTTCAGCCTATCATCCCCAAACTGATGTCCAAATAGAGGTTGTCAATAGGAGCTTAGGCAACATCCTGAGAAGCTTGGTAAGTATGCATCCAAAATAACGGGATCTTGCACTTGCACAAGCTAAATTTGCCTATAATGATTCTCCTAATAGAAGTACAGGATTGAGTCCATTTTAAATTATGTATGGAATGCATCCAAGAGGTGTGTATGAGTTAAGAAATCTAAGTATCATGGAAACAAGGAGTGCTAATGCAGAAGAATTTGCCAATGCCATGCAAAATTTACATGAACAGGTAAAGAAGAAACTTGAAGAAAACACCATCAAGTACAAGCTAAGGGCAGATCAAAAGAAAAGAGAGGTCAGTTTTAGTATTGGAAACTTTGTTCTTGCTCACCTCAGAAAAGAGAGGTTCCCAAAAAGGGAATACAACAAGCTAAAGGTAAAGAAAATAGGACCATGCAAGGTAATAAGGAAGTTTTCAAATAATGCATATGAAATAGAATTGCGAAAGGGGATTGGAATTTCTCCAATCTTTAATGTTGTAGATCTAGATCCATACAAAGATGAAGGACAACCAACCAAAGAAACTGAAACAGGGGTAGATGAAGTTATCCAATGGGAACAACAACTGCTAAAGGAAGTGCCAAATGAGATTGAGAGCATTTTAGACAAGAAAGTGGTTAAAAAGACAAGGGGCAAAGAATATTTCCAATATCTAGCTAAGTGGAAGAATCTACCAGCTAAAGATGCAACATGGGTGACTACAAATGACATCCTTAAGCTGGGCACAAGTGTAGAAGAATTGATGAAGAAAAACAACAAGTGAAGAATACTTCTTTTGCTCCTTGGAAGAATGATGCAGGAGCATCCTCACACTAGGAGCATATTTATCACATTTTTGGTTGAGTTTTAGCATGTTTAAGTATATTAAGTTGTTTTTCCCTCCATTTCTGAGTTTTCAAATTTTTAAATTTGACTAAATATTCTTTAAGCCTGAAAATCTAGTCTGTTGGGTGAATTGTTAAACGGTTTGAGTTTTCCTATGCTAGAGAACTGTTTTAGTCATTTTTGGGAGGTTATTGTGTGAAGCCTGGGATAGAATTGAGTGTCTAAGTTAAGAAAATATGCTTTTGTATGAGGATTTTCATGTAAAAATAGGGGATATATGTTTTGGCAAAGGAAGAAAGGGGGTAGGAGAGACCTGCAGTGAAAGAAAAACACCAGATGTATATCTTCTTGATATATTAATAAAATGTGTGCTCCTTTTGATTAGAAAATTGATTCTAGATCGAATTAATGTTGGGTCTGTATTTGGGTCTATGTTGAATGCCCATTTGAATGAAATCGATTCTAAGATGAATATTTAAAAAGGCTGTTGCTATTTATAGAATATATTATGAATATTGGAAAGGCCAATGCTATATTTAGAGCGAACAAACATTGAGTCTGTGCTGCATGACAAAGTGTATGAATTGATGCACCTGTGAAGAGTTTCCTGCTGGGTTGCATATGACTGTTGGGCCATGTCAACGTATTGATTTCAATTCTAGACATTTCAAAATATATGTTATGCTGAGTGTTCCAATGTATTGAAGCTAAGCAACGATTCTGTGCTCAGGTGAGTCGTATAGTTATATCCTAATATGGAAATTATAGGAAAACCAATAGTCTCAAATTATTTTTCCACCTATAGATGGACCTATGATCCAAGCATGAAAATAAAGTAGAAGTGAAATTTATGTAAAGGATATCTGATCTTCAGCATGGCCAATTATCTCCATAAGTAGCCACCTAAAGTGCACTACACCATGTTTCAGTCAGGTCCATGATCATGAAGTTTTATCTTTGAGTAGAAGTTGGTGTGAAAGATCAAAGAAAGATCTAATATTAGGGACTACATCTAGAATAATTTAATGCATCCTTGAGGCCTCTAGGGACCTTTTCACTCAATAATACATATACAGTGTTCTAATTGATCAAAAGGGTGACAATGTTACATTATCTAAGGAGTGAAAGGTGGTGGCTCAAGTTCATTTAATGATCTAAGATAGGTTTTATTTTTTTGATAGCATGCTCATCCATCCTTTTAAGATGTATCTCTTCATCTATATATCTTGGTCTCTTTCCCTTGGTAGGGATTTTTAGCTTTTAGAAATTTTAGAATGTTCATTCTGAGATAAAGATACTCATCAAGACTACTGTAAAGTGTGTTCATCTTGATTAGGCTCGACCCTCTCAAGTATTTTTAATAACTACCTCTTAATACAATAGGACTTTCTTCACCTATCTTTTTCCTTGAATATTTGTTTGATTAGTTGTGGACTATGACATTATGTGAAGGAGGATCTTCCTTGTTCATGGTCCTTCTTATCTAAATTTGTTTATAGGGTTTTCATTGTTGTTTGGAGTTCTACGTTAGTGTTCTACTCTGAACCTATCCTATGAAATAATTATGCAAATTAGCTTAGTTTAAGGTTGTGTGAACTAGTATTATTCTTTTGTTGATCTAGTGTAGTTTTAATCTTATAAGAGTTCCATTTTAAGTTTGGTGCATTGATTGTAAATTTTATTAGGATCCCTCTCTATTTGTAACCCTTTCCATGTGAATCATTAATCTTAGTTTTAGTTTTAGGTGTGCATCAAAGAAGAATTAGGCATACTCTGAAGGTTTAGCCCCAAAAAAGGTGATCCAAAACCTAGGGTTGTTCCCATTGTTCAACTAGGGTTTGAGAGAGGAGACTTGAACAATCTCCTTGCTCAGCTTAGAGTGAAATTTTGATCAATAATAGTTTTTGGCAAGCCTGATGAGACACACCTCTTTCAAAAGGAGATTGATAAAATTTGATGCTAATTTGATCAAATTTATAGTGGTTAAGCTAAAAATAATGCATATGTTGACTCTAGAAGGAAGAATCAATCCTCTGGTGTATAACAATCTCATGATAAAGGTGACAACAAGATCAGCTTCAAGAGGTATTCCTTTTGACTTTGTTGAACTAGTTTTAAATTTAGAAAGGAGATTAAGATTTGAAAATACTTGTCCATATCAAGGAAACTTTGATCCTACGACATTTCCAAGGCCTATCCCTATATAAGGACCCTTATTACCCCCTTACATAACTATAGTAGTCCCTAGATATTTTTCTACTTTTAATGGGCAAAGCCCTCTAATCCTTGCCCATTATGATTCTATCCTAGTTATATCCCTCTAAAGTGGTCCCTATTACACTAGGTACCAAGCTATAACACCTTATAAACATCTCATGGACATAGCAAAATTTTTCAATAAACATAATGTCATAGGGGATAATATAGCTATTAAGCTGCTAGCCACCTCTTTTAAAGGAAAGGCCCTAGATTGGTATAGAGGCCTAGCTACAAATTCCATTCAGACATGGGACCAATTAGGGGAATCCTTGTGTAAAATATTCAAGGACAAAAGTGACCATTTGTGACTTGTAGAACAAATGACTAAAATTAGAAGATCTCCTCATGAAGTCACATAAGACTTCAACACAAAGTTCTAGAAAACTTGGGACATAATCCCAGTTGTAGTTAGACCAACCCCCAACTTTACTTTCCTATATTATTTAAAGGATTTGAATAGTGACATAATAGTAATTATCTAATCTATGAGAGGAAATATACTTCAAAATTCATATGAGGTGGCCATTAAGGTAGAAAATTATCTATTTTAGGTTGACAAACTTACACCCAGACCATCAATGTCCTTATTTCCTAAGATAAGACCATCTCTCATTTCTATTCCCCCATTGGACATCATTATCCCTACACCAATAACTACTATAATCCCTACACTAAATCAAGAGAAGGATTATACTAGTGGATCTAATTATTCACTAGAATAAAAGAACTTTTAGGAGCTCAAAAGCATGTTTTAGTCTTTAGGGAATGAGCTAGTAAGTATCAAAAGGCAACAGGTCTTCAACAGGCCTTATCAAACTTCATATCAGTGTCAGTAGTAGGATTTTCTAGCAAACAAACCTCCATATAAGGGAAAATACCAAGGGAAAGGACAACATAGTTATAATAGGTAGGGTAACTTTAACCCTAATGTTTCTAGTGCTTCCAACTCCTTGTTCCCAGTTTAGAATAATGTGGCCTAGGAAGTAGAGGATATTATGCCTTGGAATCAATCTTTTGGTCAACACATTATCCTAAATATTGACTTTAACCAATATTTTAATGATCAATGGTAGCAAGTTGATAACTTTGGATACAACTAAGCTCTTATGGCCCAAAATGTAGAGGTGCCTATAATTACCAGATCAAAAGAACTTCCACAGGGTCAAGGGGAAAATCAGGGACCAAATTAATCGAATTCTATAATGATGAACTATGAACAAGAGGAGTGTTATATATCTAGACAGTAGACTAGTTATAACTAGGCTTATAGTCCAATGGTAGAAAACATAAGATTCAAAAAAGGAATATGGATGGTAGCCAGGAAGCAATCAAAGAGCTTCCCACCATCACTCCTTCATTAACAAAGCCCAAGGAACCTACTATCACTCCAAAGGTCCCAAACCCCGTAATATATTAGAGCCAAAGGAATATTTTTTTCCCTAAGGCTCATAAGTTCAATAAACAACTATGACGGTACCCAAATCACAAGTAAAGGTTGGTGGTTCACCCATCAACATTGTTGAACAAATGAAAAAGTCAACTATGAGCATACCCTTATGGGATATGCTCTCCATGCTTGGCTAGGTGGACATTCTTTATGAGGGTCTATCTAGGATTAATGTTATAAATGTTACAGACAAGCCATCAAGTAAGGTGAATCAAGTTTTCACCAATGCAACAAAAGGACCAGAGGAAGGGTAGTCAAGTAAATTAGTTAAACCTCCTCCCTTATATATTTTAGTAATCATTGGAAACTCTCTAGTGTATAGCTATTTGGTGGACAATGGGGCTAGTAAATCAGTACTACCAAAGTCCATAGTTGATTAGTTTGGTCTAAAATATGAACCACAGTGAAAAGGAGTGTTATAATTTGATGTCTCTTTTCTTAAACCATCTAGTATAATCAAGGACCTCAACATGACCCTACAAACTTATCTCAACATCTTGGTGGCCCAAGATGTATTGGTCTTAGATGTACCTCCTCACTTTACTATGTACTTATCCAAAGAATTCACAATAAAGATAAGGGGCTATCTTGCAGCAGACTGGTCCTATATGGCTTTTAGAACAAAGTATGGGACTAAGGTGTCAATCAAGGTCAAGCTTATCACATAGTTCCATATAGATCCCTATGGGCCAAATAGTGTCAATATCAATTGCATCATCATTGTGAAGATAAATTTACAATGGGGCAGGATTTGAACACTCATTTAGAGGAGGTGTCATAAATGTTCCTATATGATTTATGAAATTATAACCAATTAGTGGACCCCTTATAAGGAGTTAAATAAAGAGACTTGGTTGTTTTCTTTTTGCATGAGAAAGACTAGCCTATGTCATCCCTCATAAGGCCTCAAGAAGATCCTAGTGGTCTATAGAAGTTATTCTTTGATGGCTCAAGGAGAAATCATGGGGTAGGTGTGGGTGTCATCCTAATTTACCCTTAAAATTATGAGTACTTCTCTTCATACAAGTCCCAATTTATCTGCTCCTTCAATGCAACACAATATGAGGGTCTAATACATGGCCTTTAATGAGAGAAAGATTAAGTAGTGACAAGTCTATGGGGATAATGAATTGGTTGTGAATAAATTTAAAGGTTAGAATTACATTAAGAACCCTTTAATGAGATCCTAAAAACATAGGGTGTGATACCTCATTAAGGACTTTAAGGCTTTCAACATCAAATTAGTGCTAAGAGGCCAAAACCAACACGCTAATAGGTTAGTAGCTTGGGAGCCCATTTTGATGTCCCTAATGAACTAAGAGGAACTATGTTTCAACCACATGCCAAAGTGGTAATAAGATCGTTAGTTTTGGACAACAAATCTCATTGGCAGGTCTTTAAAAATGACAAACAAATTACATGTTTCTTACAACAAGAAGTACAATTTCCCCTCCTAAATCAAGAAAAGTTACAACACTAGTATGGGGAGAAAATTGTCCAATTAAAGTACAATAATCTTCTTAAAGGGCTAGTCACCCTAAAAAGCCTCTTTCATGAAGGGGACCATATGAGGAAAGATAAAATAGTGATGTTGACTAACGAAGAAAAATATGAAAGAGTTCTTATCTTTGAGGACAAGCTTCTCAAGCTTAGAAAGGTAAGCAGTAAAGCTGAAAGGCATGCTTTCATAGAGCTCTGTAAGGAGTACATAGACACCTTTGCTTGGAAATATAGTGACCTAAAGGGCTTTGATCCCAATCTAGCCTAGTACACCATTGAGCTAGAGGTTGATGCCAAGCTTGTTAGGTAGAATCAGAGGCCCATTAATCCCAATATTGAAGATCCCATGAGAAAGGAGTTGACCAAGATTATGGAGTCTAAGATCATCTTCCCCATCAAACACTCTTCATTGGTAGCAAATATGTTCCTGTCAGAAATAAGAGTGAGGAGATCAAAAATTGTGTGGACTTTAAATATTATAATAGGGTCTCTTTGAAGGACCATTACCCTCTACCATCCATAGATCAACTCCTTTAAGTAGTTTTTGGTTTAGAACATTTCTCTCTCCTATATGGATACTTAGGTTATAACCAAGTGCTAGTGAGAGAAGAGGACTAGTACAAGACTACCTTCACCACCAAGTGGGGGACTTTTTCTTATCAAAATATGCCCTTTAGGTTATCCAATGTTGGGGAGACCTTCCAAAGGGAAATGGACATGGCTTTCCAAGGATTGCTAAATCAAATGTTGTTAGTCTACTTGGATGACATTGCAGTCTTATCCAAGAATGCCAATGACCACATAAACCATCTAAGACTAGTTTTCCAAAAATGTAGAGAGTATGGGATCTCTTTAAATCCCAAAGAAGATACAAGTGTTTGTTTGGTATAATGAAGGTAGGGCATCTTTTAAATCAACTTTGTGAGAAGGTTCATATCTAGTTTTGCAAACCTGGTCAAGCATATCACCACCATGCTAAAGAAGAGACAAGTGTTTGTTTGGTCTAATGAAGGTAAGGCATCTTTTAAATCCATCAAATAGGCCATTGGCCAAGCACCCTCACTTCTAAATCTTTATTTCTCCAAAGACTTCATCTTGTACACCTTTGATAACATTGACAACATATCAATTATGCTAATGTATAAGGATAGTGAAGCAATGGAACATCTAATTTCCTTTTTCAATCAAGGGCAAGAAGGATATGAGGTGAGGTACAATTTCATTGAGAAATAAGTTCTTGTATCCTTGAGGAGCCTCAAGAAATTTAGGCCCGTGCTCTCCAATAGAAGGATCCATCTTATGGTGTTTCATCTTGGAGTTAGGTATTTCCTCCTTAACAAATATTTAAGTGAGAAGAGATCAGGCTAGATCACAAAGGTCATGGAATATGAGATAAAAATAAAGGTCACCAAGATCATTAAGGGAAAAGGTTTGTGTGAATACATGGTGAATGATCTCTAAAGGAAGAAAAAGGTTGTTTTGGTGACCCAAAACAACTCATAGTCAGGTGTACTCCCACCTTAGAAGAGATGGCTTCAATATGTGGATCAATTCTTGGTAATAAGAGAATGCCCCTAAGGTTTGGTTAGAGTTAAAAGAAGGTATTTTAGGCTTCAATATATATCTTATGTATTAAATTATGATGTTATTTTTATAAAGGACCTAAATGGGGTGATCCTTAAATGCATAGATGATGACCAATTAACGAAACTCTTAGAGTAATTCTATGATGGACCTATAGGAGGCCATTTTGCACCCAAAACCATTATAGAAAAAATGATGAGGGTTGGTTATTACTGTACCAACATTTTCAATGATGTTCATGAATGGGTTAGAAGGTGCCAGAAGTGTGCCCTCTTTATAGGAAAGTAAAAACTAGCAACCCTTCCACTCAATCTTATTTAGGTGGAACAACCCTTCATGAAATGGGGGTTAGACTTCATAGGTATGATCAATCCACCATCAAGTTTAGGACATAAATGGTTGCTTAGTATAACTGACTACTTCAGTAGGTGGGTGGAAGCCATTGCTTTAAGGGAATCTAGTGAAGCTACAATCTTGGATTTCTATGATAGACTTGTGACTAGGTATGAAGATAAGTGAATGGGATATCAAACTAGACATCTACCTCAATACTTATTCTAACTACTATCCTCAAGGGAATATACTATCAGAGTACACAAACAAGAATTTGCTAAGAATCATTAGGAGGACCATGGAAAAAAATTAGAGAACAAGGTACACCAAGCTAAGTATAGCCTTATGGGCTGATAGGGTCCCTCCTAAAAATACCATTCATAATTCTCCATATGTTGTTGAGTATGGAATGGAATCCAAATTGCTTATCTCCCTTGAGCTACATGCATTAGAATTAGCTCATCATCTTGAGTTAATAGAGGATGTGCCCATGAACGTAAGGATGGTAGAACTCATGAAGTTGGAAGAAACTAGGGACCTTGCTATGAAAATTTTAGAATCACATCAAGCTCAGGTCAAGAAGATTTTTAATAAAAGAGTTATATCAAGGAGCTTTAAGGAAGGGGACCTAGTCCTAAAATGGGATTCAAATAAGGCTAAACCAAGAAACCATACCAAGTTTGATAGCTTGTGGAGTGGTCCTTATTTAATCCATGGATACAAAAAGCATAATGCTTTTCAGCTTACCCAACTAGATGGAGAGGTATTACCCATCACAGTCAATGGCATTCATTTGAAGCCTTGTTATTAAATAAAATTTTATATATTGTAACATATTGTACATGATAGAGTAGTTTTTTCTTTCCTCTTGGTGACTTATGCACTTTTTCCTTCTATTTTATTGTTCCCTTTTCTAAAGTGCCTCAGGAAATTTTTTGTGTTTTCTTTCTTTTGATCCTAATTGCTTCAAAAGAGAGGCTCAACTTAGTTGTATAAGCAAGTGACTCCATACCTAATAGACTAGATAAGACAATGGTCTAGGTTCTCAAGCATAGTAGGCATGCTTTCATGTGATTCATCAAAGATGTTGGCCATTTTTCACCCACAAAAAATTATTGCATGATTGAATTAAGCATATAGAAATCACAAATAGGTAGGTTGATGAAGCTAGATTATGCATGTGTAGAAGAGTTAGAAGGAATGGTCAAAAGGGTTTGTTCATTTTAATACCAAGATAATTCATGTTAGGTTTCAACTCATGTAATGTAACAGCATGAAAGATATAAACATGCAAAGACACCCCAAATTATCTTTGACTGTGTTTTCTAGGTCCAATTTGAGTCAAGTAGACATTTTCATGGTGTTAGATCTCACATGTATGGCAATCCCAAAAAGAAATAATCATATGGATCTATTTATCTTGAAGTCTAGTTCATATATACCAAATATTAGGTCCTCTATTGAAGTGTGAAAAGGAGATATGTAGTGGTAAAGATAGGTCATATGCATGATTTGCTAATTTTCTCATATTTAGCCAAAAAGCTCAACTGTCACTAGGATGTCACATGAAATAGATGTAGATTTTGTAGATTAGGCTTCCAATATATTCACCTAGAAAGCTCATAGGACTGGTAGATCAAATGGGTTTGTCCTTCTTGACCTTAGGAACATCTCTTGAAAGTTTTGGGCTTTCAAGGATTTTGCTCTTAAAGTTATGAGCCTTTAAACATGGACCTATAATATGGGACATTTGTGCCAATGTAAAATTTAAAGATGGAACAAGACAACCATACTAAGCATAAATTTGATGGTCACATAACAACCAATTATGGTCATGTGAGTGTCATTTGATGGGGGTGAGGATGTCAACTTCAAGCTCCAGAAAATAGTCATTAGAATTCAAATAGTGGGCCCTAATAAATCTATGGCCCACATTGTGTCATTCATTTCAATCTAATAGTGAGTATTGGTTGAGTTAGTGACTCTTAGAATAAAATATATATGTGACAAGTGTCAAGGGTACCTTTAACTAATAGGATATCAATGATCCATAAGCTATCATACAAATTAAAATTGATAGAGTGAGTGGAGTTAACTCATTAACAAGCTAAGTCAATTTTTGATAACTAATTAAATTAAAGGCAAGCCCAAGATTCTTGATGAAGGTTGGAAATCTATTTTTGACCATGAAACCTAGGGTTCTATAAGGTATTTAAATTCCATTATAACTAGTTCAAATGTTGTGGGATGGCCCAAGTAATGCAGTGGAATGCAAATAACATGTAGGGATCACCATCAAGGTTAGGATATGAACCTCTAGCTCATATTTTGATTGGATAGAATTATTATTAAAATATTTTTTGATGTTTTCAAGGGGATACATGTATTCATGTATAGTTTTGGGTCCCTATAGAGAAAGGATGGGGTTTTTAGACCTGTTATAATATAGGAAAGTGTTATATTTTCTATAGGTCAATATTGATATGGAAACTATAGGAAAACCAATAGTCTTAAATTGGTTTTCCACCCATAGATGGGACTATGATCCAAGCATGAAAATAAAGTACAAGTATAATTAATGTGAAGGATCTTCAATCTTCAGCGTCATTGATTGTCTTGATAAGTAGCCACCTAAAGGGCACTACACCATGTTTCAGTCAAGTCCATGATTATGAACTTTTGTCTTTGAGCAGAAGTTGGCATGAAGGATCAAAGAAAGCTTTAATATTGGGGACTATAGCTAAAATAATTTACTACATCCTCAAATCCTCTAAGGACTTTCCCACTTAATAAGCCATATACAACATTCTGATTGATCAAAAGGGTGACAATGTTATATTGGCTAAGAAGCGAAAGGTGGCAGCTCAAGTTCATTTAATGATCTAGGATAGGTGTTCTTTTTTTGATAGCATGCTCATTCATCATTTTGGGATGTCTCTCTTATTATATATATCTTGATCTCTTTCCCTTGTTAGGGGTTCTCATATTTTAGAAATTTCAGCATTTTCTTTCTAAGACAAAGATACTCATCAAGACTACTACAAAGTGTGCTTGACTTGATTAGGCTTGACCTTATCAAGTATTTGTAAGAAGTACCTCTTAATGTAATAATACTTTGTTAACCTATATTTTTCCTTGAATCATTGTTTGATTAGTTGTGCACTATGGTATTATGTGAAGGATAATCTTCCTCATTCATGGTCTTCATTATCTGACTTTGTTTAGAGGGTTTTCATTATTATTTGCAGGTCTAGGTTAGTGTTTCACTCTGAACCTCTCTTATGAAATACTTATGCAAATTAGATTGATTTTAAGGTTATGTGAGCTAGTTATATTCTTTTACTAATCTAGTGTGGGTTCAAGCTTATAGGATTTCCCTTTTAAGTTTGGTGCATCACCTATTAATTTTTCTTAGGATCCCTCTCTCTTTCTAACCCTTTTCCCATGAGACATTAGGTTTAGTTTTAATTTTAGGTGATCATCAAATAGGAAGCCATCCTACTCTGGAAGTTTAGCCCCAACATAGGTGACCCATAACATGGGGTTGATCCCATTGTTTAATTAGGGTTTGAGTGAGAAGACCTAAAAAATATCCCTACTTAGCTTAGGGGATAATTCTAGCTCATAAAAATATCAAAAATATAACTTACACATTTAATTAAGTCCCCAACTTCATTACTCTAGTGATTAATAGATCATAATCTTATATCTCTCTCTCATCCTATTGAGGTTTATATGAGTCAACCTATACCCAATGGATATGATGTAAATTATTATTATGATTATCATCAAGGATTGAGGCATCTTATAAACCATTAATTTCCCTAGAAACACAAAATCCAAGATCTTATTGATGATCAAATGCTTACATTTAAGGATACTCCAAAGGAACTAGGTTCCCCATAATTTAAAAAACATCCACGCCAACAAGATCTAATAATTAACTTATACATGGGTGGTGCTTATCATTTCCATAACCATATTATTTATATAAAAATAAAAACCACTTACAATATAAAGCATTTTCAATGGCTCAGTTTTAACTTACATGACTTACAAAACAATCTCACTTGGAAGGACTCATTAGGAAATATAATAAATTGTGGTCTTAAAGTGATTCAATAGGTGTTGCATCTTGATTCCTTGCTAAGAAAACTATTTGACTATTCTTTGATATTTATAGTTGACACATTTGATATTGGTTATATTTCTAACTAAGCTTGAGATATATGCTATTATGGGATAGTAGAGTATTGATTAAAAATATGATGTCACATGATTGCTTTACTATGAGTTGGTTAATGTATGCATTTACATTTTGACCATATTAATGTGTTGTTTTAGTAATATTTTATGTTATATGTTTATCATGTGATATGATCTAACTACCTACATATTATGAAGTAGATGCAGGATAACTCATCCCTCAGAGCATGCTGGAGGGAAAACATCATCAGAAAGGGTGATGTAGAGGACATGTCAGAGGTTGACAAATATCTAATGAGAACCTTACACACATCAAAATAGTTAGCACATGATACAATGCACTAAAATAGTTGCTTATGGAATGTTTATTACTTGCTTTAGAAAATTGATTTCTATGGTTTGCCAGTAAAGGTAAATATCGTAATGAACTCTTGTGTGTGTTTAGCATATTTTGTCATTAATACTGGTAGGAATATTATTGGTAAAAGTAAATTTAAAATATGAATTATTGAATTAACATTTAAAATACTATAACATGTGTGGATGTTAATTGATTTAATTTAAATCATGGATTTTTGGCATTTAATGTTAAAATATATTAAAAAATACAAACTTCATTGAAAAGGGAAAAATATAAAAAAAATACAATAAAAAAAATAAAAGAAAAGTTAGAGACTAAAATTAGGAAATAGAAAAGAGTTAATATATTAGAAAAAATAACTAAAACAAATAAAAAAGAGAAAAATCAAAAAAATCAAAAGCAAAGGAGAGTTGCACCTATTTCATATAGGAAAAGTTAGAAAAGGGATTATCTTATGTATTTTTGGGAAGAGAAGGTCGAAAAGGGAAGTAAGGGGTGCAACATAGGAAAAAAAAAAACACAGAGAATCATCAAACAAACTCATCAGGTAGGTGATTTTTTAAATTCTTATTATTATATTGGATATCTAAATGTTTGGAAAGAAAAAAGTGTTGAATGAATTTAAAACCCTATGTGTTTAAAGACAATATAGTTAAGTATGCAATGGAGCCTCAACATAGGCATCCACCTATATATTACTTAAATTTTTTTTGCATTAGTTAATACATCTTTATATTTAGTCGAGATTGAATGTATGCATATATAAATAAGTATAGCATACCTGAAATGATATTTAGCGAGGTTTGAGTTAAAATGTTTTATTCTAGTCCTCTTAGGTGTCACCATAACCCAACAAAATAAGGCATCATCTTGTTTATATACATATGCCAGCAGTAATTAAAATTCTTGTATCAAAACAAGAGAGCTTGATAAATATTTAATATAGATCTACTACATATTGTTTGGCATTATTTTTTACTTGTTACTAGTTATATAAAATATTTGAAAGCACGATATGCTTTTGAAAATCTATATAAACCAAAAATAGATCACTAAATTTGATAGCTTATATATTATAAATATATTTATTAGATTTTGAACCATGTGAGTCACAGTTTATAGACTTGTAACATGCTCAGTTAATTAATATGTATACGCATCAATTTAGGGAGTATTAGGCCAAACCCAAATACAAAACAAAGACTTTAGTCTTTTGCAATCACTTTATACAAAATAAATTAACTCCTAGATTTATAATTATGCCTGCATTGACTAGTTAAATGTGAATTATGCCAAATAATACTACTAGACTCTCTATTTAAAAGAATAAAGACATTATTATGCTTATTTATTACTGATCTCATATTGAGGTTATTATGTTTGTTATCACATTGGTGTAGTCCAATATTATACTTGTCCCTAGGCATGTTATATGAGCCACCCATATTTATTTTGGCATCATTGAATTATGCCTAAGGTTATATAGTTAAGTGCTTTATTATTATGCTTTCCAAGTTTTACCAATATTATAAAATTGATAATCAAACTGTTGTAAAAAGTCGAGTCGTTATATTATTAATAAGAGAATGTTAAAATCTATAGTATTATTTTTTGAATCATTGAAAGTAAAATATATACCCAAATCAAATCTGTAGATGGGATTTTTTATCTCTAATAGAATCCTATCGACCCAGGTCCTATATGAAATATGATTTGTTGAATATACTCTTGGGCATCATTATTTTTGTAGTTATACTAGCTATATATATTAGTTGTATATATTCTTAAGATTCATATTGTTTTTTTAATATAATAATTGTATATGTTGTATGATTATTTATTTTATAATCAGATAAATATTTGGTAGTTTATAATGATGTGTATGTTTGTAGTTTATACTTAGGACCGTGATTATATAGTTGGCATACAAATATATAAAAACAATATAAATATTTGAATACGCCAAGTAGTAGTGATGTTTATATTTAGTATAGGATTATTTAATTATTTAAATTGCATCACTATTTAACCAAACACGAGGGTGTGGATTGTTGCAATAACATCATAGTTATATAGAATCACCAAAACTCATATAATAAGCGTGGACTTAAAATTATAAATATGTTTTGTAAACCTTGGGTCCTTTAGAAAGCTTTTCTAATAAAAAATATATATTATGTCACCTCATGTATTTCGAAAACATTATATGCTTTATGATAAACTTATTAATTAAGATTAATAGTTCCATAAGTGAATGTAACATTCTTGCATCGTGGGATAAGCCTTGTGGCGTACTAGAAACCCCTAGTTATATGTATTTTGTATTATAAAACTTGTCACATGGAATATAACATTATGACAAGTTATGTATTTATGGTTTATTAATGAAGTGCTTATTGATAAAATGAGTGTAAACATGCCTATTAGCATATAATTGTATATTAGGGTGTGTTCTTTTGGTTATAAACTATATTGAATAATTTATGAATAATAAACTTAGAGAACACATGCATTCAAACCTCTACATAAAAAAATCTAGATTGGATCATTTTATGCTTTGGGAAAATGAAGTATTGGTTGTTCTAGATGTTTTATAAGAAGTATGTTTCCATTTTTTTTATGACTAATTTATTATCTTGATTTCGATTCTTAGTAGTTATGCTTAAAAATACTAGACTATGGTAATATGGGTTATCACAGGGTCTAGTGTAGTTAGAAATAAATTATGTTATTTCAATATATAGTTAATTGTGTATTTTCTTGAGTGGTATAAATTGTAGCCATTATTTCTAGTATGGGATAGAAAATAATGTAAGATTCATTCATATATTTTATGTAATAAATATATGTTTTCATTGCTCCTATGTTTAGCATATTACATGATGTGTTTGCTAGTAGGATGTAAATTATATGAATCTTGTGGTTGAATTGTATTTGACCAATTTGCATTGATGATTATGAATAAGAAGTGAGATGGACTTCATTGGATTATCATCATAATGTCAGATGAAGGTAGTTTGATCAAGTGGTGTGTATTAATTTGATTGATCTATAGATCATTTTTACATTACTATTCTTAAAAATTTAGCCAAAGTATGTTTAGTGAGACATTATCATTTCATGAGTATGATTTACATGTGTGTGTGATATCTTGAAATATATTGAGTTTTCTATGATGCATTGCATGTTTAGTTTAGAAGTCATACAACACATGGGTACTTACTTATCTCTCTAGTTTCTTGCACCATCACTATCTATTCATTCATGAAGGGAGGGCCATTTCTTGATAGAATTAGTGTGGGAGATCATTGGTCTGTGGATGGTGTGAAAAAGTTCTCAGATGATGTTCTCCCTCCCCACAATAGTACTACTTATTGAGATGACACTTAAGATTGCCACAAATACGTGAGTTTGGGAAATATGCTTTGAGGGAGCCATGTATCCTATTTGTACATTGTGTTATATTGTAATTGTTATTGAAAATTATCATGAAGAGTTTTAATTATTTATTATTTTACATTGATAATGGTTACTATAGATTTGTATCAGTCATGGCTGAATTAATATAATTAATTTCTATATTGGCATTATGATAAACTCTCATGATATTAGAGATCAGTGATGTAATATGCTTGTTGTTATTAGTATGCTTTGAATATTTTATTTTATCTATGTTAGATTGTTGTGGGTAATCTATTATGGTTTATGTACTTAATTTTAAAAAAATCATGCATTTCTAGGTAGATCCTAGTGTGGATGTTACAATATGGGTTTGGGTTATGCCTACCACATATCCATATGCATTTACATTAATATCTCTTTGTCTATACCAAATGGAAGGAACAATTGACCCAAATTGACAAGTTATATCCTTTTCTCATGAAGTAAAATTAATCCATTTTCTAAATGATAGCACTAGATCTTCTATAACACATGGAAAACAAGAGGAGGAACATGCTATGTACCTTTTCAACTTATTTAATCATGATACAAATAATGTAAAAATTCCAAATTAAGGTTTTAATGCACTGAGTGGGGGAGATACCTATGATCATCCATTGGATAGGATCATAGCTTAATTTTTCCAAAAATTCTAAAAATACCAAAAATACTAAAAAAATAAAAAAACTTTCAAAAAATAAAAAATAATTTTGGCACTTACATATTCTATTGGCTCCTTGGCATCCATGTGTTTCTTCCATATTGATGGATGACATACTCAATTACTCAAAGATACACATATATGTCAAACTTCTACATTGGGTGTGATACAAGCATACATAGATACATGATACAATCTTATTTCATTGTTGGGCTCTCTCTCTACTCATGTCATATGGACATTATAAGCATGCAGTTTTTTGATCTTGATACACATAGGTTATATGATTTGATAATCACTCTACATTGTCATGTTTGATCTTACATATGTACTTACACATCCCTATTATCCATGATTATATCTTACACATGGTACTTCAAATGCTATACACTTGACATAATTTTCCTAACACATTAGATCCATGGGCTATTATGACATGTTTATGATGATTGCTTATGATTTACTTTATGCACTTCCTTAAGTGTCTTATCTTTATTATTTGATCATTTTAATATTCTCATTTTCTTATCACCCCCATGCTTATGTATACTTTATTTGACATTTGCATAAAGTCATTGTTTGTTGTATTGAAATTTTAATATGTCATTCTTGCTTTCATGGACATTTGATGAAACCATATCCTTATATTATGTGGCATGTGAACAATCCCCTTATTCGTGGTCTCTTTAGACCATTGCTTGTTGACTTAATTTTAAGTTATCTTGTGTATGTGCTTATTTGACTATTGATATTATATTATTACTATCTAGACATTGTCATGATATTTATCATGCATCTTATGCATGCACGTGATCGTATTAGTTCAATGTGCTTCAATGATATATTTACATAGACATGTTTCCTTTTATATGCTACATGATTACAATCATAGACTATACAGTTGTCTTACCCTTTTGAGGTGAGGTAACTACCAGTTTCTATCTCTCCCTCACCTCAAGGGGGGGAATATTAGTGGAAGCATGTCATAAAGGCATGTTATCCACAATTGACACAATTCTTAAATTCAGTGGGGGCATACTTTAGAATCATGTTCTTCACACTTGTTTAGTATCTGGTACTTACCTCAGTTTTTTAATTTAGTGAGGGCATGTCATATTGACATGGATTACACACATTAACAATTATTAGATTTATAAGGAACATGATTTAGAAGCATATTATCCACATTCATTCATTAAATGGTACTCATATTACTTCTCATATTCATTGGGGGCATGTTCTCCACACCTTTCAGTATTTATCATCTCTAGTTTATAGGAGATGCATGTTTTAGAAACATGTCCTCCACATCATTACTTATATCAACTTTGAAATTTCTCCATATATTGGGAGCATGCTTTGAAATCATGTTTTCCACACATAGTTATCCAAATTAGCCAAAGCACATAATTATATGATTTAGATTCATGGTTGTGATAGAATTATATACATTGGTACCATTATTATACATAGTTTCAACATGCGACATATATAAAGTGTATACATTATGAAACATGTGCCTAATATTTCAAAATCTAAATCATTTTCATATTCTAAAACCATTACATATACTGATACCCCATAGACTTTTATAGACCATATTGAAATAATATACTGTAGTAGTTGGTTCATGTTTTGGTATGGTTGAAGTGATTAAATCACTCATTCTTTCCAAGATTTTAGGTTGGAATTGATCATCCAACCTCATAGGTTATAAGTATAATTGGATTGCATGGTTGAGCTAATCTCAACTTCCAATTGGTAACCCAATTTTACTCTAAAGTTGGGGGCATGTTCCTCTCTCTCTCTCTCTCTCTCTCTCTCTCTCTCTCTAGAGATATACACTTGAAATATTTATCTATATTATCATAATATTAGTTTCAAAGCCTTATAATGATGCATTTTTTTTAAAATAACTTAGAAATAGGCAAAGTGATTACATTAACATAAGTATACTCTTAATCTTTTCTCTTTCAATTTTAAGTAATTTTAACCCAAATTATATACACTAATTTTACACTATAACATGCTTTTGGTTATAGGTCATTCACCAAAAAATCACTCAAATTTCACTCAAGTAAACACAAGGTGTTCATACACACCTAAGTACACATTCTTTTCTTTTAAACTAGTAATTTCATTACTAGATTAAAGGAGGGTAAATGTAGATGATGATTTGTGATTATATAGCACCTCATTATTATACACTTGGAAAACTTAGACCTTGGTTATTCCTCTTAGTTATACACATTCCATACTTATGTAAGCTTCATATATGCTTTATTTTCTTCCCCTTATCCTATCTCTTTATTTGTTCAATCTTATATTGATGACACAGATATTCTATGTTACCTAGAATACTTAAAATGTACTTATCTTCCACCTCTATAAGTTTTGATCATATACCTATTTTTCTACTCCATGGACACTAACATCTAATAAAGATAGTAGCATCAATGTTATTATCTTATTTTGTCACAAGTGTCTAGTGCCCTATATTCATCCAATTTATATATAAAATGTATTCCAATAGTCAGCGTAAGTGATTTAATATGATTTATATCCCAATAGAATTGGTATAAATATAATATCAACCCTCATTCATTTTCTCACCTAAAAAAACCTTCAATCAAACCAAAAGATATTTCAATTGAGCAAAGCTTCCCTATTTATAAACTAGTCATAGGGATTATACATCTACAAGTCTAATGTACTAAAGGAGAAACCCAAGAGCCTAATTTTCTAAGTTACAAGCTAGGTAATTATTGCACTTTCTTTACATGTATTGCATGATTCACAAAAAAACCAACACATATGGGATAACTACATGAGTCTGAGACCCTCTTCTATCTTATTATCTATGTAGGTAGAACCCTTTGACATTGGGGTTAGCTCAGCATTATGTGCCCACTAACCTATTTTACCGAAATGTCTAATTGAATATGGAAAGGTAGGGTTTTGCCATTTCATAAGGAGAGACACTCCATAACCTAGATTTGAATGCACTAGAGTAATGGCAAAGACAAACTTAGAAACATGTAGGTGGTTGCATCCTATTTCACTATATATTCTATACAAGACACTATCTTTATACTCAGATAGTAAGGTCGATACAACTATCTAGGTCTATCACAACTATCTAAGTAGTTAGAGGCACCAGATCCATAATATAATAATAGGTTTAGAAATACCTTCCTACCTTATTTTATCCAGTTCTAGATCTAGAATTCCATTAGCATTAGAACAAGCTAAGTACTTCTCTCATCATTTCTATATCCAGACTAGTTTTATTTTTCACATTTAGATTATCTCAACATAATAAATTTGTTGTTTTTTTATATATAAGTTTAGCATTCAATTGGATTGCTATAAATCTAATTATCACCCTTGTGCCATTTCATTTCTATATTCTTAACCCTACTTGGTATAGATTGAACACACACACACACACACACACACACACACAATTTTAGGGTTAAACACCAACACTAGAGTTGTATACATAACCTCCTTCCAATTCTCAAAGGCTTTGGTACTTGTTTCATTTAAATGGAAGGATTCCTTCAACAAAGTTGTGTGTGGTACTACTATGTTTCCATATTTTTTCACAAATATACGATAGTAACCTATATTAGCCCCAAAAATCTTAGGATATTTTGAGGGTTTTTGGCACATGCCATTACATCATAGCCTTGATCTTATTAAGGTATACTTTGACTCATTCATGTCAATGACCCAAATAATCCACCTCTTGGACTCCAAAATCACATTTTAAAGTTAAGAAAAATATGATGTTATTATAGAACTAACAACACTTATTTCACATGTTACAAATGTTCTTCCCAAGTTTTGTTGTATATTATGATGTCATCAAAAAAATCTAACACTAATTTCTTAAAAAATATCTTTAAAATAGTGTTTATCAAACTCTAAAATGTAGATGTGCATTTGTGAGACTAAAAGACATGACAAAACAATCATAATGGCCTTCATGAGTTATGAAATTGGTTTTATGGATATCCTCATCTCTAATTTTATGGTATCTAGAATGAAGATCAATTTTTTTAAATAAACAACACCATGTAACTCATCTAGAAAATAATTAATTACTAAAATAGGGAAATTATATTTGATGACATATTTTTTGAGTTATTTATAGTCTAGGCACATCCTCTAAGTGTCATCCTTCTTACACACCATGACCACTTTGAACACTTATGTATGTATGTCAGGGACTAAATAGTAATCTCAACCATTATATATAAAGTAAGGCATCAATCTAGTGCATAAATTGGAACATGTATTTGGTGTGTATAATGTAGAGAATGACACAAAGTTTTATATTCCATCCAATCAACTGATGTATAAATGAGCATATAAAAACAATGTTTCATGCACATGGCCCCACATCTAATATCTCAGTATATAGATTCTATATTGATTTGTAATAATATATATCTAAGTATCTAAAATAAAAATAGGAGTGCTTATGCCACACATAATGCCCCTAATCTAACCAAACTAGAATGATTTTGTGCAAAACTAAGTAAAACTAAGTAAAAATTTATAATTTGTAATTGAATCTATGCAAAGCTAGACTTTAAATACTATGTATTTTTGTAAAATATAGATTTTTATGATTTTGGGGTTACTGGATAATAGTGCCATACCTTGGAAATTAGTGTTGTGGTGTTAGTGTGCATGCAGGAACAAAATACAAAGATCAATTTTTATGATTCTAGGGTTACTGGATAATAGTGCCATACCTTGGAAATTAGTGTTGTGGTGTTAGTGTCCACTTTTGGCAGTAGTGTCCAACTATGTTATTTTTTTGTCAAGCTAACTTTGATCTCTCTTTGACTATTTTCCACTATGTTTTCCAAAATTTGAGCTTTGTATTTTGTGCCTGTATGGTAGAAAATATACTCTTAGTGTATTTAGATGGCCTTATTTCTATGACAAACATCTATGAATGCCCCCTCTTCTAAGGGGAGTTATTGAACTGTAGACACCAAAATCGTGTCGACTCCCCTGGTCATTCCCCATCTTATTCTTCTTCACCTATTTAACCCTTGTTGATCACTTGTTCCACCAACCTTGACCCTGGCAGCATGTAAAAATGAGCACAGAGCTAAAGCTAGACTCTATCCCCATTGTGCATCTGCCGACGATGGTCTTTTCTCGGCCGATGTCGCCGATGTCGGTCACTTATCAGCCGACGTCGGCAATCCTGCCGATGTCGGTCACCTTACTGTTATCAGTTGTCATTCAGTTTCCTGAACGGTTATCGAACCGTCTCTCAAACCGTCCCTGGCCTTCATCAGCGTCCGCCGATCAATCTCGAAGGCTATTCAACCATTTTCAAATCAACCGATCAATCATTCAATCGACCTCCGAATTCCGACATCCACAGACTCTGGCAATCAACACTCTCGTGATCAACCAACTCCGGCATCAACCAATCTGCATTCGTTTCAATCCGGCACTGCACAGACAACTTCAACTATGGCTTTCATCACATCTTCTGGCAGGTAAGTATTTACTCTGTTTGTTTTATTTCTTCTTGGTTATTATTTGTTCATTATTTCTGTCATCCCGAATCTTCAAACCATAGACCCAAGTTTTGCATCTCTCCTTTACATCCCTGCCCACTATCCGAATCCATAACTCTGTCCAGACTCGACTAAAACCCCCAGACTCTATCCAAACCCGACCTTACCTTGCCCAGACCCTGCCCTGACCTTATCTCGATTCTATCAGACCCTGTCCCGACCCTGTCAAGACCCTATTCTGACTCTCCCAGACCTTCTTCAACTTGTTCAGAATCTGTCCAGAACCTGCCCCGACCGACGCCGGTCACTACCCCGACCGATGCCGGCAGTTTGACCGACGCCGGCACCTTTCCTAACCGACGTCGGCACCACAGAGACCGACGCCGGTGACTGTGCAGAACAGTGCTACATATCAGGTATGCATTTTTATTTTTTGTCATTTATTTCTGTCATTTTATCTTTTATTATCTACTTTCATCCAATATTTTGCTTTTTTATCAGTGGGTTGATATCCTTCTAGGAAGTCTTCGTACTTTCGGGATTGGGCGTTCGCCTGACAGCCCACCATATCTTTGACTAACATTTTTTCGTGTTTTAGCCTTTTCTTCACAGGTGTCATTCCTCCACAGCCAAAGAGGAGAATCTTCCAATGTCTAATTTCGGTGCGCACGACTTTATCAGGTATCTTCTAGCCTTGACCATTTCTTTTAGTTTCTTATTTCTTCTTTGAATGTAGAAAGCAATTTTGCATAGAAACATTCTGGCACGCCCGGTGGGACCCTAGGTCCTCCTTGGGTTCTTTCTTTCTTTCGTTCATATAGGTGCATTAGGTTCCTTCCTTTTCGCCTCCTTTCGTCTCTTCTTAAACGACATCATAAGCAAGACTAAAACGAATATTTCTTTCTTTCTTGCACTTCTAGACTAGCTAAAACTCATATTCTTCGACTCTTTCTCCATTCGTCTTCATACGAACAAACATTTTGACTTGGGCATTAAAACACTTTGCATTCATTTCTGATTGCCTGCATCTTTTAGACCACACATAGTAATTAAACCGCATATTAAATTAATCTAGATCACTTGATGTTACACGACCAAACCACCTGCACAAAACAAACATTTTAACTTACCTGAGACAAGGCCCGACTGGGATTTCATCCCCCAGCGGATACCTTACCCGTCCCGGTGACCCTACTTGGATTTCATCACCAAGGGGGAAGCCCACTCCGTTCTCTGGCGGAGGATAAACTCTAGTGGAAGTATATTTTGGCTAAGCGAAACTAGCTAACCACTGGAATCGTGAAGTGAGGGGAGCTTGCTCCTTAGCACCAGGCCTGTACAGAAGCTAACACAGATTTCTTGAGCACCATAACAAAACCCGAAACCATCCATAGACTGCTTCTTCTAGGACCCGACTCACAAAGCCAATCTTCCTCTACACACATTCTAAGGCATAAGCCACTATAATCCTAATAATTTACTTCTAGGGTTTTAGGATCTACTTGTGTCTTCATCTTTTTGGTTCTTATCTGCTTGTTTGAGCTTGTGCGGATGTTCTTCGTTGCCTTGAATGGTTCTGACTCGTAGCCAAGCCAAGGCTCTAGTCGATCACGCAAGGCATCATCCTCTTCCATCTACCCCGCCTACAACCAGCCCTATAATGGAGTTCAACTCAGAAACTGAAAGAACTCCTACCAGACCATCTCCGACCCAAACGCCTATTATCCCAGAAGGGGACCAAGATTTTGCACGATTCTTGGACCTCAATACCAAAGCCTTGCAACACTATCTCACGAATAGCCGAACGCGAGACCCCTTGGACAATCCAATTTATGGAATGCCGACCTCTTTCCTCGAGACTGCGGCCGTATCAACGGCGTCCGTAGTCCAACCCTTAGACACCCAAGCTGTTGCCTCAACCAATGACCAACTTTTTACCAACCATCCAAGTGTGGCCTCTCCTTCTATCGTTGGGCCCACTTTCACTGGGGTTTCGGCCCCCAATCAATCTCAGTCCACTCAACCACTTTCTACTCCCTTTCAAAACCTGGTCGTCTCTATTCCGCCCACCCTTACTCCTATCAACACTAGGGTGGCTACCTGTCCATTGGCCCATGTTACCTCTAACCAACCTCCCATGACAACATCAAACCTAGCCATGCCTTCCATCCAACCATCCTTAGTCACTTCTTCTGTCCCTACGACTAGTCATCCGTATGTTGCGCCCTTATTGGTACAACTGACTACGTTGTATACCTCTTCCAGCCTCTTTCAAGTGCCTTACAATCTAGGAGGTGCTCCACCCGCCAATCCGTTAGTAGATATTATCAAGATGCTGATGGATAAAATGTCCAACCTAGAAACCTCCGTTACCGGCTCACGCAACACTCTATCGTACGAACAAATCTGTAACGAGCCCATCCATCCTTCTGTCCCCATCAGACCATATCCCAGCCAGTGGGAACTTCCTAAGTTTTCTCGTTTCCAGAGCAAGGAAGACCCACAACAACATTTACGGGCATTCAGACATGCCTATTACCTTATCGCCCACGACGATGCGTTGCTCTTACGCACGTTTCCCATGTCTCTCTTGGGTGCTGCACTTGACTGGTATAGCTCTCTTCCCAGCCATTCCATCCTCACGTTCACTCAGCTGGCCCAGCTCTTCCTCGATCATTTCTCCATCAATATCACCAAGAAGGTCTCTATCACAGACCTCTATTCTATTCGCCAGTTCGAGGATGAATCTATTGCTGATTTCATCGCTCGGTGGAGGAGCCTTATCAATCAACTTTCATTTTCCTTACCTCAGCCTGAGCTTATTGAACTTTTCTCTCAAGCCTGCGCTAGACATATTTCTTCTACCTTAAGGGTTCAAACCTTCCGTACTTTGACGAAGCCTTCACGATGGCTCGTAAACTTGAGTTACGTGCTGTCGAGGAGAATAAAGTCAAGTTGTGGAGTAAGAATCCCAACTCCAAAACCAATGACCCCTCTTCTAAGCCCTCCTCGTCCAATCCTAAATCTAAAGCTTCAGCAAATGATGTGGTTGTTAGATCTTCTTCTTCTTCGCCTTCAACTAATCAACCTGAACCATCCACATCTATGAGCGCCACTCGCCAATTTCAGCAGAGATACATACAGCGACAGTTTACTCCACTTGGAGAATCATACGCGTCTGTGCTGGAAAAACTCGTCAAACAAGGGGCCATCAATCTCCCTCAGATCCGACCTCCACCACAATTTGATCCCTCATGTGCCATCCCTGCGTGGTATAGGGAAAATGACTTCTGTAACTACCACCGTGTTAAAGGTCATGACACGGGCAACTGTAAAACCCTTAAAAACATAGTCCAAGACATGTTGGAAAAGGGTGACCTCATCCTCAACAATCCTAACGCCCCTCCTAATCAGGGTATCGATATCTTCAAACAACCATTCCCTAATCATCCACCAACCCAAAACAATGTCCAGACCTTGACTGACAATACCCATGAACATAATATTCAAATAGTCAATACGATCTCGCCCCTCATTTCTAACCAACCCCAAGAGGTGAGTTCATCCATCAGTCCATCACATGTGGACGAACCTCTTTCTCCGGCTAGTTCTCCCTCAACTTCTCTCATTTTGGAGGACGCCTCGACCTTACCAGCACTGCCAGTTTCACCATCTTCCTTCTTGCTGCCCATGGAGGACCCAACCTTTCCTACTCCTCGACCACAAGTGGAGGGCACTATCATCCCTGCCCTTTACCTGCTTGAGGAGCTTCATTCACCAGTTTCTTCTCCACCCAGGGAAGAACCTATTTCTCCTTCGTCTCCAACCAAACATGAACCTATCACGACTTCACCATGCTTTGGGCCCGAGACTACTACACCCGTCTCACCTTCAGTCCCACAATCGTCGACGTCTTCTCAAGAGCCTAAACCTCATCCCGCATCTTCTCAGCCATTTTCCCGACTAGTGGAGAGACTCAAACTTCTCCCTTCTAGGAAAGTGGAACATCAGGGATTGTGGGATCGTCTCATAGATCTTCAACAAGCCCGGGCCCTCTCATCTCATGCTGCTAATCCTCCCATGGCAGAACCTCCTAAGACTATCAACAAAAATCAGATCTCCACTTCCAAACCATCTACATCTTCATCAACTTCATCAAAACCAAAACCCTCATCTACTCTGCCTAAACCTATCAAAACACTTGGCGTTCGCCCCGTCTCCAACCTCACTCATCCACAAGTGAAGGTGGACTTAACCCAGACTTCAATCAATAGTAGTCTTCAACCTAAATCACAAAAGACTGCCAAACCACAGAGGCGAACGCCTCCTCTTCCGTCACCATTGCCTTCCATTTTGGGCCCACATCCTTTAACCTTAACCAGAGTCCTTCCCGCTTCAACCTCTAATCAAAACTGGTTGCCTCCTTTACTTCCTTTACCTACCGGTATCCTACCCTCTTCCAAAAGGGCGATACCTCTCATGAAGAGTGTACCGTCTCCGCCTGTCATTGCACCATCAACCCAGAAGGTGGTACGAAAACCCCCTCCAATTTCGCCCAAGCAAAAGTCACCGACATCGCATACATCGATGAGCACGGACCCTTTAGTGGGCTCATACTCTTTGATCTTGCAACGACTTTTGCAAACTTCTAGCATAACTCTTCCACCCATCAAGCCCTTTCAACCTCTCAGGTCTAAACCCTCCTGGTTCGACGACACGAAGATTTGTTTATATCATCGTACACCAGGACATGACACCGAGACTTGCTGTGCCCTCAAGGCTGTCATTCGCCGTTATCTGGAGAAAGACACTCTTCTCTTTGAGGACACTTTTGACCGACCCCCGACTCCTTCTCATAACCCTTTAACCTCTTCAAACCCATCCACATCTCATCAACCGGTTACAACCCCTTCATCACCTTCACCTCCCATCTTTGAAATCAATGCCATTCACATCACCACTAGGTCACAGAAGGAAAAGGCGAAAGAAAAAGCTACCATTCCTTGGACCTACCCTTTTGTCAATCCACCTCAACCGCCTAAGCCTAAGATTTCTATCCTTGGCGCGCCTCAACCCTCTTCTTCTTCTTCTTCTTCCAGACCAATCCATGACTCCATGTTGAAACAGCTTCACCAGACGCCTATGAAGATGTCCCTCTACGATCTCATCCAAACCTCACCCCAACATTGTCAGGCCCTCATCTAAGCCCTACAGGCAGCGGAGGTCCAACCCGAGGATCCCCAACCACTTACTGCTCTTGTCCACTCCTTAGCCCCTGTTACCTCCATCACATTCAGCGATTCTAAGATTCCCACATCCAATACGGAAGATCAGGATGCCGCCCTCTTCATCACTGCCTATATCGATCAGACACGCATTAAACGCATTATGATCGATGGGGGCGCTAGCATCAACATCATCTCCACCCATGCCTTTGATCAGTTGGCTCTTCCCAAGAATTGCGTCTCCCAAACTGACGCGATCTTGCACTCTTTTAATGACACTACTGCCACGACCATTGGCACAGTCATCCTTCATATTCGCGTTGGTCCACGCACAGTCCCGAAGCTCTTCTACATCATCGAAGGAGAATTCCAATACAACATCTTGCTGGGCCGACCCTGGATCCGTGCCATGGCCTGTGTCCCCTCCACCCTGCACTGTTGTGTGAAGTTTGAGCATGATGGACAAGTCCACACCATTCCCGCCAACCCTTCGCCCTTCAAAACATGCAATACCACCTACCGTCCAAATGATGTCCTCATTCCTATCAAGCCATCAACCCTAGCACCGCCTCCATCCACAGAAGCTTCGACCAGTTCCTAACAAGCAGTCGCCCTTACACCTCCCCTTCAAGCGATGACCACAGACCCCATGGAAGATGTCTTCCAAAGACTTTCATTGGGAGAGTATCGCTTGCTGGCTTTAGACATGTTCCAAACTCCACAAGAGTATGGACGCCTTCATCACAGCCCCAACTACGACCATCGGATCGGGATGATCATACCTTATGGTCCCCCTCACCTCCGCACCAACCTCATCTATGGGGAGATTAATCAAGCTCCTACTGATGGTAATCCTCTTTCTTCACCCCAACCTTTCACATCAGATTTCTCATTTCTTGGCAACCCCGCCTTTGCACACACTTACCTTTACAGGTGTGCATGGAAGGGTTTTGGTTTCAGACGCTATGAGCAGGGCTCCCATCAGCCTATCCAACCGCTCAATGATGATGACGCCAAGAAACGGTATGGTCTGGGATATCATGAGCCCACTCAAGACCCTGTAAACCTTTATCCTGAACCAATCCTTGACCAATCTCCTCCACACTCGCCTATTTCGCCACCTTCACCTACGGAGTCAGTGGTTTCCATTCCTCCTAGTTTTTTTTTTCCATAAACACCATCCGCCTGGACCCCTTGACTTATCAGCTCAATGGGGTATCCAAGTCTCTCCCTCTCATTCTTCCCAGCATGATCGAAGATGAGTCGGCAACCATTCACACTGTTCACTGCGTTGACGACAACGCCATTCTTTCTTACATGGGCGCTGATGATTCTTTCATCCAGTGCTCCCTCCCTTCTGAGACCCAGGTTATGTTAAATGAATCAACCATTGACATCAACCTTCCTTCTTCTGATGTTCCTCATGTCTTAAAGATCGGCCAATCTTTAGATGCTCAGGAGTAGCTTGACTATACCCAGTTCCTTTCCGACCATAGCAAGGCCTTTGCCTGGACTTACAGTGATATGCCTGGCATCGACCCCACCATCGTTACCCATAACATTGTCACCAAACCAGAGGCTAAGCTTGTCAGACAAAAGCTTCGAAAGATGCATCCTCGCGTTGCCCTCCTTGTTAAGGAGGAGCTTCAGCGCCTTCTTTCTGTCTCCTTCATCCAGCCTATCGATTATCCATAGTGGGTCTCTAACATCATCCCAGTCACCAAGGCAACTGGGGGGATTCGGATCTGCACAGACTATCGCGACCTTAATCTAGCCTGTCCTAAAGACGACTTTCCTCTTCCTAACATCGACCAGCTTGTTGATCTTACGGCCGGCCATGAGATGCTATCTCTTATGGACGGGTTTTTAGGATACAATCAAATCTTGATTGCTCTAGAAGATCAGCACAAGACTACTTTCATTACCCCATGGGGGACTTTCTGCTATCGAGTCATGCCTTTCGGCTTGAAGAATGCAGGCGCCACTTATCAGCGTGCTATGACCTACATTTTCCATGATCTCCTCCACAAAATCATGGAGGACTATGTGGATGACCTGCTCGGTAAGTCCAAACTTCACCGTGACCATCTGATCATTCTCAAAATCATCTTTTCTCATCTTCTTCAGTACAATGTTCATCTTAACCCCAAGAAATGTGTCTTTGGGGTCCTCTCTGGCAAGCTTCTCGGCTTCATCGTTTCCTTCCGTGGCATCGAGATAGATCCCGCCAAGATTCATGCTATCCTCGAAATGCCTCCTCCGACCAATCTCAAGCAGCTTCGCAGTTTACAAGGCAAGCTCCAGTCCATTCGTCACTTCATCTCACAGCTTTCTGACCGCTGTCAACCTTTTCATCATCTCCTTAAGAAGGATGTCATTTTTACATGGGATAAGAACTGTCAAGAGGCTTTTGAAGCCTTAAAATGCTATCTGGTCTCTCCACCAGTTCTCATTCCACCTAAAGATGACCAACCCTTCTACCTTTATATCTCATCCACTCACCATTCGTTAGGTGCCATGATCGCGCACCGAGACGAGCATCACCGTGAGCAAGCCGTTTATTATATCAGTCAAACACTGGTCGACTATGAAACTTGGTATACCCATATTGAGAAACTCTGTTTGGCGTTAGTCTTTGCTGCTACTAAGCTTCGCCACTATCTTCTTAGTCACAAAACTTTTGTCATCACCCACACCGACCCTCTCAAGTATATGCACTCCAAGCCATATCAGAATCAACGTATGGCTCGGTGGCTCATGCTGCTTGCTGAGTTCGATCTTGAATTCATCCAGCAAAAATCTATCAAGGGGCAAACCATCGCTGATCAACTAGCAGATGCCCCTCTTCCTGACAATCAACCTTTGCAGTGTGAGTTCCCTGATGAGTCTATCGCTGCGCTTTCTTCCGATGACACCACCTATCAGATGACTATGTTCTTTGACGGATCCAAATGTCAACTAGGTGGAGGTGCTGGGGTCATTCTCATTCCACTCGAAGGGAAGCCCATGCCTTTGTCTTTTAAACTCGACTTTGATTGTACCAATAATATGGCCGAATACGAGGCCTTAATTTTGGGACTTCAGACCGCCCTCTCTCTCAGCATCAAGTCCATTAACATCTTCGATGACTCGCAACTCATTGTGAATCAGGTCAACAGTTCATACCTCTGTAAAAATGAAATTTTGCAAAGGTACAAAAACCGTGCTGACATTCTCCTTGCATTTTTTGATCATTACCTCCTGTAGACTGTTCCTCGATCCACGAATAAGTTTGCTGACACCATGGCTTCTCTCACTTCGCATATCCCATCTTCCTCATCTGCATCTAGACTCTTTGTCACGGTGCATCGTGTGCCATTACCTTCATATATCTCTCCTCACATTCACTATGTCAACACTATGACCCTAGCCCACAAGATGCTTGGTATAAGCAACTTGTAGACTTCTTATCTCTCTCTGTCATTCCTCCCAACCTCTCTAGTAATGCACGATGAGCTTTTATCAAGCGTACCACTCGTTATACCATGCTAGGGGGTCTTCTCTATAAGCGCGGCTTCGACGGCCTCCTTCTTCGCTATCTCACCTCCACTGAAGCATCTCAAGCCATTCAGCAAGTCCACGATGGGATTTGTGGCAGACATTTTAGTGGGAATTCGGTTGCCAAGCGCATCCTTCATCTGGGCTATTATTGGCCTACCCTTCATCAAGACTGTAGCGACTATGTTCGGCGTTGCATCAAGTGTCAGCAGCACTCTAACTTGCTTCATCTCCCCAGTCACGCCTTACAAATCACTCAGGATTTCTGGCCTTTTTCTCAGTGGGGTTTAGATCTCATCGGTGAGATTAACCCTCATTCGTCTCTTCGTCATCAATCCATCATCACAGCCACTGAATATTTCACCAAGTGGGTGGAAGCCATTCCTCTCATCTCCACAAAAGCCGACAAGATCGTCGACTTCATCAACACCCACATCATCTGTCGTTTCGGTGTCCCTCATAAAATCATCACTGATAACGGCAAGTCTTTCAAAAACAAAACTGTCCAAAAGCTATGCGACTCCTTCAGCATCAAACTCAGTTTCTCTTCGCCTTACTACCCACAAGCAAATGGGCAGGCTGAGGCTTCCAACAAAATTCTCATGAAAGTGGTCAGTGACACAGGCAGGGATTGGCACATTCACATTCCCTTCACTTTGTGGGTTTACCACACTAGCATCCGAACCTCCACGGGTGCTACCCCTTTTTCTCTCGTGTACAGAACAGAGGCTATTTTACCTCTTGAAGTACAGATCCCGTCTCTTTGCATTTCTCTACATGATATCCTTTCCAACGATGACTTTCGTCAAGATCGCTTAGCTCAACTTGAGTTACTTGACAAACGCCGTCTTGCTGCCCTTAATCATCTCCATGTCTATCAACATCGCATCAAGCATGCCTATGACAAAAATCTGCGAGAACGAGATTTCAACATCGGAGACCTCGTCCTCAAAGAGAATCAACACGTGACCAATATGGAGCGAAGTAAATGAGGCAAGTTTGCTCCTAATTGGCTCGAACCTTTTATTATCACGCACAAGTATGGATCAGGGACTTACCGTCTGTCTTCTCTTGATGGACGACCAGAACCTGAGCCTCTTAATGCGTTGCATCTGTGACCGTTCTACTGCTAGTCGAGTACTCGTCTACTTGACACTTAACTTGAGCTCGTCCCTTGAGTAATCCCCATCCTCTTAAATCCTACTTTCTTTCAACCCTATTCCTCTTAACAATTCCTATAACCCTTTTATGATGTATGGATGCTTTGTCCTAATAAAAGGGAGCCCTTGACCTTCTATAATCTTGTCCATGACTCACATTTCTATAAAAACAAATCAAGATGTCACAATATCCATGGTCACTATATCAATATCAAAATCAAAAAATAGACTGCTCCCTCGAAGGACAGCTGTACTATCATTGCTGTAATTAATAGACTGCTCCCTCGAAGGACAGCTATTCAAAAGCCTTTATATTAAAAAAAAATCTAGACCACTCCCTCAAAGGATGGCTATGAATAATCTGGCAATAAACAACACTATTTTAGAAGCTTCCCGCATTGATCAGCTTCACAAACTGACCACCAAGCAAATGACATCTCTATGCAGGCTTCTCGCATTGATCAGTCTGCGCCAAAAAAAAAAAAAAGTCATGGACTTAACTTATGGTTGTCTCAGGGTCTCCTATAAAAAGGGGCATAGTTATCTCTGCTCTTAAAACGGGTTACCCTCTTTCCTCCTCCTATCACCTGCTCAAGGGACTTCGAGCTCACT
The DNA here is from genome assembly GCA_037957365.1 of Torreya grandis. NCBI lineage: Eukaryota > Viridiplantae > Streptophyta > Pinopsida > Cupressales > Taxaceae > Torreya > Torreya grandis. The sequence continues at coordinate 921,594 of JARHVA010006128.1, read as the reverse complement.
TTAATGTCACAGTGATTTGATTACCGCTCTAACATAACTATGGTCAACGACGTCACGCATGACTGGGGCTCTTGATTCTCATAACCCCTATCTATGCTATCTTTTTGGTCCTTGTCAATGAAAGAGCAATATGCTTTTCACTTCTTCTACACTTTGGTCACATTCACCTTCATCACTTGTCAATCGACTCAACTCAACTCTCTTTTCAGACCATCAACATGACCTAGCCTATTCACCCTAGTTTCTATGGACACCAATACACATAGAAACTATCGACCCGCCACAATTTATGTTCAGCATAAACCAATACTTGCTAAAGCATAAATAAACCTCAATTCATTTTTAGCATACCTCCATCATGAATATGGAATATTGCTAGGGATGAAAAACCCCTCAACCAATGTTGCAGCATACACCATTTGGAAAAGACTGCAACATCTCTTCTTCCCTCATCATTTCATCATAACCAAGACCAATCTATCAACCATTTTAACCACCTGTCTACCACTCGGACCCTTTGTCTGAACTACATTGGTTTGAGGCCCTTCCACAGGGGCTATGTAGGCAGCACTCAGATGACACGCCTGTCGTCTGAGGTTAGCTCGACCATTCTCGTTTGTTCGTCTCTCTGATGGACAAACCTTCTTTCCTTCTTTTAACCATAACCTTACCTTTGACCACGATCAATTTTATCCCTTTGACCCTCCCTCCCTTCTCGGGAGCACTACATTGGCCTGAGGCCCTATCTCCAGGGCTATGTAGGCAGCATTCAGTTGACATAAGATCTTCTGGGGTTAGCTCGGCCACATCCTTTCGTCCATTCCTCCCCTCGAACACCAACCATTAGAGATCATGCCTATCTCCTCCGACCTCGACCACTTCCAAGACATTGTTGCCTTGGTTGTTTTTGCATGTATGCTACCTCATGACTGGTTAGCAGAATTATGCGCAGACCTTTTTGGACCCTCACAAGTATAGGATCGCAAACCGGTTGATCCGCCCTACTTGTGCCTTTTTCGTGTTTCTAGGAGCACTTCCTAAGCCCGGGATACCTAGAACGCGACGACCCATTTGGAGCTTCAACTTAGATTAAATAACCCGATCAGTAGACGCCTAAATGCTGGGGCCCAGTTATTTCAATTTTGGCACTCCTCGACCCTTGACCTGCGACACTTTGGCCTGACCATCTCGTGCAGTGGTATGCGCGCAATCACGACTTTTGCAGCGTTCACCCTCACCCCTTTTTCATCCACTCTTTGTCAAATCAGCACCCAATTCCCGGTTCCCTTCCCTTGACTCCTGCTTTGAAGGGGAATACCTTATCCATACTCGGGGCATTCCGCTTCCTATTTTTGTCTTGCAGTTCATTCGAACAACCAACAAGACGAAATCAACCTTATCCCTCACCTGGGGCAATCACTCCTATTTTTGTCTTGCAGTTCGTCCAGAACAACCAACAAGACAAAAAGGGGCAAATGTAGACACCGAAATCATGTCGACTCCCCTGGTCATTCCCCATCTTATTCTTCTTCGCCTATTTAACCCTTGTCAATCACTTGTTCCACCAACCTTGACCCTGGCAGCATGTAAAAATGAGCACAGAGCTAAAGCTAGACTCTATCCCCATTGTGCATCTGCCGACGACGGTCTTTTCCCAGCCGATGTCGCTGACGTCGGTCACTTATCGGCCGACATCGGCAATCCTGTCGACGTCGGTCACCTTACCATTATCCGTTATCAGTTGTCATTCGGTTTCTCAAACGGTTATCGAACTGTCTCTCGAACCGTCCCTGGCCTTCATCAGCGTCCGTCGATCAATCCTGAAGGCTATTCAACCATTTTCGAATCAACCGATCAATCATTCAATCGACCTCCAAATTCCGACATCCATAGACTCTGGCAATCAACACTCTCGCAATCAACCAACTCTGGCATCAACCAATCTGCATTCGTTTCAATCCGGAACTGCACAGACAACTTCAACTATGGCTTTCATCACATCTTCTGGCAGGTAAGTATTTACTCTGTTTGTTTTATTTCTTCTTGGTTATTATTTGTTCATTATTTCTGTCATCCCGAATCTTCAAACCATAGACCCAAGTTCTGCATCTCTCCTTTACATCCCTGCCCACTATCCGAATCCATAACTCTGTCCAGACTCGACTAAAACCCCCAGACTCTGTCCAAACCTGACCTTACCTTGCCCAGACCCTGCCCTGACCTTATCTCGATTCTATCAGACCCTGTCCCGACCCTGTCAAGACCCTATTCTGACTCTCCCAGACCTTCTTCAACTCGTTCAGAATCTGTCCAGAACCTGCCCCGGCCGACGCCGGTCACTACCCCGACCGACGCCGGCAGTTTGACCGACACCGGCACCTTTCCTAACCGACGCCGGCACCACAGAGACCGACGCCGGTGACTGTGCAGAACAGTGCTACATATCAGGTACGCATTTTTATTTTCTGTCATTTATTTTTGTCATTTTATCTTTTATTATCTACTTTCGTCCAATATTTTGCTTTTTTATCAGTGGGTTGATATCCTTCTAGGAAGTCTTCGTACTTCTGGGATTGGGCGTTCGCCTGACAGCCCACCATATCTTTGACTAACATTTTTTCGTGTTTTAGCCTTTTCTTCACAGGTGTCATTCCTCCACAGCCAAAGAGGAGAATCTTCCAACGTCTGATTTCGGTGCGCACGACTTTATCAGGTATCTTCTAGCCTTGACCATTTCTTTTAGTTTCTTATTTCTTCTTTGAATGTAGAAAGCAATTTTGCATAGAAACATGAACCTATGTAAGCATTGTCCTCAAAATAAAAAGTTCTGCGTGATATATGTTATCCTAAATATATATTATATCTATGTAATAAACCAATATAATGTGTATACATAACATCCTAATGTAAGATAATTTGAGCATATATTGCTAATATATGATGTATGTTAGATTTAGCATTCATAAGGCTATCAAGATAGATATAAAAATGTAAGCATGTGTATGAATAAAAAATCTAAGTAATAAACTAAGTAACTATGTAGGGGGATGGGGCATGATGTCCATCATGACACCCCAAGAGGAAAGGGATATACATGAGGTCCTTCATGGCATCTAAAACTAGAATGTGTAACAAATAATAGATAAATGTCATGGACATGACAAATATGAGAAATAATACATACAACAAACATGAGGCATGAAAAGTAGACCAAGGGGGAATAATACAAGGTACATGGGCATGTGTCACTAAATATGAGAAAAGAAAAACATATAAGGACATGTTCAAATGTCCACATATGCATAGATCAAGCAAGGTTAGCTTAGATCCACATAGAAGGACATGTTAAAATGTCTACATACACAATCAAGAAGGCACACACAAGGACATGGGCATATGTCCAAATCATACATACAATGAAATGGAATGGTGTATAGCCTAGATTGCCCTTGAATATATGTAGAAGCATAGAGACACAATCAAGTCTAAACTAGTAAAGTTAGAAATGAAAGTATGTATGAACATGTGGTACAAATATGTATAAGCTCATAAATATGTACATAAATTGAGTCTAGACTAGTAATAGTTAGCAAAAAATCTATGTAGTATAGGAAGATCAATATCAAGATATAAACAATGCTAAATCTATGATATAGAGTATAGAAATATTTAACTTGGTAATAAAAATTATGTATAGGATGCCCCCAAATGGGTGAATGTGTCAAATGAAGAATCTATGTATCTATCTATGTTCTCACAATGGTTATATAATGGTAAATATGTATCTATGTGGTTGACTTGGGTCCTATAAGTATCTGCAAACACTCAAAAAGAATAAGTGAAACATGTATGTATGATAAAATTGACTATACTAAGATAGCTAGCATATGCAATACCTTGAAAGTATACCAAATGTAAACATGGGAATGTAAATATTTGAATTTTTTTATGTTTTGAACATATTATATTATTTTTGTATTTTTTGGATATAAGCTATGTATAAGCAACATGAAAATGAAACTATATATAGGGAGTAAAAGTAAATGAAACTATGTACAAGTAGGGAAGAATATACTAACTGATGAGTCTCATAAAAGACTCACTATTAAGGTGTCATGTATCAAACAAAGGAAGAATGATCCCACGTGTTATGTGAAAAGGTATCTATAGTCTAAGAACCAAATGTGTTGAGTGATTTATAGCTAACACTAGATATGTAGTAGGGCTAGGAATGTGAGAAGCTAACTAAATTGGCCTATGAATTGTGCTTTGAATCTATGAAGCTAGTTGAACTGGCTTATGAACTGTGATCTAAATCTATGAAGTGAACTGAAATAGCCTTTAAACTATGCTTTGGATATATGAAGTGAGATTAATTGGCCTATGAATTTTAGGGTTATTAGGGACCCATCTGGTATAAGAAATTATAGTTGATGTGGATCTCTATGTTGATAACCTTGGGAACTTAATAACACTGATCTTGGGATGAAAGAGGTAAAGAGATGCTCTTTAGAATCTATATGTCTCTAACACATGGGTATCTATAATAAGGGTCTCAATGGTATAGTATGCATACATGGTAAAACTATATATTTAGACTTCATCTGCATTGGTATCTCAACTGAAATCTATGGTGTACTAATAGAAATCATACTCAGAACTATAACTAGTGGTTGTTGTGTAACTAAATGTGGGATAGGTAAAGGATACTAATATGTAAGGACCTCAAATTTAACCAATTGTATGCATGAGACATATATGTATGGTGAATGGAATGGATCAAAGATATTGTATCTATGGCCTACTCAATAACATGTCAAATGTGCCTGCACTAGGTATGACTAAGAACCTAGTGGTCACATATGTTGGCCCAACCTGTAATGGTAGTACTATCTCCTTGATGGAGCTCTAAACATGACCACTAAAACCATGAATAATTATATCTATTTGAAAAATGTCCTACTCTAAATATCCTAAGTGATGTAAAGTGTAATGGTACACATGTTTACACTTAACCTGTTATCAACCATGACACTTTGAAAAGGATGATAATCAATGTAGGCTCGTACAAAGAGTGCGTGTAAATAATATCCTACTCTAATAAAGTGATTAGAGGTCTAGTTATCACTATAATATGATATACACTAATTATATTATGTAGGGAGTGAGTATCATTTAAGTAGTATGATAGGATGTTGGTGGTGGATGTCCCTGATATGTGTAGTGAATACCTAAAGTTTCTCCTATCTCATTAGTTAATTGGTACTAGAAACATATCCAAAAATATTTTAAATGCCTTAGTTTTTATTAGTTTAACTTTAGGTGCTTTTTTAGGTGTTCCCACATCAATGATATTGGCCTCTAAAAAATCATGTCTCTTATGTTTCAAATTGATTCATCTATTTATAGTATGGCCTAGTGCCTTGTGATAGTCACAAAATGCATTGAAATCATAGTTATTTGGAAGAGGCCTAGTCATATCAACCTATTAAATGGGATGGAGAGATATGACATTGTATTCCAAAATATGTTGTAAAACACGTGATGATTTTAGAAGATTTGTGAAAAATCTCTATGGAGGAGTTGATAAAACCAAAAAAGGTGGTTTTGAAGTTGCACTAATTGTGGCCTTTTAATCACTCTTTTTTTCACTAGGTTTCACTTTGTATAGAGGATTATTAAAAATCTTATTAGTTGAATCTAATCCATTTGTGTACTTTAGTTTGACCATAGGGAGAATATTAACTTCCCTTTCTTTCACTGTGTGACATAAATATGTGAATTTTGGAAACTTCTTGAATAATATAGTCTCATGTAATGTTGGTATTATACTTTATTTGGATATGTTTTGGATATATCTATCTTCCATGGGGATAGTCATCTTTTCCAATATAATTTTATATTGTATGACATATCCTGCTATAGGCTCATTAGATTTTATGCTAAATTTGAGCCACTTGACCGTATGAAACCTTATCACTGATGTTGATTAAAAAGTGTGCCAAAAATATATCTACCAATCGATTGAATGTGGAAAAAAATTGAATTGGAAGACCATAAAACCATTGTAATGTATAGTCCTTTAAACTGTATGGGAATAACTTAGTAAGGAGGCAATAATTAGACACATAGTCAAAACATGTTATGTGTAAATCTTATAGATGATTCTTTAGGTCACCCTTACCATCATTAAAAGTAAGCTTAGGTGCCAAAAATCTATATGTAAAAGGGGTTGCCATTATGTGTTGTGCTAAAGGTGTATGTAAAAAAACACGAGAATCTAAGGCATGGGATGGCTTGATAGCACCGTGTTGAAGATGTAACACCTTGGCTTGTAGATCATGGATCTCATACATAATGGATTGTACATCTAGAGAGGAGAAACTAGCCATAAGAGGTGTTGCCATTGTTTAAGGTTAATAATTTAAAAGAGGTTATTGTACAATTTGATTTGCCCCCAAAGTAGGTGTAAGAATATTATTAGTTGGGGTAGTAGAAGATTGACTATTATTGGATTTATTCTTTATTTCCATTATGGCTTATGATCATGGGGTTGTTCCTAAAGTCTATCTTTAAAACTCTATAAAATCTCATCTTTATTGACTATAAGATTTTTCATTGTTAAGTGGGGAGAGTGTCATGATTCCCATATTGTGTATCATTTCAATCTTGATTATTGATCATCTTCAGATGCATTGTCATTTAAGTCCACATAGTCAAGGTGTGAAGGATGAATGATGGGGGTTGCAAATTCTCATTTTTTCATGGTATAAGTTTAAATGGAAGGAATCTGAGTATGCTCAATAATATTTCCACTAAGCTTAGAACTTCTTATTAAAGGAAGATCTATAACTTTTTGAGATGGCATATATCAAATAAAATGAAATAGTGATTCTAAAATAAAATATATAAAATTTGAAAATCCTAACATAGCCAAAGGAAATAGGAAAAAAAGGGTAAAAAGCCTAATAACATCTAGGGTTAGTGTTTGGGTAATATTCAAAGTAAGTTGGGTTCACCAAATGATTTAAATTTTTAGGGTTTATGGAGTGTAAACCATAGGTTTTTAAAAGGTCTAAGTACAATAAATCAATGTATAAAATATGAAATAAATAAAACCATTGGTTTTTGAAGGAATTAATCTAAATTGATATTTCTAATAAAAGTAATGAAAGAGATAAATAGATAATTAGCTAGAAACTACTTGAGATGAAGGATCTGAAAGCTAAAACTTGGTGCATGAGCTAGTTTGAGTGTTGTAAATAAGATCCATGTGTTATAAACCCTCCTAGATAATAGCACCTTATCCTAGATAGTAGCATTATGGTGTTAGTGTCCTTTATGTAGGAACTAATTTGAACTTCTAAGAGAACATGTGTTTGATTTTACCAAGCCTATTTATGTATGGACAAACCCTAATTCACTTTCTATGACCTATTATGATTGATTTTGTATGTAAACACTATACCTATATATAATTTGAGCATTTGATTAGTAAAACTAGTAAACATGTGGTGTTAGTTGGGTAGGCTAGACATCCTCAACACCCCATTGTGATGAGATTTCATATAGGGTGTGAAGCCAATATTCATAATCAATATTCATGATGACATGGAATGTAGGTGATATGGCATGCAGATGATGTGGCATGTGGTATGTAGGTGTTTCATGGTGGTATGGTTTTCAAGTGATGTAGATGATGTGGCTATCAAGCGATGTGGCATGATAGTGATGTGACAGGAAGGTGATGGGCCATAGGGCTATGGAGGGTCTCAAGTATGTTTAGGATGGTGTGACAAGTGTGGGGTGTAGCACTCCACTATAGGACATGGGTTTTGTTCTTAGTGATTCAAATGGGTTTTTCATGTGGTGTAAAATATAAAAGGTCATGTATGGGTCAAATTTTCAAAGGGACCCATGATTCACATGTGTGGGAAAGTTAAAAGGTGATTATAACACCTTTTGGATTTGTGTGTACACATGGATGAAGAAGACAAGAAGAACATTATTATTGATTTCTCTCACATGTGTGAGTGAGGTGCAATTCTTAGAGTCACATGGGGTGTCTTAGATATTGTATAAAGTGGAACATCCACTTTTTTAACACTTGGAGATGAAAACAAGATGAACACTATTGGTGTTTATAATCACTTGTGGAAGTGGGGTGTCAGTTTTGGAGTTGCATGGAGGTGGCCCATGATCTTGTCTAAAGGTGAATCTTCTTTAATGACTTTTGGAAAATGATGACAAACACCTTTAAGGATCATTATACACCCACTCATGTTTGTAACATTTTAGGGTCCACTACATTGTTTCTCTCTCCCTCTCTCTTATCTCATGTAAATGTTATTAATAGCATGCATTCTCATTTGTATGGTTAATCCATTTTGTAATCATTTGATGGATTCCCATTGAGGATCCATGTAATCCTTGGGATTGCATGTTAGGAGGATGGATCTTGGAATGGTTATAATCTTAGCTCACTTAGATGTTTGGGTTTTAAGCAACATGCATGCTTTAATGTAATCGCATAAATCCTTAAGGTTAGTGGTTAGAGCCTGGAAGACTATGTTAGCTTGGTTGACCTGGTTGGAGACTTGGAGCCTAGATTATTGTTATCTCAGCTTATGTTTAGAGATGGATGTTGACACTTGGAGATTACCTTAGATTTTATGGATTTTAGCATTGTATGGAGTTACATGTTGCATCTTGGAGGTTAGAGCCTAGAAGGCTTAGTTGTAAGCTTGGCTCACATGAGTGCTTGATTGTTAGCACTTGAAAGTAGTTGTTGAGAGGATGTTATTGTAAGAGATTTTATTATTGATCTAATATGAAGTATGAAAGTTGTCGTTACCCCATGGTTTTTCCCTTGATGGTTTTGTAAGGGTTTCCACATATATCTTGTGTAATGTGTTTTCTCTTATTGTATTTTTTTATAGATTATTTTATTTATACATTAATTATTGCACATGTTTAGGATTATGTTTTGGTTCTTAAAAAGTGATATCATAGCTAGGATTTAGTTATTGGTACCTGAGCTATGCATATGTTTTGATCCTAAATAAGTGGTATCAAATCCATGGATGTTGGCTAGTTTGTGCAAGTGGGAACTATGGGTGGAAAGACCAAGATATAAAAAATAAAAAATAAAAAGTTATGGCAAGTATTTCTCTCTATGGGAGATGAAAATGGAGAATGGAGGAAAATTTGAACAAGATTTACCAGACCAATTAGCACCAACACATTGTTCTTTATGTAGAAATAATTGTACAACTTATGTTGGAGCAAGCTAGTCTCCATTGGTGTAGATGTAGGGTGACGATAAGGTACATACCTTGTTGTGTTCCTAACTAGTGAAGGGGTATAAGTTTTGGGATCCTATTACCACAATGTGTTAGCTGAGATGTTCAAAATCCATGTAAATGAGGTACAATGAAACCTAAAATTATAATTGTTAAAGTAGTTTAGGATGATGGAGAAGATAAATTGAGACCTGAGGTTACCATAAGGATAAGGCTAGTGTTTAATCAATCCAAAATTTAGAGATTCATTGAGTGAAGTGCTCAGTGGTTGTGGTGTATCATAAGTGATTAGTCAAGAGGGTTGTAGTGTAATTGATGTGAGTATCTAGGTAGATCGATACATGGATTAACTATACACATGAGTTAGTTTGACATGTGGTAGAGTAGGATGTAGTTTGACTATGGGCTCAAAAACTTGGTAGGTACCATGATGCACTAATTAACATGATGAATTACTTAGAATTATTTATAGGTGTCATGTTGAGCATGGTGGGTAGTGTTTTTCTATGTGTAAAATTTATGTCTTGATTTCTACAAGTTATTCTCTCTCATGTTTTTAACTACTATCAGATTGTGTTGTGCACTTGTTGATTTTCAACATTAGATTATCTAAATTCTTACATGGTGATCTCATGAAGAGATGGAGTAGCTATAAGGATATGATTTTGAGGCAAAGAGTTGGTTTATGGAATGAAAACTATACAGTCTAAAGCATATGTGTGGATGGAGTATAATAGTACCTTTATAGAGAGCCAAGGTTTTAGTAAATGTTACTAATATGGATTAGTGAAAAGTTGTTTGCAATCCCCAACATGATGAAGATCAATGGTTTGATTGTTAGGGTGATTATGAAAATTTGAAGGTGGTAAACCAAGGATAGAGATGCATAGAAACATGAAAGCAAGGAAGAAAGTATCCATCTTATTGTGGTATTTAAATTGTCTTCTAGATTGTCCTAGAACAAAAGAGGTGAAGACATGATTATATTATGTATTATATTCATCTATAGTAGGAAATCCTAATTTATTCAATAGTGTGCACTATGGTGAAGTGGGTGTCATTTTGGATGCTAAAAATCTACTATGGAGGATAAGATGTTGACAAAGTTGGTTAGGGTAGAGAAGTTTTAGTAGTGTGTAAAAATTCTATTGGGATTTTTAGATGGGAAGCATTGAGAATGGATGGTAGCTAGTTGGTAGAATACATATGTGTGGTAAATCCTATGTATATTGATTTCAAGTCGGAAATTTTTAGGTGTGAAGCCAATATTCATGGTCACATAACATGTAGGAGATATGGCATGAAGATGATGTGGCATGTGGTATGCAGGTGTTTCATGGTGGTGTGCTCTATAGTGATGTAGATGATGTGTCATGATAGTGATGTGGTGTAGGCCCATGGAGGGTTTCAAGTATGATTAGAATGATGTGACAAGTGTGGGGTGTAACACTCCACTAGAGGACATGGGTTTTGTATTTGGTGAGTCACACGGGTTTGTCATGTGGTGTAAATTATAAAATTTCATATATGTATCAAATGTATAATTGGACCTATGATTCACATGTGTGAAAAATTTAAAAGGTGATTGCAACACCTTTTGGACTTGTGTGTGTACATGGATGAAGAAGACAAGAAGAGAAATATTGTTGATTTCCCTCACATGCATGATTTTGGTGTAATTCTTGGAGTCACATGGGGTGGATTATATCTTTTCTAAAGTTGAGCACCCACTTTGTTAACCCTTAGATATCAAGACAAGATGAACACTATTGATGTTTGGACTCACTTATGGAAGTGGGGTATAGGTTTTGGAGCCATATAGAGGTGGTCCATGATATTATCTAAATGTGAATCTTCTTTTATTATTTTTGGCACATGATGACAAACACCTCTAAGGATCACTATACACCCACTCATGTGTGTCACATTTTTTAGGACACTATGTTGTTTCTCTCTCCCTATCTCTTCTCTCATGTAAATTTTATTAATAGCATGCATTATCATTTGTATGGTTAATCTATTTAGTAATCCTTTGAGGGATTCCCATTGAGGGTCCATGGAATCCTTAGGCTTTAATTTTAGGAGGGTGGATCTTGGAATGCTTAAAAGCTTAACTCATATATATGCTTTGGTTGTAAGCGTCATGCATGTTTTTTTGTAAGGATAGATATCCTTAAAGTTAGTGGTTAGAGTCTAGAAGGCTATGTTAACTTAGATCACTTGGTTGGAGACTTGAATCATAGATGCTTGTAATCTCAGATCATGTTTGGAGATGGATATTGATGTTTGGAGCTCACCTAGATGCTATGTATGTTAGCATTATATGGATTTACATGTTGCAGCTTAGAGGTTAGAGCCTAGAAGGCTTGGTTGTAAGTTTGGCTCACCTGATTGCTTGGTTGTTAGCACTTGAAAGGAGTATCTGAGAATATGTTGTTGCAAGATATTTTTTCTAAAGAAATATGAATTCTAGAAGCTACCATTACCTCGTGGTTTTTCCCTTGCTAGTTTTGTAAGGGTTTCCATGTATATTTTATGTAATATGTTCTCTCTTGTATTTTTTTCTTGTAGATTTATTTATTTTCACATTAATTCTTAAACATGTTTAGGATTACATTTTTGTTTTGAATAAGTGGAATCAGAGCTAGGATTTAGGTGTTGGTACCTAATCCATGCATGTGTGTTGATCCTAATAGTTCCATCCATATAAATACTTCAAGGATATATCAAGCCTGATGTAGTTATCCCCACCTAAGTATTTGTTCAAGTGCAAGTGAAGCTAGTATGAATTTTATTTTGAGTGATTTGTGTGAGTCTTGAGATTGTAAATCTATGTACTCAGCTTAGGATGGATGTAGATGAATGTATGCAAAAATAGGGCAGAATAGGGATTAATAACCTTGATTGTGCACAACTTGTTATGAGATTATTTATGTGTATTTGCATATAATTTTTATCTATTGGATAAAGGGATAAAATTCATGTGTGTGGACATAAATACATACATCTGATTTCTATCTATTGGATTTCAGCTTGATAAGTGTTTTTAACCAAAAGCATGAAAGTCTGAGACAGACTTGTTAGGGAAATTGTGTGTAGTGTTTTTAGCAAGGGAACTATGTGATGCATCCTTAGGTCCTTTCTTGTCTATTCCATGTCCATAATTAAAGATAAAAAATACTATAATGACCACAATTAAGGGATTTCAAACCTCACTTATTCCCCAAACCTATCATATACTCCTCACACACTTGAATTCTTAAGGTTGCCTTTCAATTATTGATTGTGTTTCCTTTTTCAATAGTGACATGTAGGTAATTATGCACATTGGAGTTTGAAAAAACATTTTAATTAACTTAAATTATGCCTTAATATTCAATTTATCTTGATTTGGACCCATTTAATTACCTTAACTGGCCTAGATTTTCACTTAGACACCCTATTTCAATTTATTGCCTACATACATTCAACTGTAGGTCAAATAGAATCTTGTAGGTTCTAATGCTTGTTATAAGCCTTGAAGATAATGAAAAAAAACCCAATTTAAAATCTCCATGGTAATATATAAATAATTTTAATTCATTCATGCTTTAACTAATCTTAAACCATCCTTTTGCCATATTGTCTAGTTAGTTGTTTACCTACAAGTGACTCTAAGAGACCCTATAGGTGGCTTAAAACCATGGGACCTATATCATTCATATTTTGAAACATTTTTTAAGACTTAAAACAACCCCTCATAGTGAGATATTCATGGCTAAAGTTTTATCCATTCTCAAGCTTATTTTGAGAGCTCTTTAATATCTATGGGCAAGTTGTAGGTGTGCATTTCCTTATGAAGGGGTACTTGTAGGTGCCAAGAGACTCAAATATTGCATATCAAATTATTTTTATGGTTAATTATATCTCATATAGTATCCATTTCATAAACAAAAATTCATAACTCAATACTCAAATTCTTCATCATGAAATATATGGAAAATGGATCTTGGCTATAGATGCAAATTGGAATTAGGCATGGTTGTAGATGCAAATATGATCAAACTTAGTAGGTGAACCTCTTTTTGAATATCTCATATGTAAAAATTTATTCTTTAAATAATTTTTAATGTTTAACTATGGTTTTAAGGCCTATTTTTTCATTTTAAGTGAAAAAGAGTCTCTTTTGGATCAAACCTGTAGATGTATCTGCCTATTTTTAGAGCATAAAAGTATGATTTTAGGCTCCTCAAAAACTAATCTCTATTTATTATCTTCCCATAAAAATTGGCATGGATCTTTTACTATGATGGGTATACAATAAAAATTCATTAGTATTCCTTAAAATTTATTTCAACCCTATTATGAGATATCGTCCAAACACTGAGGATCTATGTTTTCATAGTTCAGGGATAAAGGGCCTGCACACTGTCATTGCTCCTTAAAGGTAGTTTCCAACTTACATTTTCCAACCTATCCCTATACATGAGTCTAACATGATTATAAATTAATTTTATGACTTTAATAAAGGTTTTCCATTCTTTTATTTCTCTATGAAGACAACTTTATATCTCTGTGTTATGACCTGTAGGTAGACATTTTTACATTCAAGTAGTAAATCTGAGTGTAAACAATGAGCATGATTTATAGGTTTCAATGTATATTAGACCTATTAAAAAGTTTCAAAAGTATTTTCCACACTCTCAAAACCTTACTTAGTTTATACACCTTCTTTAAATATGGTTGGTCTCTATGAGGACCCCTGTAAGTGAAGATGGAGTTATATGTAGGCAGATAACAAGATTGGTGTGATTGGCAGTGATATCATGAATTTGACCTTATAAAATTATCCATGATATTTCAAAGAGATAAAACAATATATAAAGATCTAACTAGGTTGAGGGGAACTTATATACCATGTTTCAACATTTGAAACTTCTTATTGGCACCTGTAGGTAAGCATGTTCATGGCTACCTAGCTAAAAATGTTGCATATGACTGCACCTTCATGGAGAGTTTGTCTTATAAAATGAAATTAAAAAATAATGGGACAAAAAATAAATTAAATACATAGTTTTTAACTTCTCTACACACTCTATAACCATTCCCAAACCATGAGAAACTCTGTAGAAAGTAGAAACCTACCTATCATCCAAATGAGACTAATCTGCAAACATGAGATGATCTACTCATCAAATCAAATTTAAACATGAAAAAAATCATGTTGAAAATTATATAAGTAATCAAAATAATTTTTAATAAACATTATAAACTTATTTGTATGGAAGTGCTCAAACCAAGGTAAAACCTATAGGCTACATAGATTAGCAGGCATAAAAACATAGTCAGCTTCATGAGGATGGTTCATAAATTAAAATCCACCATTATTTGAAATATTATAATTTAAATTAATTTAACTTAGTTTAATTTTACCTAACCAAGTCATTTTATCTGAAACCTCTTATGTTGTTTGTACCAAGTACAAACTTGAAGACTAGTTTTGTGTGCTTAGAAGGGTGAAAAGGGAGTAGAATGGTTTTGGGAAAAAAATGGAAATTATAGAGAATTTAAAATGTGTAACTTATTTTTATGAATCTTAATGGACATTTTATGATCTTCTCCCATGTGGCATACTTCCCCATGGGTCGTACAAGTGCCAAACTCACCTTTTTCCCAAGAAAACTATTCTTTCTTTTAAAGCACCTACCACTATCAGTTACCAATAGTTGATTAACACATATTGGGACATGTAATTTGAAAACATTTTAAAACCTTCATGCTTCCCAATGAGTCTGTAAAACTCATTAAATTCCCCTTTTTAACCTCAAATGACTAAAAGGACTAAGGACCAAGGCTAGTATAACATTAAATGACATTAATTAACCTATAAAATAACTTGTTACATATTTATTAGACCCATAAAACACCTAAAAGTAAGTTTTTTACTTATAAGGGTTCCAATTTGATCTAAAATTCAAATTTGGTCAACAAATTAGTGATGCATAGGGGTAGTATGCCTGTTATACTAACTAGACCAATAGCCTTATCAGTCCATTGGATTAGGGATTCATATGAAGTTTGAGACAAACAAAGAGGACTTTTACCATAGGCTTTGATCAATACAAGACCACTTGACTACCTGAATCACATAAAATAAGGACACACACCAAACAAAGCAAACACATTAATAAGACACACACATATGTGCTTAAGGCACTTAGAAGAATCATAAAACAAACTATTATTCACAAATAAAAACTAATAATACATTTTTTCTAGGATAAAAATGAAATTTTCTTGAATCATCCTCTTGATGAGATGGATCACAATGCCAAGCATGTTTCTCCTTGGATTGGGTGCTTTGTAGATCAGACCTATTCCTTAGCACCTCACTTGACCTTATCTCAAGTATATCATCTTCATATAGATCTCCAATATATATATATATATATATATATATATATATATATATATATATATATATATATATATATATATATAACTTGTACACATACCTCATACTACTTCCCACTCTTCATCTCATGATCAACTAGTATCTTCTTTAGAGGCATGGCTTTTAGAGGATTAGTTTCTTGTTTCTTAGAAGATTGAGGCCAATAGGAGCTTGTTCCATCCTTCAAGAGCTGATGTGTTTCTCCCAACTGGTTGAGATGATTATATCCCATATTTATTATTTCAAACATGTCATCATGAGATGCATATGCCTCTTGGAAGGATAGATTTGAAAGGTTTCTTTTCCTTTGCATACTCACTTGAGTACCAAGGTTGCCTTCTCCATTCTTTACTAGATCATAGACTCCTTGAAGAGGAGTATAACCTACTCTAATGACTTAAAAAAATCATCCCAAAGATGGTTATGAAATTTTTATTTGCCATCCATGATATCTTGCATAGTGATGGAAGACCCAATGACTATTTCTTCCTCTTTGGTAAAAAAAAGAACATTTTTCCTCATCAACCCAATCAAAAATTTGAACATAATAGACCACCTCTTATTTATAATTTATGACCTATTAAGGGATATAAATTTTAATATCAACTGACACAACATAATTTTGGTTCTCAATGGCTGCAATATATTCCATCTTCGTCTCCTTCTTAGTGATTATAGGACTAGGCATCTTGGAGTCATGTGACTTAGTCCAATGAGGCTGCCAAGGGGCTAGGATTTATTCAAGCACGAGTTATAATTTTTTTCAACCAAATACTCCTCTTTATATTTCCATACCATATGTACATCAATTCAAATGGTGATGGGGTGAGGAAAAGATGAACTAGTTGGTAGAGGTGGCACATATAACTCAAAATCAGATTGAGAGTGAAATGTAGGGGATTCTTTTGGAAGCTCTTGAGAAAGGAGAGGTATACCTTGGGATAATATATCTTGGTTATATTCATTCCACTTGATAATCACTTCATTCACATCTAATTTAGCTTAAACACTTTCTTGAGGAGGGGTAAATGAGGTATGTTTAGGCATAGGATCTTCTGTCTGGCCTAAACCTTCCATCACACCTTGACTTAGTAATTTCATCTTTGAATCTAACTCTTCAATTTTATTTTCTAGGTTATCTTGGAAAAAAATTTCTTGAAGATCATAGGAATCATTATGAGCATGAGGAGTACAATAGGGTTGACATGGAAGACAAGAGGTCTCTTTAGGAAGGGAGGGAGGGACTTGCAAAGGATCAACTTCATTCTCAACTTCACACTCCTTAACGATGCTTCTATCCTCTTCTTTCCCCATGATTCCACTATCTTACTCCAGATTAGGATGTTAGGATCAGAAGTATTTTTTTGAGGAGGTCATGTAATTTGAGGAGGGGATGAATTTTTCAACCTGAAATCTCCTTAGGCTTAGATTCTCCACCTTGTCTCCAACTTGGAATCTCATATCTAGAGGTCTTTTGTTGAGATGGGAATGCAATGGTAGAGGAAAATGAGGGATTTAATCCCTCTTCATTTATTGCTAACATGTAATAATTTATTTTATTATTGGCCAAATCAATCTACCTATCAATATTAGCTTCAAAAATAAGGTTTCTCTTTTTAACTCTCTCTTCCAACTGATGGGGAAAAGGATGAATTTGATAATATTGATTGGGCTCATGAGTAGGGGTAAAATAGTATTTATATAAATCTTGGGGAAGTAGATATGAAGGATGATATGTTTTGTGAGGCTTCCTTTCATGAATTCTTATCCTATCCTCTAAGGATGAAACTAGGCCACTCACATCTATCATCTCACTTGTGAGCCTTTTCCAATTGGCTCTCTCAATAGGTGCCCACTCTATTTTGACCAGATATAATTCATCTCTCACCTTATGAATTAAATTTATAGGAATATCTATACCATATCCCTTTTGTGTGTCAATATCCAACACATACTTCTCATAGCTCATTAGTGTTTGCTTAAAGGTGTAAATGGATTGGCTTGAGAAGTGGCTAGGTTGACAAGGAGGAGAAAGACATTGAGAAGGATATTTATAAGAATGATTAAACTCATAAGGAGGATGATAAATGTCATGTTGAATTTGGTAAGAACCATGATAAGACTGGTAAGAATCACACCAAGGCTGATAGGGAGTGTCATAAGCCTCATATGTCTTACCAACTTGTGTAAAATAGTATTCAACACCAAAATTATCCATGAAAATTTATTAAAATAAAGAACACAAAGGAAAATTTTACCATAAATATTCAAAGGATAACCTAGGTTGCTTTACTAGCTGATATAACTTTGGAGTCACCATTGATGCTTGGATAGATGCCTCTAAAGGCTGATTATTGAAATATAACACCAAAATTATTTCAACCTCTTGGACCAAGAGTCCCATCGAGCATGATAAAAATTGGTGTCACTTGGATTTTCACCCTTTGATGAGATTCCTAATCTCTCCTCATCCAAGTGGCACAATGGAAACATCTCTAAGCTTGTGAGTAGCCTAAGGATGAGGTGAATCTCTAGATAAGGCTAGGTCCCTTGATGTACCACTTTAGATTGAAACTACACCTAAACTTTGGGGGGAAGAAGAGAGAGATATAACTAAAAGAAAACTATTTTAATGGAGGTGATACACCAAATTATATGATGACTTCCAACCAACAACAGGTTATACATAAGAACAAAGGACTAACCAAACATACACTCCTTCAATCTGCATCTTCTCACATCAAAGTTACATTATGAGGTTATGGATGAATGCACAAAGCTAGGAGTAATATACAAGAGGAATTGAGTATCACTAATGAATATACTAACTCACTCAATCCTTGACATTTTCTAGAACACTTCACATGCCCTGCAAGAAGAAGCTTTCCAATTACAAATAGGATGAAAGAATGAGACAACATGCTAAGGAATACATACTCTTCACTAAGTAAGATACAAAATTCAAGTAGAACACACTATTAAAAATCATGAACATTTAAAAAATCATTAGTCTTATTTATCAAATGGTATACAAATGAGTAGGGCTTCACCATACTCAGTTGGAGCATAAGTTACAATAGCCAAAATGGTTAGTTCTTATAGAACTTGAGAGAGAGAGAATAATAAATAAGTCCAAAGGTCACAAGGTCACTTTTAAAGCTGAAAAATAAGTTAATTTTACATGAGAAGATGATATGGAATGAAACATGCAAGGTTAGGGAGCACAAGTGTCCATACAAGTCATGAAACTCTTGCAAAGTGGCATAAAACTCCTTATTTTGGCTCGAAAAAACTACCTTTATGATTGTCCCTATTTTAATTTCCAAAAAATGATTATGGATAGGTATTATGATTGGAATTAAGGGTAATTATTTCATGCATTCATCTCCATGCATTGGTTATAGGGCTGGTCATCTAGAATCATCTAGAAAGGATCTATCACTGCCTGCACTCTAAAATCCTCCTCTTTCATGCACCATGCACAATTAGATTTAAAAAATAATAATTTTATCATTAAAATATATGTGATGGATTTTATTACAAGTTTCAATAACATCTATGTCCTTATAAGAATCAGGAAAACCTTAAAATTAGTTCACTTGGAGTTTTCCACCCTTCTCACTAGCTTGTTCACTATGCCAGTTTTGACTGGCTAAGATGAAAGCTATTTTTTGAAAACTTATAAGTTTTTAAAAAGAATTAAATGGAAATATTTAGTTATTTTAATCTATAATATTCCCTCCAAAATTTATTTCATCTCTTGAAACTTCCTATAGCCTGCAAAACACACAAAATAATCAAAAGTACCCTATTTTGTACCTTGTTCATACAATTCCATACAGTCAAAAAGAATGGGGAGTGTCTTGAGGGATTACTCTGAAATTTAAAACCATAATACTAATAAAAATGGTCTATTATATTATCTTTTGAACCTCATTTCTCCAAATTGGTCACTCTAATTGTTTATCAAGGGTTTTAGGCATGTTTTAGCTCTTAAGATTTGTTCATATAGGTTTCATGTTCAACTTATAAAAAAATCTCACTAAAGTGATGTTCAAATACCCTATTAACATCTCCAAATTCCTTGAGTCTCCATGCAAATAACCAATGAAGGTATGAGAATTTGAAGTTACCTATTTGAGTTGGATACCTCATTCCCATAGGTATGAGTTTGTCCTTGAGTCAAAAATAGCTCTCCTAATGTTTTATCTACAAGTTTAAGTTTTTAAAACATCTAAATACATCATATAAACATGTTACAATAGTTTTAAATTCATTTATAAGGCTAAAAGTGAACTTGACCTTTCATTTGGGCATTAGGCCTTACCATGCTCATGTAGGTTTGACTACAACTTTTATGTTTTAGGCCTCCCTATTTAGATTCCTTCCTATGTGATTGGTATATAATGATTTCATAGATGTATTTCAACCTCTCCCACCTTCTTCAAGATCTATTTTTCTTCTGGTCCACCCATTTATCCTTATCTTTTAAACCCTACTAGTTTTGACCCTAGGGAAGTACCCTCTATCTAAGATAAAAAAGGGTACTTCCCATTTTATCTTAGGAAAACTTGTTGTTTTAAGGTCTACTCAAAATTATTTATATTATTTATACAAAAAATTATCTCTTTTTCTTATGCATAAACCCTCTAAAATCATGAAATTCTGAGATAGACTTTTTAGGGAAACTATGTGCAAGATTTTTAGTAGGGGAACTATGTGATGCATCTTTAGGTCCTTTATTGTCTATTCCATGTCCATCATGAAATATCCATGAGAATATAATAACCAAAATTAAGGTATTACAAACTTCACTTATTTCCAAAACCTATCATATATTCCTCACACACTTGAACTCTTAAGGTTGCCTTTCAATTCTTGATTGTGTTTCCTTTTTCAATAGTGACTTGTAGGTCATCATGCATGTTGGAGTTTGTAAAAACATTGTAATGAAATTTCCTTAAGCCTTTATAGTCATTTTATCTTGATTTAGACCCAATTTCTTACCTTAACTATCCTAAATTCTCACTTAAACACCCTATTTCAATTTACTGCCTACATATAGTCAACTGTAGGTTAAATAGAAACCTATAAGTGATAGTGCTTATTATAGGCCTTAAATATAATGAAAAAAACCCTCATTAAAACTCACCATGGTAATTTATAAATAATTATAATTAATTCATGCTTAAACTAATCCTAAACCATCTTTTTGACATATTGTCCAGTTAGGTGTTTACTTACAGTCACCTGCAGGTGACTGTAGGGGCCCCTATAGGTTGCTTAAAACCATGGTACCTATATCATTCCTATTTTTAAACCTTTTTGAATAATTTAAAAAACCCCTCCTAGTGAGATATTCATGGATAAAGGTTTTTCCCTTCTCAAGCTTATTTTGAGAGCTCTTTGATATCTATAGATAGGTTGCAGGTGTGCATTTCCTTGTGAAGGGGTACTTTTAGGTGCCAAGAGACTTAAATATTTAATATAAAATTATTTTTATGGTTCCCTCTATCTCATATAGTATCAATTTCATCAACCAAAATTGAAAACTCAATACTCAAATTCCTCATCATGAAATATATGGAAAATGGGTCTAGGCTATAAATGCAAATGTGATCAAAATCTATAGGTGAACCTCTTTTTAAAGATATAATATGTCAAAAGTGATTATTTAAATCATTTTTAAATGTTAAACTATGGTTTCAAGTACTATTTTTCCATTTTATGTGAAAAAGAGTCTCTTTTGGATCAAACCTATAGATGTATCTGCCTGTTTTCAATGCATAAAAGTGTGAATTAGGCTCCTCAAAAACTGATCTCCATTTCTCATCTTCCCATCAAACATATCAATGATATTATCTTATTATGGGGATAAAATACCAAGCCATTATTATGCCTTAAATTTTATTTAAACCTTGTTATGAGATATCTTCCAAACACTGAGGATCTCTATTTTCACAGTTGAAGGACAAAGGGCCTGAACACTATCATTGCTCCTTACTAGAGGCAATTTCCAGCTTAAATTTGACAACCTATCCCTCTATATGAGTTTCAAATTATTTTAAATAAATTTTATGACTTAAATAAAGGTTTACCATGCTTCTATTTCTCGATGCAGACACCTTTATATCTCTGTGTTATAACATGTAGGTAGACATTTTTACATATAGGCAGTAAATCTGAGTGTAGACAATGAGCATGATTTGTAGGTTTTAAGGTAGTTTATGCCTCTTAAAAGTTTTAAAAATTATTTTACATACTCTAAAAACCTTAGTTTATAAACCTCATTTCAATATGGTTGGTCTCTATAAGGACCACTATAAGCGAAGATGGAGTTGTATGCAGGCAGACAACAAGATTGGTGTGATGGGCAATGATATCATGAATTTGACCTATAACCTTATCCATAATATTTAAAATATATAAAAATATATATAATTATCTAACCATCTTGAGGGGAAATTATATACCATGTTTCAACATTTAAAGCCTCTTGTTGGCACCTGTAGGTAAGCATGTTCATGGCTACCTAACTAAAAATGTTGCATATGACTGCACCTTCATGCAGAATTTGCCTTATAGAATTAAATTTAAATATTATGTGACTAATAATACATTAAATATATTTTTTTTAACTTTCTTACACCCTATGGAACCATTCTAAAAGTATGAGAAACTATGCAGATAGTGGAAACTTGCCTATCATCCAAATGAGACTAATCTACCAACACAAGATGATTTACTCATAAAATCAACTTGAAAGATGAAAAAAATCATGGGTAACATTATATAAGGAATTTAAAATCATCTATAATTGACCTTAGCAACTGGTTTGTATGGAATTTCTCAAACCAAGGCAAAACCTATAAGTTACATAGATTAGTAAGCAGAAAAACATAGTCAGCTTCATGAGGATGGTTCCTAAAGCACATAACACCATTATTAGAAATATTATAATTAAAATTAATTTATTTGAGTTTAATTTCACCTCCCCAAGGCATTTTATTTTAATCATCCCCTGCTATTCGTACCAAGTATAAAGCTAAAGATTGGTTATGTGTGCCTAGAAGGGTGAAAAAGGAGAAAAATGGTTTTGGGAAAAAAATGGAACTTAAAAAGAATTTAAAACACTTAAATAAGATTTATGAATCTTAAGGGACATTATATGATCTTATCCCACATGGAACACTTCCCCATGGGCCGTACAAGTACTAAACTCACCTTTTTTTCTAAGAAAACTATTCTTTCTTCTGAAGCCCCTGCCACTTTCAGTTACCAAAAGTTGATTAAGACATATGGAGATACATGTAAAGTTACAACCTTTTAACACCTTCACACTTCATAAGGAATCCATAAAACTCATTAATTCCCCTTTTTTAACTCAAAATAACTAAAATGACTAAAATGACTAAGGACCAAGGCTAGTATAACATTAAATGACATTAATTAACATATAAAACATATTTTTACATATGTATTAGACCTATAAAAAACTTAAAAGTCTATTTTTTACCTATAGGGGTCCCAATTTGACCTAAAATTCAAATTTGGTCATGTCTAGTTATGTTGCTAGTGTCCAGGTGGAAGAACTTGAGACACTAAGGGCCTAGATGCATAAGAAAGGGTTTGGGACTAATATATATATATATATATATATATATATATATATATATATATATATATATATATATATATATATGTTTGTGTCTTGCACGAAATCTAGATAAGTGTATAAATAGGCCCTAAGATAGGTCTAGGGCTAAGATAAGAATGGGTGGTCTCAAGTAACACTCTTGGAACTCAAATGACATTTTAGATGAATACAATCATGTTATCTCTTTGTGTAAGTCCTTTTTGCATGGCACCAAAAAAAATAATCAATAATCATTTGTAGATTAAGATATGTAGATTCTTTTGTTGGTTGAAAATTTATGGAAAATAATCTATTATAAATCATCAAACCCATTTTTTGAGAATCTTCAGCATCTGATGCGAACTAACCAATTATGGAAAATTTTCTTATAATCTAAATAGTTCAAATGTCCTTCCTTCAATATGAATTTGCATGAATAGTTACTATAAATTCATCTCTATTGTGTATAAGGTTGTGATTCATTGGACTCCTAAAGCAATGTTTGTTCCACCCATGGAAATGTCAAACATATGAGAATCTAGCTTGTAGTATCCCATAGAAAGCTTAATACTATGTCATTTCCTTGAAAAATTGTTTGTACTACCATTTGCAATCATGACTTGAAATTATAGAACTAGGTAAATGAAATAATTAAAATTATTAGCCAACTTACCATTGATGAATTTATGTGTACTTCCTGAGTCAATCAACATTGTCACCTTTTATTTTTTGAGGAAACCCATAATATTAAGGGTTTGAGGAATGATAATACCTAAAAGTGCATGACAATATATAGTAGATTGGGAATCTTTAGATTCCTCCTATATCTCTTCCTCACCCTCATCTGAGGCATCATCATATCCTTAATCTTCATTGGCTCCTTCAACGTAGAACAACTTCTTTTCATCACATTTATGTCCTTTACTCCACTTGCTATCACAACCAAAACATAACCTTTTTACATGCTTCTCATCAATTTTATAAGGGGTTAATCTTGTAGGTTGAGAAAATGATTATGTTGTGGAATTACATTCTCGACCATTAGTGAAATCCCTTCATTTGACCAAACCTCTTTCCTCTACCTTGTGCATGAAGAATATGGATTTAACTATTAGATTTGGAGTGAAAACAAAAATAGTAAGTTAGATTCTATCCTTGAATCCACCTAAGAACACCTCATTCATATTTTTATTGTTGATGGCATCCATGCATAAGGATAGATTTTGGAAAAGCTAAACATAATCCTTAATACGCCTTATTTTTCATAACTTTGCTAACTAACTAAAGTAGTTTTATGTGATTTTGTTGTAATAGTGCATCTTTAACTCCTTAGTAAACATTGACCAGGTAACAAGAAGGCCCTTCTTTTTCCTTTGAGTGCATACCACCTATACCAAATTAACTACTCAGGTTTTAGATACATAAATTCCATGACCACCTTTTGTGTCCATAGGGTCTAATGTAGATCAAATAAATATTCCATTTTATTGATCCAAGTGACTATATCCTTACCATTAAACTTGTACACTTCCACTTTTGGAAACATTTACTTTAATACAATATTTGAGTTGTGAATGTTTTGATTGGGAGAACCCAAATTTAATGGTGGAGGATTATTTGGCTATGAATATGAGTTGTAAGTGTGGTAAATGTCCCATTGATAACTATAAACTAAGACTTCATATCATCCATGCCAAATTTTACCACATTGATGTACCCTTTTACCACATAGAGATCATATTTCTTCACCATGATTTGTATATCTCATTGAAGTTTGTAAACTAATGTAGAAAGCATAGAATTTGAAGTTCCAAACTCTATGTCCTCCTTGTGAGGTGTTTTTCTTGGATTTTCTTTCTCTTTCACATGGTTGCGAGTGTTTGGACCATCCATGCATAAAACTTAGGGTTTAGAGTTGACCCAAAAAAATGTACTTAAGGATTACATTGTTGAAATCATATCAATGAGATAGATCCAATGACTGCTCATTTTTAGAAGGGTGTGAAAACAAAATTCTAACTTTTTTTCTAAAATAAATCAAAAAATATAATGGTGATGAAAAAAATTCTTCCTAGATCATAAGTTATGCTTTTTATCCTTCATCTCTTAGGACTATAACTACTCTAGATGTGAAAAAATATGCTACAAAAATGTTTCCCGAATTGAATCTCTAATACCACTTTTAATGAAATTACGTAGATAATTAACACCAATGGAATAATATATCATATAAATATGAACAGAGTAAACAAATCCACATTAATAATTGATGAAAGAGTAGAATACTTAATAAATATGACTGATCCACTTTGAGGGGGAAATCTCCACAATAATGCAATAAGACCAAAATTCATAACATGATACTAAAAGACTAACAACTACATCACATATATACTCTACTTAAACCATGGTTATTCCATAGGCTAACCACATAGAGAAATGTGACAAGATAATATGAAAGGATATGTAAGCCACAAGTCAACCACACATATCCCTAGACACACTATAGATTAAAGGTGTAGTATAGAGTGGTAAGTGCTATAAACACTTAAAACTCGCCAAAATTGGCTTTCGATTGAACTTTCCTACCAACCATTACAAATTAAGCCTAAGAATCACTGAAAATCCCAAATTTACTTGTGAATTATTCATCAAAGCTCAGAATCTGTTGAGGCCTCCCTAATTATAGCATTACAATAGTGAATTTGGCCTATGGACCTATTAAGTGGGGAACATTAACAAATATCTAATCTTGAAAGAGCTAAATGGATAATCATAATTAATTAAAAATCTAAACAAAATTAAATGCCTAGTTAAATTATCCATGTGTAATTAATGAATATTATAAAAAGGAGATTCAAAAATTTAAATGTCCTAACCTTTCATCATTGCCTTTATGAGTTGTCAAGCTCTTTGAAATATCTAAAAAATATCTCATTTTGGAGACCCATGCCTATTCATTGAAAATAATGATTAGTTTATGACTTTTAAATCTATTGGGGTTATATTTGACTCACCTAGGTTATGTTTAAACCCATTCCAAGCATTAACTCCACCTTGACTCACCTTGGGTTGGGGTTAGATCCATTTTCTATAAATAAAATGCCTTGCCTATTGAATTTTAAGTTATTTTGATGCAAAGTTATCATACAAAAATGACTTCAAATCTTTGAGAAGAGTAGTGTTATAATGGAAAAATGCCTAGAAAGTAGTGTTATAATGCTAAAATCTTGAGCTAAGCCACAACACAAGTCATGGTGCCTACAAGAGAAAGAGCTACACAACCTCCATTACCAAAGACTCTTTGAAGTACAAGCTGAGCAAACCACTCAATAATGCATTTTGAGCTCCAAAGGATGGTAAATAATTCATTATCTTTGGCATTTTAGTTGTGATTTCATTTATCTTTTCTTACTAAGCTCTCCTTATATTCTAGACTTGGAGTGTAAGTGTTAGTGTGTTTTTATTTAAATTTTCTTGCTTGAACTAACATATTGCTAACCTCCCTTCTTGGTTTCCTATGATCAAAAATGGAATGCATGATGGGATATTGAAGCCTCCCATATAGTAAGGAGATGAAAATGTTGCTCTTAGTTTTTCTATTGAGTGCTCAATTGACAATCTTCAAAATCCAAGATTTAACATTGTTTTTCACTTATTTTGTTTTTTAGTGATACATAGATTATAAAGAGACCGACATCGGTTATAAAAAAATGACATTGATCCTACCTAACCAGTGTCAATTCACCCAGAACTAACATTTACCTCTGTGTGCATCACCCAGAACTGATGTCAATCTTTGCATAGAACAACAGGTTGATAGGCCATCTTTCAGAGCTTTGTTTAGGATCATCCAAACTCCATTTTTTATGCCTTTTTTAAAAACCACATGTTTTATCATAAATTTTTAGAATATGATATTATTTTACCTTAAATTTACATAAATTTTTCTCAAAATATCAAAAAAAAACTAACACTTTTTGCAGGACCCAAAGGTCACAAGGAGACATTTAAAACACTTCTAACTTGCAATTTTCACATTTCAAATTAGTGTTTTAAGAATATGTTTGTCTAAATCATTTTAATTTTGTTTCAAGATTTCAATAAAAAATTCTAAGGGGGAAAATTTCATAAACATTTCACTTTGGTGCATTAAAATAAACACTCATGTTTATATTACATACTCGTAAGAGTGTTTTTTGCTTTATGCTTATTTTTTAAAAATTATTTATTTTCGTAAAATAATTGATATGTGCATGCTCTCCCCATGTCCCCTTTAGGTAAATTAGGTGACCAAAATTTATTTTTATTTGCATTTTTTCCTTGTCCAAAGGCATGAAAAAAATGTTATTAAGGCTCCCCTCAAATCTGTATGGTTTGAGTGATCTAAACACGACCTTAAAGTCTTTTCACTAGTCATTTTTTAATGCAATTTGGCTTGTAAACAAGAGTTCATATCCTCCTCAAAAGTTTTTTAGGGGTGATTTGACCTGAGGTTTCATCTCCAAAATCATACCAATCCCACTCCATGGATGGGGTATATAAATCAAGGCATGAATACTAGATTGTCAGGGCGTTGAGCAGTTAACCTCTCTAATTGTAATAAAAACCTAAGTCAGGTCTAGCTACCTAGGGAATTTCACTAAGAATTACATGGATGGAATCACTATGCAAATGAATAGACCCTTGAATATTAATTTATCTAGTATGAACTCAATTGATGTGATTTCATTTTAATTGTTAACCACACTTGGGACAATCTAGACATGTGAAACCTTAGTTTTAAAACAACCCCAATTGTCATGGAAATATTGTTGATGTAGGGCAAGTAGATCAAAGTTTCATGTCACCATAGATTTCTTGAGAGATTGGGGGTTGTAAAAACCCTACTTATTCATGCACTTTTATTTTTGGATTAACACTTGAAATCCTCTCAAGAGCACGTATATAGATGGAATTTGATAGTACTATGCAACCTTGTCAATTTTAGGATCTAGGATATTACACTTAGGTGTTTGTGTCATTTTATCATTTATTTCATGATCTTGAGTCTAATCTATCTATTTTGTTTGTTATGCCACATTAAAATGAGTTTTATTAATACATTACTCCTTTTTTTGAGGTGTTATGCTGGCCATTTTTTATTACATGCCTTTGCCTTAGCCTTTTGATAAACCTTTGTGTGTGTGTCACTTTATTGAAAAAGGTAACTTTATGCTATCTAATTCATTTCAAGTTTTTATGCCTTAAAGTCTTGAAAATAACCATTAATTATATCTTTAGATAGCGATAACATCGTTACACTACTCAATTCATGTCATAGTCTTATTTGCCTTGTGTCCAAGTTTCCAATTTCAAAACCAACCAAGCTATGTGTGCCTTTTTGGATCTTTGTCTAGTACCATTATGTTGTTCACCTTTGTCTAGTTTGTTTTTTGTTCAAAGAAGCCTAGTTTTCAATTTGAGTATTTAATTAACCTTGCCAAGTTTAAATCCAAACATTGATTGATTTCTATTTACACCTTGTGTAATTTGGGCCTAAATATTGATCTTTCTCTTTTGGGTTGTGTAACTTACGTTAATTATTTACCCAATTTTAAAACTATTGTTTGTGCCTTTATTTGGGAGAAATAACCTATCTTCCATATGCTTTTTATTTCATGTCTTATGCCAATTGACCAAGTTTATGTCTAAAGTTGAGTGCCTAGTCTATGCCAAAGTGTTTTAGATTTGTTAGATTAAAATCTCACCTTTGTTTAAAGTCTAGATTTTATGCTTGTTTTGCCAAAAGTAATAACACATGCCTATTTTGAGCCTAGCTTTTGTCATTGTGTTTGGACAAAAGACCTAGCAAATTTTTATTTTCTTATATCAGACTTGTTTGGAACACTTTAAACCTAGAGTTTGGCATTCTGATTTTATTTCATCCACTTGACCTTTTGTGTGAGATATTTAAATGTTGGAAATTTGATGTTAGGTGGTTTTATGCCAGGTTTTATCACAAACCATTTTAGAGATACAACTCCCCTAGACCAAGTTAGACCAAGTGTGAACCATTTGTCTTTTGGACATTATTTTTTAGAGTTTGTAGAACTCTAGGCCTTTTTATGGAATGTTCATCATTGATGTAGATATGTCTCACTACACTTATGGTAGAGTCATGTAAAATCCAATTTATGATAGGATGGCCACACAAATTAACTTTGTTTGAGACTCTTATGGTGAAGAAGTGGTTTGTGAGATAGATCCATATCCTCCTTATAATTCTCAATATGGGGAACAAAGGAAAGCATCATGCTTATTTGTAAATTCTTCAAGTTGGTTGACATACAATGTTCACCCTCTCACTAATCATGGCATCTAATCCCCCACCTATACTGTTAACCCTCCTTTAGACTACATAAGCCACTAAGCTCCACAGCATCTAAAGACAACCATTTCTATACCAGAACCTCATCCTTTGGCTTTTGTGAGAAATCAAGATCTAAAATTCCATACCATTAACATTCCAATACCTCATCCTTTGGCTTGTGAAGTAAACATGATTCACAATGCCCTACCATTTCTATTCCAAGACCTTGTCCTTTGGCTTGTGTGAGCAAATAATCTCCACAATGCCCTACCATTTTTATACCAAGACCTCATTATTTGGCTTATGTGATCAACCAAACTTCACAACACCCTACCATTTCCATACCAAGACCTCATCCTTTAGCTTGTGTGAGCAACCAAGCTCCACAATGCCCTGCAATTTCTATTCTAAGACCTCATCCTTTGGCTTGTGTAAGTAACCAAGCTCCATGATACCCTACCATTTCTATTCTAGGACCTCATCCTTTATCTTGTGATATAACCCAAGCTCCATAACACCCTACCATTACCATTCTAGGCCATTCCACATATGGTAACTCATCCCAACAAAGTTGTCTAATCATAACTCAATGGGTCACAGTTACTATCTTAAGCCATAAACCAACATTTTTTAAGCCTATTATTATCCAACCACCATCTATTATTAATTTGTTACGAACATTTTCCCACTTTATAAAACCACTACCAATTATCCAATTGCCACCGAGCCAATCATTACCTCTTCAACCAAGCCAATCATTTGAAGACCAATATGTGTTTAAAACTAGTATTTTACAACTAATTTTAAACCAAGTCCAGGATGTTTTTGTTGAACCAACCATTTGTGATGAGTTAACTTGTGATGAATCACCTTTTTATCCTATACCCAGTATCAAGGAGTCTCACTCTAATAAGCTAGTATTTTCTGAGTCGCTTCTTAATGATTATAAGTGCTTTTGGGAAAATCATTATCTTAACCATTTAATTTTTTTTAAATAGCCCCCCTTTGATAAGCCAACCTCTGAAGAGTTATCTCTTGACCTTTTTCCCCTTGTTGAAGAGTTTCACTTTGATAAACTAGTCTTTGTGGAGCCCATTATGCCATCATAAGCCCATTACTTATCCAAAACCAAACATTCAACAAGACATCATTGTAGCAACATCAACACCAGATGAAGAATCAATATTAAAGTTAGGTTCTATTCTTGAACCAACATCAAATTTAGCATCAGAACCAAAATTAACATCGGTCTCAACGTTGGATTCAAAGTCTTTTGAGTCAGACTCAACTTCAGAATCAGAATATGTTCATGGTTGTTATAATATTGGTTATGCATGCCTTGAAAATCAATTTGAATATATTTTTGATCCTTACATGGTTTTTGATGATGATTACTTTAGTTTCAACACAAGTTCTCCTAGTATCTTCTATGAAGATTATGCTTCTTCTTTAAATTTCATTACCATTCCACATACCATTAACACCAACCAACCTAGCCATTATATTGACTCTCACAAGTGTTGATTGGGACTAACAGAATCAACCCTTATTAAATTGTATCCACGATGACATATCAATTAAAGAACATTAGGGAGGCCAAGACCAAAATCATACAAAAGAAGAACAATCTCCTAGTGAACCCTTTTTAGAGGTGTTAGGGGACAATCAAAGTTCAAACTCAACATCTTCTAGTGAAACCTTTTTGGAGGTGCTAGAAAATAATCAAAGCCAAAATTCAACATTCCTTAGTAAAACCTTCTCAGAGGTGTTATGGGATGATAAATGAAACTTCATTGGTGAAACCCTCATCGAGGCACCAATAGCTAAGCACAACAGTTCTTCACTGCTTGATAAAGGCATTATCAAAGATGACATCAATACAACTTTTAATCTACAATCTAATCAAATGATATCTACTCTCAGGCTCAAATAATAAAAAAATATGGTGGTCCTATCGAGAGAGTATTTAGAAGTCTTCGACCCTACCACATCCAAAGTTATGTCAAATCTAGAATCAATAACATTATGTGTGCCTAAAAACCCCAATCTTCATTTATTTCCCAACCATTATACATTCCATTATCATCCACCTTTACATTTTCAAATCAAAACTATCATCCAACATTTATCCCTATTTCCCATCCTAGGATGCACTTTCCTTTACAAAGGCTACAAAGATATATTGTCTCAACATTGGAAGGAAACAAAATCAATGACCAACAAAGATCACAACAACATTTTTGGCATTCAAATATATAGTAGGTTCTTGATATAGTAGTTATTTAGAAGAGATGTGGACTAGAAATTTACATGATCGACTATTCTAGTTGTATGATATTTTAATAAAGATGTACATCTCCATATCAGCAAGAACAACATAATCATATACCTTGACTAAAAACCATACCATTTTCATAATCCATACCCTTGTCATATCCATTTGCCATTTACCATGCTTTTTCATTTACCAAAAATCATACCTTTGTTTTGCCATTTACCTTTCCATTTCATTTTTCCATTTACCATGTCATTGTTTCGTACCTTACCAGTTACCTCACCCTATCACTTAGGGGCAAACCTTTTGCCATTATATCCTTATGCCATACCATATGCCTTTTTACCATGTCATCCCTATTAAACAAAATCCTATTTTTATCCAACCTACCCAACCCTTTTTTATCTTAGTTCCTTTAGTTCTTCCCACACCTTTTGCAAAGGGATTCTGATCTAATTTTAGCAATTTTAGAATTATGTGTTTAAATGATAGTCTATACAAGTAGTGTGATAGTGGATCTGGCAAGTTATCTTTCATTTACAATCAAATGGTGCCACTAAATATAACTGCCTATGTAAAAATTAGTATCCCACCTTGTGTTACTAATTATAACCACCTATGGGCATATTAGTATCAAAGACCTATGTCATTGTTTCCTAATTATAATTGCCTATGGGAAAATTAGGAACAACACCTTTCATGATGCATTGTCACATCATTTTACCATTGTTATTATCATTTGCCTATCTATTTGCCTTAATTTTAGAACTTGATGTGACCTAGTCAGTTATCCTTGCCTTTTGTGTGAATGAAACTAATGTGACTTGAGGTCCTAATGGGACTACATAGGTTGTGCTTGATTCACGTAGAGGTCAGCTTAGTCCCTCTTTTCCATATGCTCTCATTATTTTACAAGCAATCTAAGCCAATGCTATCACCATTTTATGAGTGGTATCTTGTCAATCTCTAATGAATTAAGGTACCTCAACATTCCAAAAACATGTGTCCTATTTGAGCCTAGTCACTCATCCTCAATCTGCCCTACTAGGGTAAAACCATTGTTAATTCCAATCCATTATATTGACATTGGGGATGTGACCTTTCCCTTTGTATATATCCTTATTTGGGGGCACCACCTGCTTATCATTCTATTGGTCCTTCATGTGTAGGTATTGACTTGGTTGACAATAGAATGTTGCTTTTATTTTACTTTCAAGATTTTTGTGTGTTTGTTTGCTTATTGTTTGTTTGTTTACTTGTTGTTTGATTTCATTATTGTGCCTTGACTCAGTATATATGTGTTCATTGTGTGATTCATTACACATTATTATTGATTCTATCCATATTTAGACGTCAACATTATAATCATAGTTTTTATCATTGGTGCATTATTTTCAATTGTTTATTAGATCGCGTGTCAGTTCTTATCCATATTTTGGAAAATTTCTCATAGTGTTCTATCATGAAGCATACTATCACGTGCTACAAAAAAATCAACTCAAGAAGTATTACAAGCAATAGATCTAAAAAATATTTTCCTTGGTAACCTTGGAAAATCCTCCCACCTATTTGATCAAATCAACCAATTAACCATTCTAGTTGTATCAATGCTAATAAGGATGAGCATCTTTGCATTGGCAAGTAAGACCGAATCATTCACATTGATCAAAATTTATTTTTTATAATCATCTCTTTCATCACTTTGTGCATCCACGTATGCCTAGTTGTTTGTGGCTTCTTTAGTCATTAGACCATCGCATGTACATTTTTTCCCACTCATCTTTAATCTTTATGGTGGTTTATATCCCTGAGTTATGCTTACAATTCTGCCTTACTAGGGCATAATCAGACATATTTATTTAATCCAAGTACTATTAATGATTATAACCGCCTATGGGCAAATCATTATTTCAACTCATCAACCCTAACTAGGGCATATGCCATTGCCATTGATTATAATTGCCTATGGGAAAATTAGCGTCTCAACCTTTGTTACTGATTATAACCACCTTTGGGTAAATTGGTACTTTTTATATCAATGCATGCAAGTATTTTATCAATTAGATTAATCTCACCCATGGGTTAATTTCATTCTTCTTCTTGTTTCTTTTCGAGGGACCATCTATCAATTGTATGTGTCAACCACTCCTTTAAGGGGGCATCATTATAGGCTTCCCAAACATTGTTTGGAATTTTTTATTCGATTATTATCTTCTTTTCAACATGTTTCATTATTTGATAAGACATTATTGTGCTTATAGATTGCAACATCTTCCCAAATAAGGGCAAGTTGTAGACACTTAAAAATGGCCACAACTAGCTTCTGATCGTACTTCAAATCAATTCCTACTAATCATTGTAAATTAAACTTAAGAATCACTAAACAACCCAAATTTACTTGTGCATCATTCATCAAATAATAACCTCTCATGAATTCATCCATAATCATCTTGCGACATCACAATAGTCAATTTGGCCTATGGACCTATTAGGTGGGGCACATGAACAAATATCAAATCTTGAAAGAGCTAAATGGTTAATCAGAATTAATTAAAAATCTAAACCAAATTAAATGCCTAGTTGAATTATACATGTGTAACTAATGAATATCATAAAAAGTAAATTCAAATATTCAAATATCCTATCCTTTCATCATTGCCTTTATGAATTTTCAAACTCTTTGAAAATATCCTAAAATATCTCATTTTGGAGAACCATGCCTATTCATTGCAAATCATGAATAATTGATAACTATTAACTCTACTGGGGTTATATTTGACTCACCTAGATTAGGTTTGAACCCATTCCAAGCCTTAATTCCACTTTGACTCACTTTTGGTTGGGGTTAGATCCATTTTCTATAGATACAATGCCTTTCTTATTGATTTTTAAGCTATTTTGGTGCAAAGTTACCATGCACAAATGACTTTAAAACTTTGATAAGAGTAGTGTTATAATACAAAAATGCCTAACAAGTAGTGTTATAATGCTAAAATATTGAGCCAAGCCACAACACAAGCCATGGTGCCAAGGAGAGAAGGAGCTACACAATCTCCATTGCCAAAGACTCTTTGAATCACAAGCTGAACAAGCCACTCAACAATGCATTTGGAGCTCCCAAGGAAGGTAAAGGATTCATTGTCTTTGACATTTAGTTTTGTTTTCCTTTGTCTTTTGTTACTAAGTTCTCCCTATGTTCTAGGCTTGGAGTGTAAGTGTTAGTGTGTTTTTATTTGATTTTTCTTACTTGAACTAACATATTACTAACCTCCCTTCTTGGATTTCTATGATCACAAGTGCCAAAAACCCTCAAGACCCTCTGTCACCTGAGGTTTTTTGGGGCTAACCAATTACTATTACAAATTTGTGAAAATTTATAGTAGCATTGCATCACCATTCAAAACTTTGTTGAAAGAGGACTCCTTCCATTGGAAAAAAACAACTATCAAGGCCTTTGGTAAACTAAAAAAACCCACGTGTACCACTCTAGTTTTGGCTACCCCACAATTTTTGAAAAACTTTTATTGTTGAATGTGATGCATCAGGATATGAAATGGGGGTAGTAATCATGTAGGAAAGAAGACCCCTTTCATTTGAGAGTCATCAACTCAAAGGTAAGAATGTGCTAAGAGATGATGGTTATTATTCATGTAGTCAAGTAATGGAGACCTTATTTTATGGGTAGACACTTTAGGGTAAATATTGATCATGCTAGTCTAAAATATTTTTTGGAACAACGGTTTTCACTTGAAGAACAACAAAAATGGGCGACTAAAATGTTGGGATGTGACTTTGAAATCATCTATAAAAAAGGGAAAGAGAATGTTGTAGCATATATTTTATCCAAGAGGGATGAATCTACATAGGTATTATTATTTGTAATGTCCATTTGTCAATCATAGTGGTTGGATGAGGCAAAATCAAAATGGGAGTGTGACATGGATACAGAGGCTCTAATTTAGAATCTATAACAAGATTTTGGTGATATAAACACATATGAGTGGAAGGGGAATGCCTAGTGGTGTGTGTGTGTGTGTGTGTGTGTGTGTGTGTGTGTGTGTGTATCCTCAAACACAATATCCTTACAGAGCTTCATGTATCTCTAATAGGAGGGAATCCGAGGAATCAATCATGATTTATTTTGAGAAGGGATTAAGGGGGTATATAGAGGTTTGCGGTTGGATGTATGGTGTGTCAATAGAACAAGGGTGAAATGATTAAGACTCTAGGTCTTTTACAACCCTTATCAATTCCTAGCCAGAGGCGGGAGGAAGTCTTTATATTTTATTATAGGTTTATTGAGAGATGTGTGTAGCATTTTCATGATAGATGTGAGCAAAAAAAAATCATCTAGATCTGGAAATTGTTATCGAATATCATTCACCACATTATTGTAATACGGGTCTGTTACACCCATAAATTCCAAAATTAAATATTCATAAATCATGGGGATATAGGGAGAGCCTTAGTGTTTAGCCCTTTGAGGCCGTGATAATGATCATGCATAAAACATTGTTGATTGTTTTGTATAAAATCCCTAAGTTGGAAGGGTCATCATTTTTCAAGCACATATTCTACTTCCTCGATTTGATGAGGTATACTATGAGAGCATCGTATAGACACCTTGTGAGGAGAAACAATCTAAATAAAATTTGGTAATCATGAACAATTTCACAAGAAGCATGGATAACATTTGTTTACAATGGAGTGCTTGAAAGAAGTTTGAACACCTCCTTAAAGGCTTCAACATTGTTATGAGTAGGCTCCACAAAGGGTTAAGAAATTTCCATTACCAACTTATAAATTTATTGAAAGCAAGCACATGCATCAGGGTTTGAGGCCATATTTTAATTACTTTAAAGCATCAACATTAGGGTTTGAAACTACGCACTTGGTGAACATAAACTATGGCTCACCCTTCGATTGCTAGTAGTGCTCCAATGCTCTTCACCATGAAATTGAGATTTCTCAATCAATAATTTTAAAATTATTTTTCTTTCATTCAAACTAACACATCGAAAAAAAAAAAATCAAAAAATTGACGATAAAAATACGTACTAAGAAAATTAATATACAGCAACCATTAAACATGTAACATCCCTTATCTAGATATTAATAGTTTCATTAAGATTTCAACAAAGGTCAACCTTAATGCAGACATGATTCTTAGGATGAGCCAAATATAAGTTATTCCATTCATGACCAACAAGTGGACCTAAGAAAGAGGCTAGACGGTAAAAAAAGCCAGCAAAATGAAGAACAGGAAATTCAACCCATAACATAACCTTAAAGGCATATCATTCTACAAGAACACAATCAGAGGTTCATGGAGAAAAAAAAAGCAACAAGTTCTTTAAAAACAAATGACTGCTTAAAAAACAGTAGAGGCATCCTGAAAGTCAACAAAATGGAATTAAAATAAACCTCCAGTCGTATTGAGTAGTGTTCAATTTAGTCTCACGAGGAGATCATGAAAATGCTATGAGGAAATCATGAAAAATGCACCCAACTTTTAAATGATATCTATATATGTAAACATTCAATATAAGTATACTTTTATAGAGAATTTGAAAAATAAATATATATTAAAAAAAGAGTCAAAATAAACTTTTCTAACCATTTAGAAGCACTATTAAAGTCGAAATTTGGCAAAACCAATATTAGGTGGAAACTCAAAACCTTTACCTCGTGGAATACTGCTCCAAACCCAGACTGACAATCCAATTGGTCTAATGAAAACGCAGTGCCACCTACAACACTAAACAATGGTGGCAGCTAAAATAGTAGCTTTCAGATTAAAATAAGAGAGTATCATTATTAGAGTCCATAATGAGATACAAATTTTGCATATATGCAGGAACATATTACAATCGATTGGATCTAGAAATTAACATTAAATCCATTTTCAAATTCTCCTGGTAAAAGCCTTCACCACCGTAATAATGTTGACAACCTAAAAATTAGAAGACACAGTGAGTGGAATTGGACTGATCATCTTCCAAGGCTTTTTCACCATAACATGTTAAACAATCTCTTTTCTTAAATCAATGAATACATTGATATTTAAGATTATGTCGATTTCCATGATACTGTAAATTTGAGGGAGATTTTCAAATTTAATTTTGTTTAACATGATGGTTCCAGAAATCCCTCTTTCAAAAATTGATATTTGCAATCAAGTGAGATCCCTCTAAGCCCAAAACAGTGAGCATGGTCTCTTCTACATTAATCCAATCCCGTTCATCATCCAATCAAAGGCTTCTTCTCCATGATAATGAGTTTAGTATGAAACTCAAAACTTTGCCGATATACGCAGTTTACTTCAGAAAACTTCATAAATGCGCAATATGATTTTCTTAGTACATGCATGAGGGAAAAGCTTATACAGTTGATGTGTTCAACAGAATGTGTCGACTGTTTAACACTTTTTGCAGATGGATTGTGACAGCGAACAAGATGTTATAGCTTGAAGTTTAATACATGTATAATGGAAAGAGGTTATAATATGTGTATGAGGGAAAAGCTTATACAGTTGGTGTGTTCAATAGAATGTGTTGACTGTTCGACATTTTTGCAGATGGACTGTCAGAGTGAGCAAGATGTTATAGCTTGAAGTTTAATACATGCATGATGACAGAAGAGGTTATAGTATGTGCATGAGGGAAGAGCTTATACAATTGGTGTGATGTGTTGACTGTTTGACACTTTTGCAAATGGAATGTGAGAGTGAGCAGATGTTATAACTTCAATTTTAATACATTCTTGACGGAAAAAGTTATAATATGTGCACAAGGGAAGAGTATACAGTTGGTGTGTTTAACAGAATGTACCGACTGTTTAACACTTTTTGCGAATGGACTGTGAGAGTGAGCAAAATGTTATAGCTTGAAGGCTATTAATGATAGGCAACAGATGAATTTAAAATAAGCTTATATCAATGAACAAAAGATATACACAGCTTATTTCTTAAGAACTCCACAAACATGAAAGATAACTTCATTTAGTGCATGCATGAGCAGGACGTTGTAGTTTGTAGGCGATTAACGATCGGCCGCCTAAATTTGATGTAAAGATGAGCTTTCACAGGTCTGTGATCAGACCCCTTTATTGAGTCGATACAGTCGTAATCCTCGACATGGGCTTTTATATTTCCAGGCGAATTTATTTTGTACAGAATTCTGTCTGTCCAAGATGGGACTCTCCTCTGCATTCCATCAAACAGAAATTAAATTATAAATTTTACATCCAAAGAATTAGGGAACAGAACATTACTGTTAAGACCATATTTTATGAAAAATTTGTGCACCTTTGTGCTTGTGTCGTAATCGTCGG
The DNA here is from genome assembly GCA_037957365.1 of Torreya grandis. Classification (NCBI taxonomy): domain Eukaryota; kingdom Viridiplantae; phylum Streptophyta; class Pinopsida; order Cupressales; family Taxaceae; genus Torreya; species Torreya grandis. The sequence goes on along the minus strand of JARHVA010006128.1, from coordinate 882,264 downwards.
TGCCAATGTCATATTTGTAAGTGGGTCGAAACAACAGTGGCCCTTCGCAGAAGCCATGGAAAATTTCTCCCTTTTCTGCTTCACGAGAAAGTTGATCTTTTGCTCTCAGCTGCAAAAGCTTAGGGAGATCAAATCAACTGTTTAAATTGAGGGAAATCAAGCATAGACTTCCTCTCCTTGATAACGTATTTAATAGTTTACTGATATAAAAAATTCAGAAAAATATTTATGATAATACCTTATTGTGATAAGATCCTCAATTTTTTATTGTGAGAAAAATCACATTGATTACTTTACATACCTGTTGCAAATTTTGATCGATGAGATAGCCAACTGATTTTCTGGTTCCTTCGATTCGGTAATTAAGATCGCCCAACCACACCACCACTTCAGACTTTTCAAGGGAGGTTGGAGTTATAACTTTGGTCGAATCTTTTTTCAGCCCCTGCGGGTCCATAAACCGGTTTGGACTCTGTAAGCATAGTGACTGCATTCTGCTGGGTGACTCTGAAAATATTGTTTGGCGAATATGTTGGTATTGAGAATTGCGCTCCTCTACATTGCTCTCATGCGCTGCACTCAAAATTAGCTATCTATGTTAGAATTTGTCCGGTTCTGACAGAGAGCACTGTATATAGAAAGTTTTCATTCCTGAAAATTTGGTAAAAATAAAGAAATTGTTGTACTATTGTGACATTAATCCAGTGTCATAGCACCTGTAAATAGGATGTTTTCATTTGTGAAAATTTATATATTGTTGTAATGTTTGAATTTGTGAGAGATTTTGAAACTTTTAAAAAATAAGAATAGAAATCTAAAGTAAATATTTTATCATGGTTTATCATTAAACTAGTTGATATTTATCTTTTTTTTTAATAAGTAGGGATTGAGATATAACCTAACGCTCAATCCCAATGATCTAAAGCTTTTAGAATTCTATCAAGATGAGTTCCCTGTATCTAGCCAACTATATAAATATAAGGATAACTAATCCTCTAAAACCTGAGAGATATTAAATTTGGATAGAGACAGTAAATCACTCAGAGTCCACCGCTAAAGAACAGTAAATTACTGAGAGTCCACCACTAAATCTCACCACTGAACCCAACTAATTAATATTTATCATAGAACTATAATTTTCGACTATCATGATGTATGATTAAACTAGACATTGTTTTTAAAGGAAAAACAATAGAGATATAACGTGCTTACGAGCAAGATGGCAGGATATGAACATGAAAGAGGTTTGAAAGAAGTTGAAGGAAACGGCTACCGCCCCCTTCTGCCGTCCAACCACGCCTCCTAAACCTCCGCCTTTGATTTTGTCAACTGTCACGTCTGCATCAAACCACAATCAACGCTTTAAATTTCGACTAAAGAACAAACACATAAACGAAACAAACCAAACAAACATGAAATGTTACCTCTGACAAAGGGATCCCAGGATTTCCTTCCAAAAATGTAGAGCCGCAATGACTGCAAGATGGCAGCCCTAACCATACTGCATTCCAAATCCGCCACAATTTTGTTTTAGTTGAGAAAGAAAAAAGTACAAACACCATTTCACTCTTCCTTTTAAAAATGTTATTCAAATATTGATCTACCTGTAATTCCGGCCGAGGGCTTTCTGAATAAAAGAAGCAATATCACCATGGGCAGCTTCTTGCAACCCAACCACATAAAAATCAAAGCTCTCTCTTTTCCTTCCCAGAAGCTTAAGCAGGTCATGGCGTGCAACCTGATACAGACCGGGCTTCAATGTCACAAAAACAATAACAAATATATAAAACACATGTAGCACAGGCTTTAAAAAACCTCAGGTTGAATCATGATTGGTAGAAAAAAAAATTTATAAGAATAACTCACAAACTATCCTGAAATGGATTTAATGGGCAGAAATGTAAACATTATATATTGAAAAGTTGAATGTTTGATCGCCTTGTGATAAATTATCACCTAAAAATACTGAATATACCGTTGAACAATCAAATATTGAACCCGCAAACATTCCTGATAGATAAACTATTAGAAGAAATTGTAGAGTATACAATTTAAATAAAGTACTAGATGACCAAATATGTCTGAGGACTCTAAAGTGTGACTAGCTTAGGATACACCAAAAAAAAATAGGCTCATAGCTAATAAAGGAAATTTTGGGGATAGAAAAATTGATAGAAATGTAAACATTATATATATTGGAAAGTTGAATGTTTGATTATATAAATAATTTAAAAAGTATTAAATATACCATTAAACAGTTAGATATTGAATTTTACAAACATTTTTGATAGATAAAATTTTAAAAAGAAATTGTAGAAATACTTTTATGGACTTTAAAGTCCATCTCGCTTAGTATGCATGAAAAGTTGGTTCAACAGTTTGTAATGAATAATAAGGAAAAACAAAAACAGTTTGGTTTAATAGGAATGAATCAACGATATTTTAGATGTGGAGAAGGAATTTTTAAAATGTATTAAAATCGAAAGGGTTGTAGTTTAATTGGTAAAGATGATGGTTGCTTATATCCATCTATCAAGGTACAAATCTCTTTAAATATTTGATATGGGGAATCATGGATGCCCCTTATTCGTGGCTGCCAGCTAAAAGAAGTCACTGATTTAGATATATGCTTACTCACTACTGTAAATCTACTATATGTTTATTTTATAAATATGAGCAAAGATGCTGATATTCTATGTAATTCAATAATTTTATATAATACCTTCACACAAACAATCCATTTATATATATATATATATAAATAATATTCTATGTAATTCAAATAATTCCATATAATACTTTCAGAAATACAATCCTATATATATATATATAAAATTTGAAATAATAAAATATATTTGAAAAGTTTTGAATATATATTTTTTTAAATTAATTAAAAAAAATATATATATGAAAAAACACCCAGGTAGAAGATTACAACACAAACCGGATCATTTGCCAGTAAAATCAAAACTATCAATTCAAAAATTGTATAAAAATATAATTAAGAAAATAACTTGAGTTCTAGGGCGTCGGTAACGCAATTCAACTCCCATTAGGCCAAGTCAATATCACAGGCATTAGCAATTGTAAATAGTCAATCAGAATTTATCAACACAATCTGACAAAGCCTTGAGAATTTGTGATAAAGATTTATTAGAGAATTTAATAAAATCTTTTCAATCAAAAATTAGCCAATAAAATCAAACACAGGTAAGAGAATTTGCATTAAAGCTCAACAATCATTTAACTAAAAGATAAACAGTGTAATACAGACCAATTTGGCCGAAAGGATGTTAGGCCATCAGCATACCTTGCTATTCATATTCCAGGTGACAATGTACAGGCAAAGATCGGAGCCTCCATCCAACAGCCAACCAGATCCATTTTCGGCCCTTGTACAATCTCCACGGTCGATCATCCCCTTCCTATCCATGACAGTCTCTGTAATACCTACCTGCTCTGTTTTTTTCTCTCTGGAAGTCTCGGAGGATTTCCTTTTACTTCCTTCATCCCCGGGGAAGACTCGCAAATTCCTGGTGCTTTTAAACTTTGTTCTACTCCTACACATTTCTTCTCTCTTTGAGACATTTGTCTGGTTAAGCCCATTTCTATCTGAACTTATGCAGACACAGTTTCCCATTTTATATAGATGTCCGTTTAATGAGTAAAACTTTTCATTCAAACTGTAGACTTTCAGGACGACTCAAACATTTGCCTCACATGCAGCAATCTTTTGAAACATTCCAAACTGCCAGAATATATACATGCAATAAGAGGTAACACTGTTACACTTTACGTGTATGGTGGAGTTTCTGAACCTATAAAGAATACAATTATATCACGTCCAGAATATCCGTTTGACAAATCAGGTCGGCAGTTGGCCGGTATTGTCGATAAGACTTCGGACTTTTGCTAGAATGATTAATGAGAAGAGAAGGGTTCTCTGTGTCCAAAATGCAAAAGTCAGAAACTCCACGTATGCAGCAATGAAAGTGGCTAAATAGAAGTGGTCTGCAAGCAAAAGGGGTCGTCGTTTCCGTGCTTTCCACGTGTTTCTTGTGCAGCGAATCACAAGCTATGCAAAAGTCGGCATTTTGAATTTTTCACTTTATCAGCATCGAATAATTGGTTGACATCGAGGGGGATGGAGACAAATATTAAGTGTAACTGCTACTCAGCTATCCGTTTGACCAGGGTAAGTGTGAATGCATTCACAGGTTTTTAACATGATGAAAGCTGTATGCGGTTTTGGCAAATACGTATTTGAATTTTGAACAGCTGGCAGTGTTGCGTATTTGGATGCGCAGTTCTGTTGTCAGAATTCTACCTAAACCGTGTCTGCACAGCAGTTTTGCCAGTTTTTTAATTCGGACTTTCTTCTGCCCAATTTTGGGGCGTGGCTTTTTGACCACCATAAACCCTTTTGTTTTCCCATGGCGGGCAGGACCGCTGACGTTAAATGTGATTCTTATGACGGATGACGTGTGTGTATGTGATTTTCATGTGTTAAGAGTATTGGAGGGAAATGGAATCCTCAAGTAAACTATATTTAAAATAAATTATATAATCGAAAGCGTTGGTGATAATGAAGGTATGACATAATTATCACGTTATATATATTTATTATTTATTGGTTATTTATTTTTATTTTGAAGGATATACTTAAATTTAGAAGATTAATAAAATTATTTTTTAATTTTTAATATTAAATTGAAGAACTCAAAACATGATCAAGTATTTGTTAGTAGGGGAAAAAGGTCAATCATCTTGGACTTTTTATCTTCGCACTTTTTATGTCATTGTTTTTTCTAAGATAATTTGAAGATTTTCAAAATTAATTATTATTATTATTATTATTATTATTATTAATGAGATTTTTTAGTGATGTGTGTTTAAGTTGTAACTTTCATGACTAATCACTAATTTAACGAACAATCATCACAAAATAACATAATTATACTACAACTTTCATGAATAGTGATTAATTTAATGAATATTAATCACAAAATAATATGATTGCACTAACAATAACATGTTTAAGTAGGCTAAATACAACTAAATCATTTAACCAATTCACATCTCTCATTAATAAGGTCATCTTAAAATGACTTAAATACACATACAAGTAAAAGATCCCATAAAACCAATAATATCATTAAAATTACTTGTAAAAACTTTTAATTAAATAAAAACATATTTCTTTCAACCAAAAAAATTATAAACTAAAAAAAGCTATTTTTTAAAGATAAGTTTTAACTCTTATATTTTAATTATTTCAAGATAATTTTCACAACAATCGTTATATTAGTAATATTACTATTGCAACGCCTCATATTATATTAAAATTTAAAATATAATACATATGGTACATAGTAATGTGGTCAGATAAATTACGACCCAAACTCCACATTGGGCAAAGAAATTGGCTTAAAACATTAGCAAACTATCAGACAAAATACAACAAGAATAACTATAAATACCTAGAAAGATAATCAATTAACATATGGTTACATAGTAATGTGGTCGTACAAATCACGACCCAAACTCCACATTGGGCAAAGAAATTGGCTTAAAACATTAGCAAACTATCATACAAAATACAACAAGAATAACTATAAATACCTAGAAAGATAATCAATTAACATATGGTTACATAGTAATGTGGTCAGACAAATCATGACCCAAACTCCACATTGGGCAAAGAAATTGGCTTAAAACATTAGCAAACTATCATACAAAATACAATAAGAATAACTATAAATACCTAGAAAGATAATCAATTAACATATGGTTACATAGTAACGTGGTCGAACAAATCACGACCCAAACTCCACATTGGGCAAAGAAATTGGCTTAAAACATTAGCAAACTATGAGACAAAATACAACAAGAATAACTATAAATACCTAGAAAGATAATCAATTAACATATGGTTACATAGTAATGTGGTCGGACAAATAACGACCCAAACTCCACATTGGGCAAAGAAATTGGCTTAAAACATTAGCAAACTATCAGACAAAATACAATAAGAATAACTATAAATACCTAGAAAGATAATCAATTAACATATGGTTACATAGTAATGTGGTCAGACAAATCATGACCCAAACTCCACATTGGGCAAAGAAATTGGCTTAAAACATTAGCAAACTATCAGACAAAATACAACAAGAATAACTATAAATACCTAGAAAGATAATCAATTAACATATGATTACATAGTAACGCGGTTGGATAAATCACGACCCAAAATCCACATTGGGCAAAGAAATTGGTTTAAAACATTAGCAAACTATCAAACAAAATACAACAAAAATAACTATAAATACCTAGAAAGATAATCAATTACAGGCTTCTGCCTTAGGAGGCAGGGGTCGAGGGTCATCTTTGGGAAGCATCGACCAAGCAAGCGGTTCCACGTCTAGGATCTTTGAAGTAGTCCATCCATCCCAGGGGTGATCATGTATATTGATTAACCAACCATCAATGGGTTGAGCAGGAACAACACTCACCGAAGAGCGTTATGCAGGACCAACATCAAATTTCCCATAAGCATTCCAACCACCCCCTAGAGGCGGGTAAGGCAAAAAGTGGCCCCTGTTGTGAGAGTGACTTACACTTCACTATCCCTTGGGAGGAGGTGGTGGGGACTTGTAGGGTGAGCCATCTAGTGGAGCTCTACTCATAGTGGATGGGACACTCCCCTAGTGGTCGAGGAGCTCTTATAGGTGGTGGAAGTCCAGTGCCATCTTCTCCACCTAAGCCTAGATCTGCAAGTAAACTAAGTAAATAACAACCTTTTCATTAATAGAGAATGAAATTCCATAGTCCTCATGATTAAAAATAGTAATATTTCTAGATTTTCAAAGCTATGAGAGGATGATAGCATGAAAAATTACCACAAAATATCAATAGAAGATAACCAGTCTGAATAATTTCCAAAAAGCGCTAGCCACCAAGAAAAGGGCTCAAGATGAAAGGGTTGAAATAAGGAGTAGATCCAATGCCAGACATATTAAGCTTTAGGACAAAACTGGAATAGATGCTTGAAAGATTCAAGATTCTTTCAAGCCAAATAGAAGGGTTGGGGAATGCATAGGTGGAACATTTTCACATCAAGGGGGAACCCATGGTAGATTAAACACCAAAGAAAATGTGCTAATTTGGGCTCCAAACCAAGATGCCACACATGTTCCAAATGGGTAAGCCAAGTCTTACGAGAGGATTGAAGGCCCCATCATCTATTGAGCTTGTTGAGAGCCAGGGAAAAGGGATTCAATCACCTAATACAAAATCTCAGGAGAGTAGGCTTTAAAATGTGTATCATAATTCCACCTCCAATCCTTCTACCATGCCTTAGGAGGCTGAAGGCCAAGATTATAGAGAATAACATCATAAAGTAATTCTTGAATGTAAAGGGTGGAAGGTAAGTGATGCAGAGGGTTATGATAAAATCCTCATAATCACCATCCCTAGCTTTGAACTTGGCTTGGATCAACTCAAGATGCTTTGGTTTGTTCATAAGCTTCAATTTTCATTCCATAGTTTTTGATCTTCTCTAGCATGATAACATTCACTAGCATGACTCTATTCAAGAGAAACCTTTGGAATCATTCTAACCTATCATTATACATTTCATAAGTGTCTCACTCATCCCCTCAACTCATTCCATTCATTGATTCATCTCCTTTCACTAACTCACTCACTAGCTTCACATAAGTCACTACTTAAGGCTAAAAGCCTCAAATCTTGTTATTGATCTCATGAACACAATCTACCACCATAGATGATATTACCTGATCATAAAACACTTGTCTCAACCCCTTTTAACCTCTCAATACCTCTCCATCCTTCACTTACACACCTCCACTTATTCATGAGACTACTTGGCTTATTGCCTTTTTTTTCACAAATTTATTTAGTTTTAAAAATCTAAAAGTCCTATACAATATATAAGCCTATATTTTGGCACCCTCTATCTTATTACTACCTCCCATGAAGTTTCATATCTTGACTCTCTATGTAGATACCCTTTCCTTTGTAATTACCTTGCCAATTAGGCCTTCTAGCCCTCTTTGCACTTGCTCAAACCTCTAATCCATACCAAACCATACTAGACCTAGTAAAAACCACTTGAATAATTCTCTACATGAAAAAACATGCATGATTACAAAGTTTCATAGTTTTCCAATGGTTAGAACTCAACTTATTGGGGTTTTAAGAATGAAACCCTATCTAGTGGACTGTAGAGGTTGACAGGGGTTAAGAAGCAATATTATTGGTTTGAGAACACTTCAAAAAATTACAAGATATTCTCATTTTATATCTTAAAAATATCTTAGGATTCTTAGTCAATCTGGTTATGCTTATAATAATTAAAAACTCAAAATTATATGTCCTCTTAGATGACTATGTAGGACTGTGTAAGGGTTTAGTCATTTGTTTGCACTTACAAAAAATTAAATACTTCAAAGTCTATTTTTAAGACTTATTCTCCTCCCACACATACTCAAACTTAATCAACTCAACAAACATTCACTTTCCTAAACACATACATTCATTTCTAGGCAATTTGATTGAGTAGAATAGGGGTTTGACTGTGCACATAGGGTTCTCTTTATATACAGACTTTTGAATTAGATATTGTCATCTATACTTGAATTCAAATAATATAAACTACTATTCTATCAAGAATACCCCTACCTACAGACCTTCTCAAACATAACCACAATCTACACTTCAAGAAACATCAATTCACCTTCTTTCTTAATGTCTCAAGGCGTATAACAGGGTTGAAAGACAGAGATAGTTTTACTTGAGTTTTTATCACTCAAAACACCATATTGAATCACCATGAGTTTTTTATGATTTAGATATATTTAGGAACTAATTTACAAGATTGATTATTTCCTTATCAATCTAGAGAAGCCACTCTAACCATCCACTTGTTATTTACAACCCTACATTACTTATCTCAAACCTGTAACAACACATAAGAAAGACTATCTATAGCCTCATGGGATTTTATAAAATAATATATGAACAAGAAAAATCAATGTACCTTTTAAGAGAGAGTGGACATAATAAATAACTCTTCTTTATTATTATGAATCATCAACTATTACATATTTAGTCCATTCATGGACCCTATCATATTTATTAGAAAGTTTACAATCTAATTTTCTTTGTTTCTTCTCCTCTCACCTTTAGAGCTCTCTCCTCAACTTCTTTCTACTTTCTCATTTGATAAAACTACCATTCTCATTCTATATCTATGTTGGTTTGGGTGTTTACCACCAAGACTCTCTTATATGGACAACTCAACGTATGAGTGGCAGTTATATTTAAACATGACTCTTGATTTTCAAGACTTAAGGACTTAGACATCAAAATGCCTTCAAACACTCTTTTCATGACCTCTTGGACCCTTTACAAACATTATCTCTCCTAACCACTTCCTATTGTGTTTATGGTCCTTCTATGCTTATGTCTAGGATTTTATTTTTCAAATCATCACTTCTAGAGGGAAAACTCCAAATACATATAAATCACACCCCTGATGACTCATGAAGATTTTAAGACAACAAATGGACCCTAGATAATCCTTCAAACACACCTCCATCCCAAAATAGATCATTTGTGATCCCTAACTAGCATATATCACTTCAATAACTAAAATGGTGTTTTGCTTACTAGATGCTCCTACATCAATAAGTCAATATTATTTAATTAAAATTTGTTTTTCAAATTAGGTTAGGGGATCCAGTCTCTGAAAGTAACCAAATCATGAATAGTGTGAATTCTTTTACAGAATAATCACAACACTTTATGTTGGGCCCCAAATTCATCTAAGTATATGATCCACACCAACACAATAAACATTTAGGCATGAGGCAATCACTTGTCATGATTTTTTTTTTCATCTAGCAGTGTTAGTTGGTAGGTGGCTAACAACTCCTTTTTGGCTCAATCTTCATTGGGAAGCAGGCACATGAGACAATGATGACTAATTAAAGATAGCATAGTGGATATGGCTGCATGAGTACCTCTAGTGCCATCTTAGTGATCGATGTGCTCCTTTCCCCATGATCTTAAGAGTATTTGCCTCCAACTTGAAATGGATCAATTTTGGGAATAACTAGGGATATCTTGAGCCTGAGAAGGCTGATGCACTGAAGCTTGAGAACCACTTGGGGTGAGCCATAAACATTTCTAATCTGATATGAAGGATGTTGAAGTAGATAATAAGCATACTTATCAAAATATGGTTGATTTTACATACCATATTATGATGATTAGGCACTTATTTAGTCTACTTAAACTAGCTGATAGATGCTCAAAGTCACCATTGATGTTGAACACTTGCCTCCAAAGGTTGATTAGATGAAGAGAACATCAAAAATTTTCACAGTGAATAATGTAATAAGTCCCACTAGGCATGCCATAAACTATTGTGATGTGAGATTGCACCCTTGTGGGTGAGTTCTTCAAGCTCCCCCACTCCCAGTCACAATATGGGAATAACCCTAGGCTGTGGGTATCCTATGATAGGGTTAAACCTCAAGATAAGGCCATCTTCCTTTTGATGGATCACTTAAACTAATATTGTCATAAGGAAAAGGGTTAGAGAGGGGGGAAAAGGCTCCTAATAAATTTAACAAGGTGATTCACCAAATAAAAATGGAAGACTCCCATAAGCTTAAACCCACACTAAATCAACAAAAGACAATGTTATCTCACACAACCTCATAGACCAGCTGATTGCATAAGTGTTTCATGGACTAGGTTTAGGAAAAACACTAATATAGATCTATAATATCTTAAAAACACCCTAAAGGAGGTTAGAAAGGAGTAAAATGGATGAGTAAGATTCTCCTTCATGATTCCATCATGCACAACTCACTCAACATAGATCCAAAGCAAGAGAAAGGCAAATAAAGTCTATTATGTGAAGAGGTAGTTCTTAAAAATTCTTGATAGGGTTTATCCTAATCAAGATGAGCATATTTTATAATATCTTAGAGATTCCCCTACTCTTTAAGATCAAAGAGTCTTTTTGAGAGTCTATAATACAAGAGTGTGTTTATAAATGGAAAGAATGGGTAATATAGACAAAGGGAGAAAGAAGAGGGAGAATGAGTACAAAAATCAATAAATGAGGTCCCACCAACTTTCAATGAATGCTCAACCACATTTTTATCCAATCAAGGCTAATACATCAAAGACAAGATAGCTTTCATTTATCCCAATAGTCCCTAAATCTTCTCATTGGTTGATAATACACTAGAGAAAAAGAAAGTGTCTTAGGATGATAAGTCATGATTAAATATACTGGAGAAAATATATTTACAATTATAAATAGTATTGAATGCTCTAACTACTTCTCTAACCACTAGATCTCTTTGTTTTGATCTTCTATGCCACCATCTACTTGCTTTCACTGTAAGGAAAAAGTCCTCGTACCTTGAATCCAGACAGAGCCATTCCATGTGTTGTCCCCAAAAAATGCCACTCGTTTTTGGGACAACCTATAGATCAAAATCCTCTCTTCCCCTTTCAAATTTTTTTTTGAGCATTTCGTTTCTTCATTTTTCAAAGGTTTCTCTTAGATCTACGAACTTTGCAAATAGGCTCATTTCTACAAGTTCAATGGGCTTCACGACTTCCGCAGGTGGGTTCAATCAAAAGAATTGGTTTCTAACATTTGGTTATTTTCAGAATTGGTTCATTGCCTTGGTTCGAATAGAAATTTCCATCGGCAAGCATCAGCAGCAGGTTCAACATTTGGTTCATCCCTTTCAAACGCATTGGTTCAAACCGCTGGAGACCATTGACAGCCCCTCAGATGTCAGATTTTAGAGTAAAGACAAATCCATGGAAATTCAAATAGAGTACAAAACTTAAAGGAAGAACCAAGCGACTGGATGGAAAGATAGCCTGATAACTCAAATCATAGCAGGAAGAGACAAAGCTAAAAAAGACAAAGTGAAGGAAAAGTCTGCCAAAAAAGGAAAAGCCCAACTGAAGAGAAAAACCCCTGATGAAAAAAGACTGTTTGCATCCATCATGCAAGAGTGGCAATTTTTGCCGCCCTTGCATCTTTTGGTTTCTTCTATGTAGGAGCGGCAAATTTTATTGCCCATGCATTCCCATTTTCTCTCCTCTAGGTGCAAGGGCGGTGATTTTTGCCGCCCTTACACGTTCTTCTTCGCAGACTCCCTGGCATGCACAGGCGGCAATTTTTGCCGCATATGCAAAGGAACTTCTCCAATATGTAAGGGCGGCAATTTTTTCCACCCATACATTCCTTTCCCCTATTTTTCCTAACTCTGGGAGATTTCTATTTTTCCTATTTTATGCACCTGCTCCCCTTTTTCTTCCACTTTCTGACCTGCTCACGCCTCATCCCTTTCAAGCGCATTTCCCTAATCGTGATCATCAAATGTGCAGTTTTTCCAAATTGCTATTTTTTCCCCTGATTTCATAATCATAATTCTTACTGCAGTTTCTCTGACGAAGTCGAAGACTATGAAGAAGACTGAAAATAAAGATTGAAGCTATTCTTCCATGCTTTATTCAAAATGCACTTTGTAATTGTCTTGGGACATTTTCACATGCAATTTTGTAATGTGTAATTACATGTAAAAAATCTGAAAAAATATATCAAAAGTCAAAGATGAGTCATCTTTAACTAAGATATTTTTATATTTTAATCTTTTTATTTTTGAAGGTTTCTCCCTATATATAGTGGAGACCTCTTTTGTAAATCCATCTTTGATAATTGAGAGCAAAAACTCTGCTGAAATTGAGACACTTCTTGAGACTTTGTGCTCAATTTGTAAATCATATTTTGTTAAATGAATGAGAAGCAGGTTTATTTCAGACTTTGTGTTGAAGTTATCTATGTTATTTAGGAAACAGTTCTTATGTCCTCTTTCCTGATAATCTCTTATTTGTTTGATTTAATAAGTGGGTGTGTTGATATTATCTGAGGGCATTTCTAAAAGATATAAGAGAGACTTTGAGCTACTTTTATCTTTGTGATCCTTTTATCTTTTGTAGTTTCAGGCAAAGACTTTGTGCTTTATTTCACTCTACGGTTACGCTTGTTTTGAATCAGTGAAGGAGGCTATGGAAGACTTTGTGCTTACGCAAGTTTCCTTGTGAACTTTGTTACTTAATTCAGGTGATTTTTTGCTCTACGTTGGATACCATTCCTGAAAGAAGAGGAATGTTGTTGGCCAACGACCAAGATTTCTCTCTCTTGTTCCTTGTATATCACCTCTGAAAAAAGAGAGGTGGATGCTATTATACCACCCCAAGTATTATTTTTTGCTTAATTATATATACATATAGCGTATAAATATTCATAAGGAACCTCCCCTTGATGAGAGGAGAGATTTACCTCGTCCAGATCTGGTAAACCCACACTTTTCGTGGCATAAATCTCCTTGTGTTGTGGTTGATATACCCATTTTGTCATCAGTTAGTTGACAACAAAATATTCACCCAACAGTTTTTAGTGACTCCACTAGAGACAATAATTTTGTGCAATTTGGAACCTCAAGTTTCAGATTGAAACATCACCTGTGTCTTACCCATAATCATTATAACCCTTATCCATTACATAGTCTGACGACTCTGTTCCATGTCTTATCCATTATCATTATAGCCTTACCATCTTCCTCCATCTTTGTTATATTATCTGGTCTGAAAAACCAGAGCTGTTGGGAAAGAGTGCACAGTTTGAAGCCTCAAGCCTCAAGCTGAAGCAGGGCCAGTTCTTTTCCATTTTTGTTTTGCAATCTGGCCACTCCACCCAAATTTGTTACTCCTATTTTTCATAATTAAATCATGGCAGTTTGAGGCCCCTAGGGTAACTCTTTTGGCCCATTCAACTTGACTCCACCTCTGCATGAGATTCCACACAGTTCAAGGAAAAATTTCCCCAAATTCTTTGGTGATGGGAAAGTTCATCCTGATGAACACATCGCAGCTTTCAGCATAGCCTGTGGTGTAATAGGGGTGGAATTTGAATACATAGCAGTCAGGTTGTTCATGGAGACACTACAAGGCACTACTGCAGACTGGTTCTACCACCTGTAGACTGGATCAGTGACTGACTGGGACACCTTGAAAGACAAATTTGAAGCCATATTGAAGCCTGCAGAAGATGCACATGTATTACTGGCCCAACTCACTTAGATGAAGAAGGAACCTCATGAGCCTATGAGGGACTTCATTTCTAGGTTCAACAAGCTGAGGCACATGATTCCCATGATCACCCAACTGACACCTTAGAATCTCATGTGTTTTTTCATCAACTCACAGCTGTCTAAAGTGAGTTTCTTGCTGAGATGGCCCAGACACATAGACCTTGCTACTACTCAAGACTTGGCTACTGAGGTAGAAGATGACCTTATTTTGGCTGGAAAGATAAGAAGAGATCTAAATAGAGGTAAATCTTCTCCTTCTGAATATTCCCCTTTAGCTACCACTGATCCAATGGTGCAAAAGCTAGCAAATGAATTGCTAGTCCTCAGAAGGCAAATGGCACAAGGTATGTCTTCTACTCCTCTATATAAATATATACCAAGGAGGACATTCCCCAATCATCCATATCAAGGCAACACTACCAGTAGTCAAGGGAAGCCAAATCACCTTCCTCCCCCATAAAGGAACCTTGCCCTTGAAGCGCCTCCAACCAACTCAGCAGTTGGCTATTTGGAAACAAAACATGATTTATCTTTCCAACCTGAGTTTGATCAAGAAGAATCAGCTGGCAACTCCCACATCAATTTCTTGAACTATCAGGATGAACCTAGAAGAGAAAGCAATGCAGTTGAGGGGTCAAATACTTTGTTCACTCGGTCCCAGAACTAGTCAACTCAACACGCTAATAAAGGAGAAACAGAGGAGCAACCTCAGCCTACAATTTTGATTGCTAAATGTGGAACCACTCTATCTTTATAGCCAAAGGACCTGGTGGTTGCTAAAGAATTGAGTATCCCAAATAGTTCTGCAACTTCTACTTCAATTTCACAGTCCAGTCCACCCGCCCCTCCCAAAAACCAGAAGGATGAACTCCCATCCTCTGTGCCTAGTTCAATTTAGTCATTTGACATAAATGATCATGTCAAAAAGACCAAAAGTCAAATGACTAAATTTGAAGCCCCATAGTCCAACCTCGATCAGTTGGACAAGTTGGTACAAGATGTTAAGACCCAAATGTCAGCCCCTGAAGCTCAAATTTTGTTTGAGTTTTTAGGCAAGGGTGATTACTCGACCACAGAGGACATCCATGTTCCTGGAGATGAAAGTCCAATAGGTGGTGATCTAGGAATTGATTCAAACCAGACATTAGAAGGATTGGTAGGGCACAATACAAATGAAAAAGGGTCTTCCATCTCTAATGGAGAGAAATCTGGCAGAAGATCCATTTTTGGTGATGTTTGGATCCGGGAAATGGATGACAACAATTCCTCTACAGGGGCTTGGGCCAAGTTGGTGTTGATATCTCCTAAGGGGGATATTCTTCCTTCTTTACACAAGTTGTAGTTCAGCAACACCAACAACACTGTTGAGTATGAATCTCTGTTACTCGAATGGGGAGCTACTCAAGACAAAGGAGATGCCGAGCCGGTGGTCTGCCAGGCATCTCAAGGGGACAATCAAGACATGTGCTAGACTGAATTATCAGAACAACAAATTATGGTAATAGACCAAGCTGTTGCCCATCAGAATAAAAAAGGGACTCTGTAGGAGAACCAAGATTTATGGTTCTTAGACTAGAAGCAAGCCTTGCCAAGGGGCAGCAAGAGAAGAGAACCAAGGGGAAGACACAGAAAAGTGGTTTCCTGGTGGAGAGTTTCATTCGCTAGTCACCATTTCTGGGGACAAAATGGTTTCCTACTGGTTTATCAGGATGGCACACCATTTTCACTATCTCACAGTGGGTGGCATCTGAAGCGCTTCAAATTTTGAGGCATCAAAAAAGATCATCTGTACATATGTATATCTGTATAGTCTTTAGTTCTCTTTTGTGCTTTTTGTTTTCATTTTTTTTGGATCCTTTCTTTTTGGGTAGCATGACTCCATAGCCCAATGGCACACTTCTAAGGCACTGGAGATTCTAGATTCTACTCCCTTCAATCAATTTTTGCAATAGAAGGAAGTTCCCCAATTGGAGCCAGCTGTTGTCCCCAAAAAATGCCACTCATTTTTGAGATAACCTATAGATCAAAATCCTCTCTTCCCCTTTCAAAAATTGTTCTAAGCATTT
This sequence comes from Torreya grandis, assembly GCA_037957365.1. Classification (NCBI taxonomy): domain Eukaryota; kingdom Viridiplantae; phylum Streptophyta; class Pinopsida; order Cupressales; family Taxaceae; genus Torreya; species Torreya grandis. The sequence goes on along the minus strand of JARHVA010006128.1, from coordinate 865,979 downwards.
CATTTCTTCATTTTTCAAAGGTTTCTCTTAGATCTACAAACTTTGCAAATAGGCTCATTTCTACAAGTTCAACGGGTTTCATGACTTCCGCAGGTGGGTTCAATCAAAAGAATTGGTTTCTAACATTTGGTTATTTTTAGAATTGATTCATCACCTTGGTTCGAATGGAAATTTCCATCGGCAAGCATCAGTAGTAGGTTTAATGTTTGGTTCATCCCTTTCAAATGCATTGGTTCAAACCGCTGGCGACCATTGAAAGCCCCTCAGATGTCATATTTTAGAGTAAAGACAAATCTATGGAAATTCAAATAGAGTGTAGAACTTAAAGGAAGAACCAAGCGACTGGCTAGAAAGATAGTCTGATAGCTCAAATTGCAACAGGAAGAGACAAAGCTGAAAAAGACAAAGTGAAGGAAAAGTCTGCCAAAAAAGGAAAAGCCTGACTGAAGAGAAAAGTGCCCGATGGAAAAAGACTGTTTGCATCCATCATGCAAGAGTGGTAATTTTTTCCGCCCTTGCATCTTTTGGTTTCTTCTATGCAGGATCGGCAAATTTTGCCACCCATGCATTCCCATTTTCTCTCCTCTAGGTGCAAGAGTGGTGATTTTTGCCACCCTTACACGTTCTTCTTCATCGACTCCCTGACGTGCATAGGCGGTAATTTTTGCTGCCTATGCATAGGAACTTCTCCAATATGTAAGGGCGGCAATTTTTGCTGCCCATACATTCCTTTCCCCCATTTTTCCTAACTCTGGGAAATTTTCATTTTTCCTATTTTCCATGCCGGCTCCCATTTTTCTTCCACTTTCTAACCTACTCACGCCTCATCCCTTTCAAGCACATTTCCCTAATCGTGATCATCAAATGTGCAATTTTCCCAGATTGCTATTTTTTTACCTGATTGCACAATCACGATTCTTATTGTAGTTTCTCTGAAGAAGTCAAAGACCATGAAGAAGACTGAAAATAAAGATTGAAGTTGTTCTTCTGTGCTTTATTCAAAATGCACTTTGTAATTATCTTGGGACATTTTCACATGCAATTTTGTAATGTGTCATTACATGTAAAAAATTCAGAAAAATATCTCAAAAGTCAAAGATGAGTCATCTTTGACTAAGATATTTTTATATTTTAATCTTTTTATTTTTGAAGGTTTCTCCCTATATATAGTGGAGACCTCTTTTGTAAATCCATATCTGATAATTGAGAGCAAAAACTCTACTAAAATTGAGACACTTCTTGAGACTTTGTGCTCAATTTGTAAACCATATTTTGTTAAATGAATGAGAAGCAAGTTTATTTCAGACTTTGTGTTGAAGTTATCTGTGTTATTTAGGAAACAGTTCTTATGTCCTCTTTCCTAATAATCTCTTATTTGTTTGATTTAATAAGCAAAGTGGGTGTGTTGATATTATCTGAGGGCATTTCTAAAAGATATAAGAGAGACTTTAAGCTACTTTTATCTTTGTGATCCTTTTATCTTTTGTAGTTTTAGGCGAAGACTTTGTGCTTCATTTCACTCTACGGTTACGCTTGTTTTGAATCAGTGAAGGAGGCTACGGAAGACTTTGTGCTTACGCAAGTTTCCTTGTGAACTTTGTTTCTTACTTTAGGTGATTTTCTGCTCTACGCTGGATACCATTCCTGAAAAAAGAGGAATGTTGTTGGCCAATGACCAGGATTTCTCTCTCTCTTGTTCCTTGTACATCACCTCTAAAAAAGAGAGGTGGATGTTGTTATACCACCCCAAGTATTATTTTTTGCTTAATTATATATACATATAGTGTATAAATATTCATAAGGAACCTCCCCTTGATGAGAGAAGAGATTTACCTCATCCAGATCTAGTAAACCCACACTTTTCATGGTGTAAATCTCCCTGTGCTGTGGTTGATATACCCATTTTGTCATTAGTTAGTTGATGACAAAATATTCACCCAACACCATGTCTTCTTTGAATGGTGGTAAGTACCTACTTTGTTGAGGATATATCCATGGCGATAGATGAGACATTTTCCCATAACCATATATCTTCTCCTACTACAAAATCTAAGCATAGGTATTTATTATAGATTGAAAACCAATCCAATTTATTGGTTTTCATATAGTTATTATATCAATGAAGATCCATATATTACATAGCATCATTATTGAACTATATTAGGTATAAACTAACCTATTTTGCCTTTGAACCTTATGGGAATAGAGAAGCCACTACACACAAGGATATCCCTTCATGAAATGACATTGAAACCATAAAAAACTAAGTTTGCATACATTAGATCCTCTAATAGAGGTCTCGACTGAGATTTAATGGCATCCTTTGAAATATTTACCTTGATTTAACCTAAGTTAATTTTGTTATTTATTGAATTTTCCTAGTTTTTTACTTTTAATATTGATCATTTATCTTGATTTGGGATCCTCAATCATGACACTTATCAGTTCTTCATTTAACCTTAGTATCATATTGTTAGTTTCATCCAAATTCATGCTTGCATTATGTGGTGGCCTCGCATTCATCTTGATCTTGTTGAATTATAGACCTTATGTGCATCATCGATCTCCATTTGCATGGCTTGAACATGTACCATTAATTTACCTAATAGTTGCCATGGTCATGACACTTGGTAACTTCTCATTTATTCCTAGGATCCACTGACTACTTGACCTTTCACTCATTATTGATCTACTTTCTTGTGATTAAATGCACATCATTATATTTTCAAGACCCACTGATATCATCAAGTTGTTTCTCTCCATTAGATATTTGATCTAATCAAACACTGACTGTTGACCTTGTTCAATACACTTTTTGACTCATTGACTACCCACGTGCTATTGATATATAATCTAGTCAAGTGAGATTTTAAAGCTTGTTAGCCATGCATTCATCCTTAAAACATTTGAATTTAAATGGCTATTTTCCATAGCTTTTACTTGACATCCCCATGCACATCCCACTCTGCTAGTTCAACTTTGAATGCCTATATATTGAGATAACAAGCTCATAAAGATATGAAATTTGCAAAGCATGATTTAGGCATGAATAACTTCATGGCCATGTGATCTTTTAGCCTGAGACACTTCCCAAGTGTATTTATTAAACATGCAACTAGACTAACCTATCCATTTTTGCATGATGTGTGATGATGGTCTAGCTCTTCTATTCTTGAGCTTTAACTTCAAGGCTCAAAAAGAGTTTTTAAGACTTGTGAAACCTAATTTATGTCCATGAAGGTCATGATCACCATGATAGCTTGTTGATATCTTATCTCTTATAATTCTAGACATACTTCTAATCCATTTGATCATTTACTCCATCAGGAACTCTGATCATCCTCTCTATCTAAGTAAAATATTGTTATGTGAGCTAAAATTAGCCAATAGCTAGACTAAAGGCTTTGAAACCCTCCCTATCATAGTGTATTATGGTAAAAGATCTCGTAATTAGGTCTAGTGGATCCTCATATTGGCCATGTTCCCACTTAACAAATGTGTCCCCAATCATAAGTGTATGGTATGATTTATCTTATCTAAGCTAGGATTGATTTATATACATGATGCATTTCTAATTGCATATAGAGTGTAACTCAAAGTTAAAGTCAAGTCATGATGAGAGGATAAGAGAAAATAGATAATATAATTGAGTGACCAAAGGATGAAGGGAAAGAATCAGTCTACAATGCATTAAATCAATTAGTCATAACATATTTAATAATGATTATGCCCCTAACAAGGATGCATGTAAGGGAGTGAGAGATGATAATAAAGTTATGTTTCTGATCATGCCCCAATCAAAAGAGTAAACTATAAACTTTAACTGATGAATCAATTAATGACAATGGATGTCTAATGGGAGGAAATATGGATGTTATGATTTTTGGGGCCCAATCAATAGGTGTAAGTGATTGATGAAAATATTAGGGAAATGATTTTTGGGATGGTGATTGATCAATAAAACCAATTGATGAATGATTGATATTATAGCTCCAGGATTTGACTGATGCAAAATATGAGGATGATGAAGGATCAGATAGATTTGATGATGAATGATGGGAAAGAGGAGAGAGTGGCTAAGCTAACCTCAATCAACAATGTGTTTGAGAAATACCTACATAATCTAAAAAGACCTTAGGCCAATGTAATTCAGACTAGGTTATAGATGAGAAGATAGACTAGAGAAGGAGGATGAAAATGAATGTTAGACATGTTAGTTTTTAGATAGAGTATGTGACTTAGATGTTAGACATGTTAGTTTTTAGACAGAGGATGTGACTTAGATGTTAGACATGAATATAAAAGGATTAGTATAAATGATGGGAGATGAGATGTTAGATGTTATGACAGGTGATAGAGGATAGGAGGAATGATGAGTGTGTTTATTATTAATCCATCATTGATGTAATAAGGATCATCATAGTCTAAGTAATATGATGTAAATATAGCACTTGGAAGTATTGCCTATGATATAATTATGACCAAGATTATGGTGTGCCAAAGTTCATGATCATAAAAGGGGTAAATAACAAACTCTACATCATAGAGTGCACCTAAAATCATCATTGTAACTTTTGGTGTCATCAAAACATCCTTGTTCATTACCTAATATATAAAAAGAGACACAATGCAAGACTAAAAATAAACATATACAAATAAAAAAACATATGTGTAGATATATACATGATGCAAACACATGAAACAACAAAAAGTAGACACACAAGTATCGACATGTAGTGTCATTATGTCTTATCTAATTGTTCTAATGAGTGTTAATGGGATGAGTGACCAGATGATGAATTGGACTAAATTGGTTGTGATGATGTGAATTTAGATTAAATTTAATAAGTTGGATAAGGTATGGGCTTTGATTAGACTAGTAATTATGATTAGAATAAGGCTACATAAGACATAAGATTATATGACTCAAATGATAAGACCATTAAGACATGAGATAAGGTAGGATGAAAATGAGATGGACAACTTAGGACATAAGATGAGATAAGTAGGATACACAAGATATAAGATAAGATAATTTATAGGTTTATGGATTTTATAATTTTTAGGGTTTTCATAATATTTCAATTTTTAGATCGTTTTGGAATATGTATGTACACTATACAAATGGGGTTACTAGCAAAAAGAATACCAATCCTAGAAACTAGGATAAGGATGGATGGAATGATGAAAAGTATGTGGATGATGGATGAGTACCAAGGAAGAATGGACTAGGGATCGCCAATGATCACATCATGAAGGAACCAGATATCTAGTTATTTGAGTGTCTATTAGAGGATATGAAAAGATGATCATTTCTCAATATGTCTTCCACTCCTTACGAAACTCAAGATAGGAGATAGGATGGACACAATAAGAGGATGTAAATCATGATGTATAAAGATGTTTTGGAAAAAATACTAATAATATAGATAAGGTTGACATGGATGGGATTGACAAGGGATGTATTTTGCCCCCAAGTGTTGAGGTACAATGCTGATAATATATTATTTTACCATGATGTTAGAAATTGGTTTTCATCATAGTACTTTCCCAAGGCACTATAAGACTAGTTTTTACTATTGGATGGATGATGTTTTTTTATTTTTGACTTTTTAGAATCTTAATTTATTGGATGTGGGTGCATTATGTAAGAATGCTAACATTTTATTGAGCTTCATCCAATGCTTGTTTAGGAGAGATGTGATGCTAGGATAATGTTTTCATAATTAGATGTATTGATGTCCTTATGACTTTTATTGACTCTTGATTGAGGCCCCTCTAAATATCTACACTAGGTGTCTTCATCACCCTTATGATATAAAATGCCCCCTAGTATAGTTAGGTTAGGTATGGATGTGTTTAGGGTTTGTATTTTATGGTGATGTATAGGATTTGTATGGATGATAGGATCATGATAGGGAGGTATGAAAAGTGATTGGGAAGTTGGACTTGTAGTCACACACACCATTGGAGATCTTGTACATTCCATGTTTAATTGGTTCCATATGATAAAATATGTTAAGAGAGCCAAGACACTTTAATTTTGTGATTTATCTTTGATCTGATTATTTAAAGGATTATCGACCATACTAATAGTGATTTTGACATTGTTTTGATTTTTGAATTAGATTGGTCTTTGAATACCCCCTCATAATTAATTTTGGGATTCACCATAGGAATTGTATTTTTGACTTGATATATGATTAATTTGACTTTGATAGCCCCTTAGTGCCTTAAAGAGGGTTTGATGATTTGACTTTTCTTGATTTTGGATTATTGGATCAAAGGTGATTTGATCATCATTCATGAATTTTTGAATATTGTATTAGACCTTTGTATTTATGTCACATATTACGTTGCTTGAATAAGGGTGAAAATATGTATGTTCCTATTCTTCCATATAAAGGGAGGTGATTAAATGATTATTGATAGGAAGAAAGGGGTCTATGATGGATGAGGGTGAGGATATGGTATGATGAGGTCAATTAGTTGTGATGGGGAAAAATGGTCCTCATATCATCACATTATACCATAAAAAAATAAAAATATTACATTATATCATTCATCTCTAAACCATGTCATCCAGATCATATAATAAAATGGCCATCCATATCATTATAAATAAACAACATCCATAAGCACATTATTCATCATATCTATTAGCCAAATTTTGGCTACCATAGACTAGGTTCATTGAAAAACTTGACTTGTAATGTTTTATAACCTTGTTCATAGCCCTTCCATGCCTTTTAGGTCTTAAAATGGTTTTAATGAGGTCTTATTAACAAAAGTTAAGGTTATTTTGAAAAGATTAAGATAATGGTTTGTATTTTTCTTCTGGTAGTCTAGTCATAAGGTGAACATGAAAAGATGGATTCAAATGATGTCAAAATTTCATAGATTTATCTTAAAGTCATCCTAACCCTTCATCACCCTACATGAAAATTTCATGCATGTTTAGAGAAGTTAAGGTTTTTTTGCAAAGTTTAAGGTAAATGAAGTTGAAGAGAAAAGTGCATATAACAAACTCTAATGTTTGTTAAAGCCAAAAAAGATCAAATATCCATAAATAAAACTTATAAATTATTTTGAAGGATTTATCTAACTTACACATATGTCAAGAATGTCAGATGATGTTATTTTTATAGGATCAATGTCCAAATGAGAGAGAATCACTCTTTTGAAGGTAATTATGGGCACTTGTATAGACTTGGAGGATCCAATTTTAGGTAAAAACATCTTTAGATTGTTTCTTAACCCTCCTAAACTTATTTTCATGGATATCAAGCTTGTACATGTCTTACAAGTCTAAAAATTGCATCAGAACCTCCATTGGATTCTCTGCAAACTAGTAAGGGTCAACTTCATGTGTTTGGTATGGTTAGAGGAGAGAGATTCAAGGTTTGATATTGTGGTTAGAGTAAGGGGGACTAATTTAATTTAAATTTTTGTAATTGGTTCTTATATTGGTGCCTTCATCTTTGTGAACAATTGTTAAGACTAGTAAGTGGTCTTAAACCTCACATAAACCCCATAGGCTCAATTTTGCACAATTTTCATGAAATTTGGGGCTTATTGGAGCATTATAATCACATTTTAAGGTATATATGGATATTTAAAACCATTTAAATATTCCTCCATCAGATTGACATGTGATAAAAATCATTGTTCAATAAAAGCTTCCATGTGAGACAGTTACAGGGTTTGTATTTGAAGTTTTACAGTTCCTACAATAGGTTAAATGTATAAAAATGGTTTTAATATGTTATCAAAAAAAAAATATCCCATAAATAATATCACATTAAAACTAATGATCATCTTGATACCTTACAGGCCCCAAACTTCTCACAAGCTCATTAACTTCTATTCTTGTAGGCTCTTGAGAGCAGGGTTACAACTTCATGACAAGTCTCTGAATAAAGGTGTTTGATGAATGAAAATTTTGACATAATAAATAATCCTATTCTAAATCCCTCTGACATTTCCAATTTTAAGTGAAAGAGCCAAGGGTGGAAATGATTAGAGCAAGCCTCATGTAAGGCTTAGAGCAAGAAAATGTAGACCTACATGTCTATAGACCTGCAGGTATCATTTTCATGAGAAATGGGATGAATATTGCATTGAAATATAAATCTCAAATATTCCTATATCTCAAATTATACATGGGAAAATATGGATATTCCATTGAGACACTAAAGGAGATATGACCCACTTAAAACATCCCTTTCTAGGAGCTCACCATATAATAAACTCTAACTTCCATCCATAGGTCAGTCTAGGCCTTTCTGAGGAAAATGAAAACTTAGTGGTACTTGAGATATGCCCAAGGATTTACTAAATTTTTATATAATAAAATCCATCATTCCAAAATCACTCCATGATATTAAGATGCTATGAAGTAGAGATCTAGACTGAATACTTACAAGCTTACTAGGCCTAAACCTTCTTACACATGCCTGTGTGTAAACTGATGAAGAAGTTTGTTCCTTGTGAGTAAATATAATAATAGGGGATTTTAAATAAGTTTGGATATAATCCAATATTTTTTAATAATATCAAAAAGCGTCAAGAACTTTGTTTAAAGGTTTCTATCCTAAAAGACCAATCAAGACATTTAATACACACCTACAACTAAGAATGTTTCAATGTGAATAGTGAAAAGAGAAGATTGAATAGTTATCTAGGTGATCCAAAACTTAGAATTTATGGTTGATAAATACTTCAAGAACACATAAATAACATAGTAACAATTAATTCTCTGAGAAGAGATGTATTATTACTCAAGATCGTAATATAGTTATATGCTTATCTCTAGGAAGAGATGTCTGATTTTCCATTTCAAGTTACATCTTCATTTATACCTATTTTGAAATCAGGGGGAGGATGTGAAAGGTCACCAATCTCAAGGGAGATTAAGTGGTTCAACTTCCATGCTTTAAAATAATACAGAATTTAAGGAATTACTATTTTTATACTGCACTACTAAAATTAAAATTTGGGGAACTTCCATTGGTTTTCGGGGGTCAAACTTCATTGAGTAGAGATCATGCCATGTCATGGAATTATCCTCATTATTATATTTATAATGTTTTGAATGGTGAGTCAATTGGAGCTATAGTGCAAAAGTTATGGCTCCAGGAAGTTCCATCATCAATTGGGGTGGAACTATCACCCAAATGGTCACCTAAATTGCTGCCCAGATCAATGGGAGTTGGGTTTAAGTGGATAAAAAAGTGTATGTAATCATAAGACACTAATTAGGTATTAAATATATTAGGTAGTGATATAAAATAAACCTATCTTCAACTTACAATCATATGGTCTCATTCACCTAAAGGCAGAGTAGTCAAATTTGAGTAGTTTGAGGAATTGGAGATATGTGAAAATCATGTGATAATGTAATGGGGATGGTATTAGACCTATTTAAAACTCCATATATTATAAAAATACATTTGAAATCTTATGGGATTGTATGATCCTCCCTTTAGGCTTAACAGACCTAAATGAACACTCATAGACCTACATAAGCTTGTGCATAAAAATGACTAAAATTTGCATGTTGTGAAGAGATTTTGAAGGTTTAAATATTTATTAGATGAAAAATACATTATAATGTGATTTTATGTTCTTCAACTCACTGAGGAAGAGATACAATGCCCCAAACACAAATACTAGGGTCAAGTGCACGAGTATGCTTATAAACCCTAGTATGAACTAATGAAAGTTATAATGGGTATGGGAGATAAATGGTAAGTAATATCATTGGAATATATAAAAATAGGTGATATATACCTCCATGAAGAAATAAAAGTGAAAACCAAACATTTTTTACCCTTTCCACTCATTCTTTTCTCTCTCAACCTCACAACTGTAGGGTTCCTAACCTGAGAGACACCTTCTCAAGCTCAAAAGAATATGAACAAGCTAAATATGAGCCCAATATCCTAGGTAATGTTATGGGTCTTTGTATACTTATGATTTGTGGCATTTTTTTTAATTAAGGTCTAAACCTTTATGAATCATCTTTAATATGATAAGTATGTTTTTGGCTGCCAAGAAGACCAATAGTGACCTGATGGAAAGAATTGATCTCTTAAGTAATTTAAATTCATTTAATTTACCTAAATATCACTTTGACATCATTCCTCACGCTATGAGTACCCTCACCATGATACTTGATTATACTTGCACCTATACAAACATATTAAATACTATGTTTTTGTGAGTTTTTTATCTCAAAATAAGGTATTTGATCTCTTAGATAAAAACTATTTGGGAAGGTGTATTGAGGTGTATTATATCTCCTTGAGTCCAAAATCCATACATTTGATCCTAGAAGTGCTCCTATAGGTCTAATTCTTGAAGGCTATATGAGAAACCTTGTGAAAGACTAGGATTTTTTGCCATTTCTTGGTTCATACATCTACACAAGGTTTCATAAGCCCAAATTTGTCATGTAACATGTTCATTTGTCCTAAAATTTAATCAAACACTTATTTGTATTTTCACATGTGTATGAGAATAATGAGACAAAATTCAATTTCTAGGCCTAGAGACCTAATTGAGGCATAATTGGAGAGAGAAACAAGGTGAATAAGTGTACTTCCACTCAGTGTCTAGTCGTTAAATTTGGTACAGAGATATAAGGGCATATTGGGTACTAAAATTAAAGATTATTTTTTAAATATAATTTGTACACTATCCTACATAAGGATCTTTGTCTATTTTGAGGGATATAAGGAAATAAAGGCAAGTGAGAGGTTTGGGTGTGAAATGGAGTTATATAAAGTATCTAAGGCACTAATATGGGTTGATAAAAGTTTCTAATGCAATAATGAGTGATTAATGAATTTAGTCTACACTCATGAGTTTGAAAATAAAATTTGAAGCATTTTGAGCCCAAAAAGAGCTAGTGAAGATTACATGCTTTTGAGGAGTGACGGAGAGGTTACAAAGTTTATAAAAGAGTGGCATAGAAACCTCTCAATCTTTCCAAATTTAAATCAAGAATATTTTAATTATCCTTGCATATGTAGAGGTGTATCCTCAAGAGAGATGAGTTAGATTTAAGAACTTGAAATTACCTAAGTAACCTCTTGTGAAAATTTGAAGGACATCATTAAGTGTACACAATATGACTATTTTATTACTCAAGTTATTGTATTTAAACTTCCTCCATGATGGCTTACACTTGTCCATGATATTCTATGCCCTTTCTCTATCTTGCTAACATTTTCTTATATATGCAGCCTTGTATGGCTTTACAAAGCATCCTCACATTGGTTATGGTGAAGTCCTACCAAAATTAAGTCTTGTAATTTCATATTAGAATCAATTCAATCTATATATTCTATCTTCATCTTGAAAAAAATGATCTTTAATGATTTATTTTAATGAATGTGTAGTGATAGTGTATATGCCTTCTTGCATTTCTCTTTCATGTTCATGCCGCTATATAAGTTTGTCTTCTCTCATAGGTCATAAGAAGTTTTATACATGGATTTATTATTTAGAGAACTATTAAAACATTAGTGTTTGTTATTAAATCCTCTTGATTGATCATCCTAATATCTTTTAACCGTCATATTGAAGCACTAGTGTGATAGAGACTATTTTGGAGTAGCATAATCAGATTGTAAATTAGTATTTCATTATGCATTCTTAACAAGTTGGGGGCCTCATGTTTGATGCATCACCTCTAAGTTTATTTTTTAGTTTTATTCTTAATATTTACCTTTTCCGAGTCAATCAAGTATTTTATTTTTTAGTGTAGGTGTTATACTTGGGAGCTAGCCTAAAATCTAGATGTTTGATCCCCTTGAAAGGTCATCGACAATGTAGGATCAATCCTATTGCATAGCTCAAGTTTAGAGGGCTTGAATAACTCTATCAAGGGTGAAAATTTGAGCTATATTAGTTATGGAATGCTCGATGGGACTCAAATACAAATTGGTTGTCCAAGATTGATGTTGTCTTGGCTAAAGTGTATCTATAACAACCTTCTTCATGCAACATTTGGCAAATCCAATAAGTTTTCAACATTTGGTAGCTAACTAGTGAACCAATTTTCATGTCAAAGGTTACTACTACAAGATCAAAATTGAAATTCATTCCATTTGAATTTTTTGAATTACCTATATAGTCATACAAAAGTAAGAGGTTCCCTCATACTCTCCCTTATACTAAGTCACCTATAAGGAAGATCTTTATTCCCTTATATCCAAATTCTCCTAAAGATGATATCATGTCTATAAATTTTTCCTTTGTTTATTTTAATGGTGGTTTCCCTTTAAACATTCAATAATATGATGACATACCAATGTATTCCCTCAAGAGTGTCCCTTATCTTAGTGGATAAATTACTCTTAACCCCATTGATCATATTAGGGACATGTCAAACTTTTGTAACATCCATAACATAACACAAGAGAATGTGGCAATCAAGTTATTCACAATCAGTTTTAAAGGCAAGGCTTTGGAGTGGTATAGAACCTTAGAACCTAATTCCATTGACTAATGGGATGAATTGGGAGAGTAATTGAGTAAAAGATTTGAAGATAAGAGTGACCATTTGTCCTTGGCTGAGCAATTGACCACCATAAAGAGAGATCCTCAAGAATTCATGCAATATTTCAATGCTAGGATCCAAACTACATGGGATAGGATCCTAATTCTTGTAAGACCGACTCCAAACTATTCATTCCTATATTACCTTAAGGCTTTAAGTAGTGATATACCAATTAGGATTCAATCTATGGGTAGGAATACCTTACTAGATGTTTTTGAGATTGTTATTAGGGATTAAAAAACTATGATCCAAGATTAAAAACTTGTTCCAAATCCCCCTATCTTTTTGTTTCTTGACATTCAGCCCTTACCCCAACTCTTGCTCTAATTCCTATCATAACCGGTCATGAGTTGGTTGCCTCTAGTCAAGAAAGCAAAGCCAAATGATGTAGAAGAGTTACTTAAGACTCTTCTAAATAAATTCATGGTAATGGAGAGTAACAAATATATTTTCATATGCCCTCTCAATATAACCTATCATATCATCCTTATCAATTAAATAAGCCACCCTTCTAAGGAAATTCTCAAGGCCAAGATCATATCACCAATGTTAGACCATTCACAAGTTTCAACCCAAATGCAACCTCAAATTCAAGAGCCTTGGTACCCACTTAAATTTTTTTTATGTAAGATCAATAATGTCCTCCTCAATGGAATTTATCTCATGAAAAATCTACCAATCAATATGGAGGGTTGAATAAATCTTATGTGGCACAAGAAATAACTTTTTCTTATCTAACACAAGATGAATTTTATAATCAAGTTATGGCTATTGGATAACAAAGTTAGTTAAGTAATATGATTTTAAAATTCTAAGAAGAGGACTATTGTGCAATGAATCAAGTGGGAAACTCAATTAGGGTGGTATATAGTTCAATTGTAGCCAATACTAGGTCTAAAATAAGAACTATTGAATAGGTACAAGAGAGTGGGAAAGGTTTAGTTTCAATTCCATCCATGACTCAAGGGACAATAGATCTTAATTTAACTCCTAAGGCTTAATAATCTCAAATAAATAATAATGATAAGAGTACCTTTGCATACCAAAATGAGCATGCCCAAAGTGATGTCATAGCTTTTAGAGGACAACCAAAGATTGGTGTTTATTCTCTCAACATAGTGGATCAAATGAAAAGGCTTCATGTAAGTATGTCTATGTGGGAAACTTTGTATGTTCTAAGATAAAGGTTAATCTACAAGAAAATATATCTAAGCTCAGCTCATTATTAGGAGTAGGAAGAAAGGGCGATGTGTTCATAAATGCATACAAGCCTGATGAGTAACAATAAGGTAAAGTGAACAAGTCTTATCCATTGTATGTTTTAGTGATCATTGGTGATTTTTTGGTGCATAATTATATGATAGATAGTGGGTCTAGTATCTTATTCATGCCAAATCAAATATCAGATAAACTAGGCCTCAAATATGAACCTCATGTTAAAGGTGTGCTACAATTACATGGGTTAGCCATAAAGATAGTTGGTGGTATCAAGGGTTTTAATATAACTCTTCATTCTTGTCCTAATTTATCCATTACTTAAGATTTTTTTATTGTTGACTTGACACCATAATTTTCCCTTTACTTGTCAAGGGACTTCACGACAAATATTGGTGGTTACTTGTCATCAGATTGGTCCTACATGGATTTTAGGATAAGATATGGTACAAAAGTTACTTTAAGACTAGAACCTATCTCAAGGTTTCACATTGATACATAAAAAACAAATGTTACTAATGTTAATTGTGCTATCAATGTAGAGGAGGATCATCCTAGTGACCAAGAACCAATTATTCCTTTTGAGGACATTTCATATCTCTTCCTTGATGAATGAGGGGCATAAGATCATGATTTTGACCCATATATAGGTGTTAAAAAGGCTAGTCTTGAGGTATATTGCTTACATGAAGAAGTGACATCCATACCTTTTCTTTCTAATCCCAATGAGGATAGTGATGGTTTGTGGAAGTTTTTTGATGGCTCAAGAGGCAAGATTGGAGTAGGTGTAGGTATGATGCTTGTTTCTCTATAAAATTAAAGGTAATATTGATCCATTAGATTTCAATTTAGTTTTTATTGAATATTGTAGTTTAATATGAAGCTCATATTCACGGAATTAAATGGGCAAGGAAGAAATGAGTCAAACAAGTTCAAGCCATTGGAGATAGTGAACTAGTTATATACCAAGTAATAGGTGGGAGTACAGCTAATAACACATTAGTGAAGTCCTAAAATCATAGAGTGTGGGACCTTATTGAGTATTTTGAGGTTTTTAACATCAAATTAGTCCCAAGGGAAGAGAACCAACATGCTAATATTTTGGCATCAGTTGGAGCACAATTTGACATCCTTAAATGTCAAGAATCCCAAAACTCAGCTACACATCATAGTAGTTGTAAGGCCTTCAATATCGGATAATGATGTTAAATGGAAAGTGTTTGAAAGTGAAAAACAAATAACATGTTTTATACAACATGAGGCTGAGTTCTCTTAAAAAAACTAGGCTAAGCTATAACACTAATATGGGGACCAAATTGTGCAATTGAGGTCTAATAAGTTTCTTAAAGGGTTGGTTACTCTTAAAGGTATATTTAATGAAAGTGATAAAATGAGGAGAGATAAAATAATAATGTATATAAATTAATAACATAATGATAAGGTGGATATCTTAAAAGATAAACTCCTAAATCTTGGAAAGGTATGTACTCCACAAGATAAGGTTGCATTCATTGAGTTATGTAAAGAATTTTCTAATGTCTTTGCTTGGGAGTATAGTGAACTCAAGGGGTTTTATCCCTCATTGACATAACACACTATATAAATTGATCCCAATGATAAAATTTTAAGGCAAAGGTAAATTCCTATGAATCCTAAGGTGGAGGTTCTCATGAGGAAATAACTCACCAAGTTGATAGAATCAAGATTTATCTTTCCCATTAAACACTTTTCATAGGTTGCCAACCTAGTTCCTATGATAAATAAGAGTGGTTAAATCAGGTTATGTGTGGATTTTACATACTTTAATAGGGTATCATTTAAGGATCACTAGCCTCTACATTCAATGTATAAAATCTTTCAAGTAGTGGTAAATTCTCAACTTTTATCACTTTTAGATGGTTATTCTAGCTACAACCAAGTGGTAGTAAAAGAAGATCAATATAAGACATCCTTCACTACTGAATGGGGGACATATACCTATAATATAATTCCATTTGGGATGCCTAATTTAGGTCACACATTCGAAAGTGCCATGGATATGGATTTATAAGGTTTGATCAATGATGTAGTACTAATATACCTTGATGACATAATTATTTTCTCTAAAGATGTTAGTGACCACTTGAATCATCTGAGGTTAATATTTGAAAATTGAAGGAAATATGGGGTTTACCTCAACCCCAATAAGTGTGTTTTTATTATTCATTAAGGTAATTTACTTGATCATATTGTTTCTAAATATTGGCTTGTTATAGACCCTAATAGGGTGAGTGTCATACTAACTTTGTCATTGCCCAAAAATAAGAAATATTTGAAAAGATCTCTTAGGAAGATAAATTTTGTTAAGAGGTTAATACCTTGATTTTACACTCTTATAAAGTCTATAAAATACATGTTAAATAATCATCAAGGATTGTTTTGGACCAAGGAAGGGAAGGCTAGTTTTGAGGTTATCAAACAAGCTATTACTCAAGCACCTACACTAATCAACCCCCCACCCTCCTCCCCCCCACCCCCACCCACCCACCACGCCTCCTCCCCCCCCCCCCCCCCCCCCCCCCCCCCCCCCCCCCCCGCCTTTTTTTGAGAACTTTGTTTTATATGTTTTTTCCAACATTGACACCATATATTATATTTTAATGCAACATGATAAATAAGGACTTGAACAAACTATAACTAGAAGGATATGAATAGAGTTATACCTATATTGAGAAATAAGTATTGGAAGTTATAATAAGTCTCAATAAATTTAGGCATATGGTGTCCAATAACAAAATACATGCCATGGTAACTAATCCAAGAATAAGATACTTCCTCTTGAATAAATACTTGAATGAGAAAAGAGTTGGATAAATAACTAAGGCGATGGAGTATGATGTGGAGATTAAGGTTACTAAGCTAATAAGAGGAAGAGGGCTATGTGAACACCTAGAATCAAAACTAAATGAATAAGAAGAGATGGTTTTGTAATTTTAATAAGGTCCTAGTATATCTAAAACTTCATCTTCTCCAAGTTGGACACAAGAAATTGTGAGGTTACTTCAAATAGGTGAGTGTCATCTGGGTCTAGTCAAGTAAGAAGGAAATGCTTCATATTGAAATAAATACCTTATGTACTTGTAGATGGGATTATTTTTAGGAAATACCTCAATGGAATGTTTATAATATGTGTGGAAACAAACCAGGTTGATAAGCTTCTACAACTTTCCATGATCAACAAGCTTGAGGTCATTTTTCACCTAAAACTATAGCTACAAAAATAATGAGGGTTGTTTACTATTGGTCTAGAATGTTTAATGATTCATATGCTTAAGTTATAATACGTAAAAGGTGAGCACTCTTTGAAGGAAAACAAATACTTACAACCCTT
Source organism: Torreya grandis (assembly GCA_037957365.1). Classification (NCBI taxonomy): domain Eukaryota; kingdom Viridiplantae; phylum Streptophyta; class Pinopsida; order Cupressales; family Taxaceae; genus Torreya; species Torreya grandis. The sequence goes on along the minus strand of JARHVA010006128.1, from coordinate 848,826 downwards.
ATTCTTCACCCTATTAGGCTAAAAACCATTCATGCAGTGGGGACTTGACTTCGTTAGAATTATCAATCCTCCATCTAGTGTAGGACATAAATGGCTTCTTCAGCTACTAACTATTTAAAAATATGGGTAGATATAGTGGCCCTCAATAATGATAATGAAACATCAGTTCTTGACTTTTATGAGATCCTAGTGATAAGGTTTGGAGTGCCAACAAAAATAATTATGATAATTTCATGGCTTTTAGTGGTGTAAGAATAATGGAATGGGATCTCCAATATGGTATTTACTTGAATAATTCTAATTAATACCCCCAAGGAAATGGGATATCTAAGTCCAATAATAATAACTTGATCATAATTACAAAAAGGATAATAGAAGATAATCAAAGGCCTTCACACATTATGTTGAAGACAACCCTATGGGATGATAAGATCACTCCAAATAATGCTATTGACAACTCACCTTATATGTTTTTCTATGAAAGACAAGCTAATCTACCCATTTCAATTGAGTTACCGTATATTGATTTGGCACATTAGATTGAGAGAATGGAGAATGATCCTATGGAGATAATATTGGCAGAACTAATGGCCTTGGAGGAAATAAGAGATCATGCTATGTACATCATGGAATGCCACCAAACAAAAGTGAAAATAAAATTTGAAAAGAGAGATATCTAAATAACATATAAATAAGGAGATATTATCTTAAAGAGTGATCTTGATAGATATAATCCTAGTAAGCACACTAAGCTTGATACATTATAGACTGGACCTTATGTTATCATTACTTACTTAGAACACAATGAATTTCAACTTGTAATACTAATGGATAAGAATTGAGTATCCTATTAAATGGGATACACTTGAATCCATTCAATTGAGGTAATTTTTACAACTTTGTACATATTAGATTAGGTCTTTGTGTTCCCTAAGTGCTTCATGCATAAGTGTGTGTCTTTTTTGCTTTGTGTTATTCCTTCCTCCAAGTGTCTTATGACACATATGTGGTGTGGTGTTTTGTTTTGTGTTTGCCTAGTTCAATTGGATTCAAGGTTGTTTTCAAGTCTTATTTTCAATCATGACTTCATAGCCTAATAAATGTATGAAGCCACTAGTCTATATTCACAGTCAAGCATGCATTCCCAAGAGGTCATCAAAGATGTTAGCCAAATTTTGGATACCATAGGCTAGGTTCATGAAAAATTTGAATTGTCATGCTTTATAACCTTATTAATATCCCTTTCATGCCTTTTTTAGGTCTTTAAATGGTCTTGTTTAGGTCTTATTACCAAAAATTAAGGTTATTTTGACAATATTAAGGTAATGGTTTGTATTTGTCTTGTGTTAGTCTAGTCATAAGGTGAACATGAAAATATGGAGTCAAATGATGTCAAAGTTTCATATATTGATCATCAAGTCATCCTACCCCTTCATCACCCTATATGAACATTTCATACATCTTTAGAGAAGTTAAGGTTGATTTACAAAGTTTAAGGTAAATGAAGTTGAAGAGAAAAAAGCATATAACTAACTCCAACATTTATCAAATCTAAAAAAGATAAAATATCCATAAATAACACTTGTCAAAGATTTTTAAGGAGTTATATAACTTTCACATATGTCAATAATGTTAGATGATGTCAGTTTTGTAGGTTTAACATCTAAATGAGATATAATCACTCTTTAACAGGAAGTTATAAGCACTTGTATAGACTTAGAGGATATAAATTTAGGTGAAAAAATATTAAGAGTGTCTCTTCACCTTAGTTAATTTTCATGGATATCAAGCTTGTATAGGTCCTAAAATCCCAAAACTTGCATCAGAACCTCCATCAGCTTCTTGGCAGACAAGTAAGGGTCAACTTCATGTGTTTGTTATGGACAAAGGAGAGAGATTAATGGTTTGAGATTTTGGGTAGAGTAAAGGGGCCTAATGAAATTTAATTTCATGTAATTTTTTATCATATTGGTGCCTTCATTTTTATGAACAATTATTAAGACCAACAGGTGGTTTTAAACCTCACATAAACCCCATATGCTTGGTTTTACACAATTTTAATGAAATTTGTGGATGTTTGGAGCATGATAAGAATTATTAAAGGTATATATGGATATGTAAAATAATTTCACATATTCATCCATTAGATTCACACGTGATAACAATCAGTGTTCAAAAAAAGCTTCCATGTGAGACAGTTGCAAGGTTTGCATTTGAAGTTTTAAAGTTTCTAAAGTAGGTTCAATGCATACAAGTGGTTTTAAGATGTTTTCCATAATAAAATATCCCATACATAATATTATATTTCAAATCATGATAATCTTGATACCTTTTAGGCCCAAAACCTCTCATAAACTCATTAACTTCTATTCTTACAGGCTCCTAAGAGTAGGGTTACAACTTCATTACTAGTATCTGAATAAAGGTGTTTGCTGAATGTAATTTTTTAAATAATAAATAATCATCTTATAAATAAATTTATCCTTGATAATTCCAAGTGAAAGATCCAAGGGTGGAAATGATCAGATCAAATCTCATGGAAGGCTTAGAGTAAGAAAATGCAGACCTAAGATCTCACTTTCATGAGAAATGGGATGAATATTGCATTGAAATATGAATCTAAAATATTCCTATAGGTTAGATGATACATATAAAAAATGGATACTCTATTGAGACACTAAAGGAGTTGTGGCCCACTCAAAGCATCCTTTTATAGTAGCTCACGATATAATAAACTCTAATTACCATCTACATGTCAGTTTAGGCCTTTGTGAGTAAAATGCAAACTTAGTGGTACTTGAAAGATGCATAAAGGTTTATTAAAGGGTTAGAGAATAAAATCCATCATTAAAACATCACTCCATGATATCAAGATGCTATGAATAAGAGACCTAGACTGAATACTTATTAGCATATTAGGCTTAAACCTTCTTACATAGACCTGTGTGTAAAATAATGAAGAAGTTTGTTCCTTATAATTAAATATAAGAATAAGGGATATAAAAATAATTTTTGAGAAACTCAAATATTTTTCAATAATATCAAAAAGTGGCAAGAACTTTGTTTAAATGTTTCCATCCCAAAAGAGCAATCAACACATTTAATACACACTTATAGCCAATAATGTTTTAATGTGAATAGTGAAAAGAGAAGATGCAATAGTTATATGGGAGTTGGGTTTAAGTGGATAAATAAGTGTTTGTAATCATCAATCACTAAGTAATGTATTAAATATATTAGTGATTGATACAAAATAAACTTATTTTCAACTTGTAATCACATGGTTTCATTCACCTACAAGCAGAGTAGTCAAATTTGAGCAGTTTGAGGAATTGAAGATATGTTTAAAGCATGTGAGAATTTCATGGGAATGTTATTTGAAATATTTTAAACTCCATATATTATAAAAATACATTTTAAATATTTTTGGATTGTATGATCCTCCCTTTGGGCTTGGCAGGCCTAAATGAACACTCATAGACCTACATAAGCTTATGCATAAGAACGACTAAAATTTGCATGTTGTGAAGAGAGTTTAAAGGTGGAAAGATTAATTTAGATGAAAAATATATTATAATTTTATTTAATTTTCCTCAATTCATTGAGGAAGAGATAAAATGCACCAAACACAAACACTAGGGGTCAAGTGCACTAATATGCTCATAAACCCTAGTATGAGCTAATTAAATTTATAGTGGTTATAGGAGACAAATGGTAAATAATATAATTTTAATAGATAAAAACATGTGATATATAAATCCATGAAGGAAAAAAATTCAAAAATAAATATTTTAAGCCCTTTCCACTCATTCTTTTCTCTCTTGACCTCACAACTACAGGGTTTCTAACCCAATATGCACCTTATCAAGCTTAGAATAGTATGGAAAATATACATGGGAGACTAATGTCCTAGGTTATGTTAGGTTTCCTTGTATATTTTTGATTTTTTGGCATTTGTTTTTTTATTAAGGTCCCATTCTTTATGAATCATTGTTAAGATGATAAACATGTTTTTAGCTGTCAAGAAGACTAGGAGTGACCTGATGGAAAGAATTTATCTATTAAGTACTTTTAATTATTTGAATTTACCTCAAAATTTTTTTTAAATCATTAATAACTCTATGAGGACCCTCACCATGATACTTTCTTGTACTTGAACCTATATAGATGCATTAAATGCTATGTTTTTGTGATTTTTTAAGCTCAAAATAGGGTGTTTGATCTCATAAATAGTTAAAAAATATTTGGGAATGTGTATTTATGTTTATTATATATCACTAGGTCCAAAAATCCATAAAATTGACCTTGGAAGTGATCCTATAGGTCTGATTCTTGAAGGTATTATGAGAAAGCTTGTGAAAGACTAGGTTTTTTGGCCATTTTTTGGTTCATACATCTACACAAGGTTTAAAAATTCAGAATTTATCATGGAACATAGTAATTTGGTTATAAAATTTAATCAAACACTTATTTTTAGTTTCACATGTTTGGGATAAGTATAAATCCAAAATTCAATTTCTAGGCCTAGAGACCTAATTGAGGGCTAACTAGAGAGAGAAACAAGGTAAATAAGTATGCTTCCACCCAATTTCTAGTCATTGATTTTTTTATATATCTATAATGTCATATTGGGTACTCAAATCCATGATTAGTTTTTCAATACCATCCTTACACTATCCTACACAAGGAGTTTTGTCTATTTTGAGGGTTACAAGGAAATGAAGGCAAGTGAGAGGTTTAGGTGTGAAATGGAGTGCTAAAAAGTATCTAATGCACTAATATGGTTTGATATAATTTTATAAGGTAATTATGAGTGATTCATGAATTTATTTTGTAGTCATGAGTTTGAAAACCAAATTTGAGGTATTTTGAGCCCAAAAAGAGCTAGTGAAGATTGCATGCTTTTGAAGAGTGAAGGAGAGGTTCAAATTTTTTTAGAATAGATACATAAAAACATATCAATCACGTAAAATTTTAGTCAATAATATTTTTATTTTAATTTCATATTTATAGGTGTAGCCTCAAGAGAGATAAGTTATATTCAAGAACTCAAAATTGCCTAAGTAACCTCCCACACTAATTTGAAGGACATCATTGAGAAAGTGTACACATGTTGACGAGAACCTTCAGGACTATTTTATTGCTCATGTTCTTGTATTTAAACTACCTCCATAATGTATGACAATTTTCGATGATATTCTACACCCCTTCTCTCTCTCTCTCTCTCTCTCTCACACACACACACACACACACACACACACACACACATGCAGCCTTGTATGGATTTTCAAAGAATCCTCACATTGGTTGTGGCAAATCCCTACCAAAATTAAGTCTTGTACTTTCCTATTGGAATAAATTCAAGATGGATATTCTATTTTCATATTGAAAATAGTGATATTGAATGAGTTTTTTTTATGAATGCTTAGTGATAGTGTATGTGCCTCCTTGCATTTGTCCTTCATGTTCATGTATCTATGTAAGTTTTTCTTCCCTCATAGGTCATAAGAAGTGTTATACCCAATTTTCTTAGTTAGAGAAATATTAAACCATTAGTGTTTGTTTATATAACCTCTTAGTTGATCATACTAAGCTCTTTTGACCTTCATATTGAAGCACTAGTGTGATAGAGATTGTTTTGGAGTATCATAATTAGATTGTAACCTGGTATTTCATAGTGCATTCTTAACAAGCTGAGGAACACATGTTTGGTGCATCACCTATAAGTTTTTTTTATTAGTTTTAGTCTTCATATTTCCATTTTCCAAGTCAAACAAGTAGTATAGTTATTAGAGTAGGTGTTGTACTTGGAAACTAGCCCAAAATCTATAGGTTTGATCCCCTTGAAAGGTCACCCACAACCTAGGATCAATCACATTACATAGCTCAAGTTGAGAGGGCTTCAATCATCATCTCAAGGGTGAAAATTTTAGCTATAACAATATCATCAACAATAATCAATAAAAAATCTAATCTAATATATACATCATCATCATCACATACACAATATCTCTAAATCATACATCCATGTCTAATCATATCAATCACAAATATATAATGTCTAATCTATTCAATAAAATCACATCATCAAGATATCATCAAAATATCATAATAAAAAGTCCCATAATCACAAAAACGTCCATAAAGTCTAGTAAAAAATATAAATAAAAGGTGGACCCCATGGGCATCCATGTGCTAAATAGAACAATACATGTCCAAAATATACATGATGTCTCACAAAATCCAAATCATGGTTTTCCTAGAGGCCTCCTCACTTGATGATGTACTGAATGTGAGGAAGTGTTGTCCCTATACAATGGTGCACCCTGGTCCACTAAAACTGTACCCTAATACAAATATTTTTAATATTATTCCTCATGATTCAAATAAGATATTTGCTTGGTAATATCCCCTAGACTCATGCCTCTATAATAAAACACCACCCTCCTCCATGGCCCTCTCGACCACCTATAACTCTACCTCTCTCTAGTTCAACCATGCCTAGATCTACCTAATTTGTGCCTATAGAGCCACTATATGATCATCTCATGTCTATATATATATATATATATATATATCTATAATATCACTATCTAACCATCTCTAGCTTGAATTTGGCTCAAATAACCCTATAAAGATGTAATCTATGCATCCTTCATCCCAACCTATCCTAATAAACCTATAAGCTAACCCAATATAGATCCCATTTGACTATCCCTCTATATAATATGACACTACAATTTTATAACCCATAACATAGACCTATCCAACTCTGTGATAATCCATACTACCTTGGCCCTCACCTCTTATCTTGGAATATCCATCTGTTCCTAGTCATCTACATTGATAAGTGAACTAGAAGGCTATGCTACATGTGAATCTGCTCCTCTCATAGCCTAGTCTCCTCCACCTATAGCCTAATCTCTCCCTCTAACTCCCTAATCCTCACCATCAATGATCATCAACACCTAATAACCCCCATCTTATCCATCCTATCCATATTGAGCCTAGGGATGTGGTCTCTAATCCCATTATCTCCTCAAATGAACCTATGCATACACTAGCCTCTGTATCACTCCTCTCCTCCTCATTCCTTGTGGTGGTCTCAATAACATCTAAGGTTGTCTCTAAATCCACCACCCTCTATATATTATTGTGACTCTTATATCTACCATAGGGGTCTGATAATCCCAAATACTAAGAAAAATGCTAGCATAGTCCCCTCTCTAGTACCCTATCCATTGTCCTTCCCCACTGGGGTCTCTCTTTATCACTCCTAGTAAATAAGACTTCCTCCCCTAGGATGTATTACTGCCATCCAAACTATCTCTAATCCCTATCAAGATAATATTTCTCAATAATATAGTCCCAATTCCCAATTAGGTAGCACTTTATCAACATAAACCTCATGATGAATGCATCCATTACACATCCCACTGGACCTGATTGTAGGGCATCCATGTGATCTGTTCAACCCTTAAACTATATAAAGCATATATGTAAAACTTCATATCTCTTACATGTTCCTTATGTATCCCTAAAATAATATACCAACCAAATATTAGGGGTTGATTAGGCTCTCTATCTTCATGTGTACCCAATGGTCTCTCAATAGCTATGTGCTCCTAGCTCCAAATCTAAAGCAATAATAAGGACCAAAGCTAATCACCCCTCTATAGGCACCTCTGTGACTCCATGTACAAATGGCCTAGTACTATGTGACCCCATGTGAATGTATGGTAGTCCTAAAACATGTTAGTGACTACATTCCCTATCTCTAAGTAAAACCATTGCTTGCTCTTTTTTTATCAATAGTATACCAGTGACAAGAGACATAATAATCAAGGTTAGTTTATCAACTGACACATCTCTAAACATTTTGTTGATGTCTATCCATGTGTCCCACACCCCAACTTGTATATGCCTACATAATCTCTACATAATAATGTCTAGTGCCCTTGAATTCTAGTAGATTAAATCACCTCTTATCGATAGCTAGAAGATGTGCAATACATCCTCTAGAGTGATAGGCATCTCCCCTATAACAAAATGAAACATGCTAGTATTCGAGTGCCACCACTCCACTAATGTTGTGATAAGAGCACTATCTGTCTAAATAAATGGCATTATCATAATTTAATATAGGATAATCATCTCTACGAATCTATATTCTATTGGATTCAACATATGCATCTTGTGAAAGACCAATGCCACCATAGTCTAGAAACTAATACTTCTAAATCCTCCTGCACCACAACAAAACCTATTAGCCCATGATCAATACTAATTGGTTAATCCTACCTATCCATCTTGATCAACCCTATCTATAAATCAAACTTATCCTACCTAACCTATCAGCCTATCCTATTTATCATTCCTACCATACCTACCTATCCTATTCAACCAATTAGTCCATCCTATTTATCTATCTACCCCATCCATCTTATCTATCCAACCTCTCTAATAAAATAATCCTAACTTATTAATCTCACATAACTTTTTCACCCATCCATCCACCTATCTAACTTACCCATCTACCCATCCCCTTCCCATCCCATTACATCACTAACCACCAAAACTAATTTTCATCAAAATTGCACCTACCCCTTAACCCCAATACACAATTTTGTCAAAACTACATATTGTTACTTGTGGTTTTATAAAACCGTAAGTCACTAATTGTAGTTTTTCAAAACTTAATATTTGCCTATATGGTATTATGATACCACATATCACTCATTATGGTATTGTAAAATGATAGTTCACCACATGCAATTTTATAAGACCATAACTTGCGAGTACGATACTACACTTTGTGGCTACACAATCATAACTAAGAACAATGCACTTAGAGGTAGTATTACATTGTCCATTCATAATTATAATAAATTCATGAAATAAATTTATTAATGATAAAAATGACAAAGCATAAATGGGGTATTCAATGGTGGTCTTGCATCAATTGGTCTTTGATACTCCTAGACTCTTTCTCTGTGGTGAGATGCTTCTGGGATGAAATCCATAGTTATTCTCTCCAAATCTAAAATCATAAAATATAAAGAGTGAAAATTAATTTGTTTACCCCCACTTTTCTATTTTACCCCCAATTACCCTATTCTTTTAACCCCTTTTACCCTATTTGGTCCTCGTTAACCCTACCTTCCTATCTAATCAACTAATTATGACCCTTGTATCCCTTTGTACATCTTATTTAATAAATCACCAAGTCATTTTAATCATTCTAAAAGGTTTGTCCTTCCATTTTACCACTTATCATCTAACATCCTGAGTCATAACTACATTAGCTTGCGGTCTTTTTAGACTATGAAGATAGCACTTGGCCACATATTAGTTCCCAAGGATAGTTCGGCCACTACTAACACTCAATCTCTATCCCATACCTTTTGGGTCACTCAAATATATCAAGTCATGTTGAGATATTATCATTATATCAAATCCATTCATTTTCACCAATCACTTGTCACATATCCTTTATTAATCTATAGTTATCCCTTGCATGCATCTTTGGCTAGGAATTATCGATAGCTTGTAGCCTTATTTATCTATTCATTTCTTGAACATATGTCATTGTCTTGAGAATATTAGTCTTATCATTTGAGTTCACTCACCTCTTTCCTTGGTAGTGGTATTTGCCTAAGACTCATCTTAAGAGGCTAATCATTATTGTTCAGGTGTGTTACCCCTTGGGACTAGTCTTACACCTGCAATCTTATCCCTTTACATTTCTTTTTGGGGAATCTTATCATCCATAATAAGGAGGAATAAAAATATTATATTCATTCTAACTATAAAATACATATAAGATCTTCATATTTATATAGGATTATGATCTCATAATAGTTCCTAAAAAATATGAATGATAAAATCATAGTAAACAAAATATCTCCCAAATATTACACGGGAGTAACAAAATGTTAATATTAAAAGATATTATGAATTTACTAAACTAAATAACCCAACAACCTATTAACCATATACTAATTAATAATTAAAAAAAATTATGAGTAATTAAATATTGGTCATTTAGTTATAATGGTAAATTAATCGCCTTAACATTCCCCCCCTTAATTCAACAATATCTCAAGTGAAAAGGAGATAAATTCTCTGATTGCCTCAAATTTTTATTGTGCGAGTGCTTTAGTAAAAACATCTACACATTGTTGATATATAAATAAATATTAGAGCTAGATGTTGTTATTATAAACATGTTCATAGATGAAATGAACTTTCACCTCAATGTGTTTAGTGTGTTCATGAAATACTGGATTGCAAACAAGTTTCACTACTCCATTGTCTACATGAAGAATTGTTGGTTGATCCTGTGGTAATCCAAATCCTTCAAGTATATGTCTAAGCCAAATCAATTCATAGACAGATCCTCCTATGGTGAAATATTATGATTCTATGGTGGACCTTAAAACATAATTTATGCTTCTTACTCCCCCATGATATTAGTCTAGATCCCCAAAAAAATACAAATCCTGAAGTGGATTTCCTATCATCAATGTTCCCTATATGATCTGAGTTTGAATATCCTATCAAGAATAAGTTATAATTCATCTTATATTCTATGCTAAAATTCACAGTTCCTCTAATGTACCGCAATACTTACTTTGTTACTTTCTAGTGATTGATCTTAGGCTCTTACATGAACCTTGAGAGATAAAAAATAGCATAGCTAATATCTGGCCTAGTGCAGGTCAGGTAAATGAAGCTCCACATCAACTATTGATATAGAGTTAAATTTACTTATGGTTATGGATCTGCTTGAGATAGCTAAAGTTTTGTCTCCATAGGTGTGGCAATTGGTTTTCTATCCATCATTTTAAATTTCTTGAGCATTGTCCTAGCATATTTGAGCTGATATTTAAAAATGTGATTTTTTCTCTGCTAAACTTCTAAGATAAGATAATAGTGAAGAAACCCAAGATTTTTCATGTTGAATGATCGATTTAGATATTTATTTATTGATTTAATCATCTTCACTAAACTACCAATGATGACTAGATCATTGAAATATACAAAAATAATTACTATCTCCCCCCTTATTTTAGGTAGAGATTCAAATCATATGGACTCATTTTAAATACATGTTTCAAGAGATGCTTTTAAATATTGATATGCCATGCTTTAGGAACCTATTTTAGACCATACAGTGATTTTACAAGTCTACAAACTTTATCTTCTTTTCTAGATTTAACAAAACCTTCTAGTTGAGTCATGTAGAATTCTTCCTATAAGTCCCCATTAAGGAAGGCACTTTTCACATCTATTTTATGGACTTTTCATTCAAACCATATGGATAGAGAAAAAATCATCCTGATAGTTTTGATCTTTGATGTGGGAGAAAATGTCTCTCCATAGTCAATGCCTTCTTTCTAAGCATACCCCTTCACAACCAGCCTTGACTTGTGCTTGTCAAGACTGTCATTTGCTTTATGTTTCATCTTGAATATCCATTTGCATCTAATTGGATTCTTCCCTATGGAATATATACAAGCTTCCATGTTTTATTTTTCATTAGTGAACTATATTATGCATCTATAGCATCTTTCCAAGGTTTCAACTATAGGGATTCTTAAACTATATAGGGCTTGATAGATTCAACAACTTTATTCATTAAGGCCAAATTGACCTCACCACGAGCCATACTACAAGTTCTTGGTCTAGTGGTGGATGTGTTTAGAACACCATCTAATTTTGCATCTCTGAGTGTATTTGTATACCATTTAGGCATATGTTGAGTAGTTCTTATAGGTGGTGGAGCTGCACCATTATTCCCATCCTCATTACTATATTCATATGGGAGATTACCATATTATATATTTTCTATGGGACTGATTTATTTATCAAGAACACTTGTATAAATATTTTCTAGGGTAAATGCACAAAGTTGGGGGACAAAAAATGGACTACCCATGGACATGATTTTCCTAAACTTTTATAAATATGAACTTTTGTAGATAATTTGAGATATCTACACTCCAAATTTGAATATGGTGTAAGAACATGAAATGTATCATTTCAAGTCTAGTTTCCAAAACATTAATTTTTTTTTTAACATGGTTATGTATAACTAGGTCAAACATCAAAAATATGAAGAGGAACTCCTATTATCTCTAGAAAACATAGTAGATAGACGATTGTGATGCACCATTTTTTTTAGCAGTTTTTAATATTATTTGAAATCCTTTAGGGAAAATTTAGATAAGATATTATAGTATGTAACCTATATTTTTTCAATGAATATTTTTTTAATGAATTTTACAAGTAAATAGATCCTACAAACTGATAAAAAAATGGATAGCCATCCATGCAACATGCCTAAATAACTCAAAAAAATAAAAATCATTTTTTTGTAATGTGTGTAGAATTAGGCCTAGTTGGTTACCATATAACTTATTTTTCACTTGGATCAACAAAATATAAATTACGTGAACATGTATAGGCATGTATGTTTGTGGCATGTAGTGGCCTAAAAAAAGCATAGTTAAAAATCAACATAGTTTGCAACATTAAATTAGTCCAAAATTTATAAAAATCATATTTTTGGAAAGAGGAGAGTGTGCTCATCATGATGGTATTAAGTTTTTGAATTTTTACATTGAAATTCTTAGTGTATTTGGAAATCAAAGTTAATTTTTTTTAATTTTTTATCATACTTTTAAAACTCATCTATACATTGATAGTCCAATCATTTGGCTTAGGAATATAAGTCATTCCCGAGATAAAAGGCATGAGAATTTAATTCAAATTCAAATATCATAATCATATTAATAACTATTTTTAAAAACTATTTTCCACATCATAAGGCATGCAAATGTGAGACCAACTCTATTAGATGCTGAGTGACCCTAATTTATTATATTTACTAAAATAAATTTAAAGTATAAGAAAATAAATGTAACAAAATAAATGTAAACTTATAATTAACATTTATAGTTTTAAATATAATATTTTGGCTAAAGTTTCCTTCATGTGTAAATCCTACATGCTTTTACATGCAAAATAATAGGAACATGATTGCGTTATCAATAACATGATCATGTTACCTATTAACCAACATTCATTCCATCTACATATTCATTGCTTTAATGTGTAAAACAATTACAACATGATTACATTATTGTTTTTACAATAATGTGATCACATTATCTCTTAACATGATTGCATTATACATTAATGTGGTCATATTATACATTAATGCAATCATATTATGACTCAATAATTACCAAGCCATAATTTAAATAACGTGATCATGTTATTTATTAATGAAATCATGTTACATAAAAGGTCCATGAAATTATCTTCCAACTCCATGTACTTACCCTCTACTTATTTCTTTTTAAAGAATTCAACATCCCTGCTTATGTAGATTTGTCTAGTTTTTAGATCCATGAATCTATAGGAAAATGTTTCTTCATTGTACCCTAAGAACACATATTTTTTGGCTTTAAATATCATGAAAATCTGAATTAGAATCACAATTAAGTACACAATTTTTAACAATGAACATCCCATTTAATATTAATTTTATTATTTTGAGGATTATACACCATATAAGCAATAGATGATACATCATAACTGATAAAGATAAAATTATTTACTTTTTTATCTAACTTATTATATTTTTCTATTAGAATATGAATAAATGCCTCACAACCAAAAATATGTAAATAATTTAAATTAGTTTTTCTACCACTCCAAGATTATTTAGCGGTAATATTTAAAACAAATTTAGTGGGAGTCCTATTGATGAGATAGAAAACACAATACATAGCTTCAGCCCAAAGTTTGTAATGTATAATTTTATCATGCAACATACACCTAACCATTTCAATGATAGTCCTATGTTTATGTTCAATGACACCATTTTTCTCAGGTGTGTAGGAAATAGTTTTGTCATGTGTAATACCATGTTGCTTAAAATATGCAATAATATCATTGTTAACATATTCAGTACCATTATTAGTGCATAATATGTGTAAATAACAATGAGATTATTTTTCAACAATGGCATGAAACTCAATAAAAGTGTCTAAAACTTGATCTTTAGTTTTTAATAAGTAAATCTAAAATCACCTTGTGAAATCATAAACAAAAATTAAACCATACTTTGCATCATAAATATAAGGAATTTGCATATGGCTTAAGAGATCACTATGAACTAAATGAATCTTTTTGGTAGCATTCCAAGAGTGATTCTTAGGAAAAGTTTCTCTATTAATTATATGATCCATACAACCAGTAAAAATAGAAGTAGTGGGAGAAATTTTAGGAAAACATTGCACCATATTAAGTTTGTTCATGAGTGAAATACTTTGATAATTTATATTTCCTAATGTTTCATGCCACAAGTTAGCACCATTATAAATAAACAAAGAATGAGAAGAGGAGGAAGAAGAGAATCTAGTAAATTTAAACAAACTATCATTATCTCAAAAAGTAGTAAAAACTACTTAAAAATATTACTTAGTAGATTTAACATAGAAAGTGTCATTAAAAAATTCTATTTTATAGTCCTATTTGCATAATTGAGGAATAAAAAGGAAGTTCAATTTCAAATGAAGAACAAGCAGGGAATTATATAATTCACCATTAGGAATTTTAACTATTTTTATGGATTTAGCATTTTAAGAAGCATGATTTAAAATACGTAAATGATTGTTAGAGATATCTGGTTCTAAATAAATTAATAATTTAGCATTAGATGTCATATGTTAAGTAGCATCAAAATATACAATCCATTAAACAAGAGAAGCATGTAAAGCACAAGTAAAAGTAGCTCTAGTATTAGAATTTTGTTTAGCTAAAGTCTAATTATTATTATTACTTTTATCATTGTATTCAACCTTAAGATTTCCAATTTTGATACCATGTTTATTATTAAAGTAGTGATCTTCATCATGAGTGTTTTTGTCATAATAATTACATTCTAACTTTTTTTTGAGTTTCGAGTTAGATTTTTTATCTTTCTTGTCATGTGTATTATTAGACTTAGCATGTTCTTTGTCATTCTCATGTTGGTGTTTTTAAATAAAATCATGTTCATTAGTATTAAGACTACAAAATTGAATCAATATTTATTCTTATTGATGCAATAAAGTACAAAATAAGTCAATTGTCAACAAAGCAGATAAAGGAAGAAAAACTAGTTGTGAATGAACATTTTTAATAAACTACTAAAAAGCCAAGGCAAACACTTTTTCATTATAATATGAACCAAATTCAAATCTAAAATTATAATGCCTAAACCAACTAATTGATAATGCAAATAATTAGCTTTAATTAATAAATCATCCATAGTTTTGAAGTTATTAGTCTTTAAATCATACAATTGATCTTGAATTTGAATTTTGTGAGATTTATTCACAATATCATAAATAGATTTAATTTTAGACTATGCGGTGGATGCAAGAAGACAACCATCAATATGCACATGTAATGTAGGGTTCATGGTCATGCCAATAAATCCTAAGGCCTCATTATTTTTTCTTGTCATTTCTCATAAACTTCAATGGAGGTAGTCTTTATATCAATTTTGGGGCCTATGCCATCTACTATATGCATCAAGTGTTTAAAAGTGAATATGTATTGAATATGTGATTTATATATATGGTAATTGGTAGATGTGAGTTTAAATTTAGGTATAAATTGAGTTATTGTGCCTTGAAAACTCACCCAATTCTCAAAAAGCAAATAGGCAAGAAAAATCATTTAGACAAAGGAGGTGCAAAGGAGGGGAAAGAAATAAAAAGAAAAGACTTATCCAAAATGCAGAAGAGAGATCAAAAAAGAAATGGTAGCCATAAAAAGGATAAATAATTACAAAAAAAAATATTATAAAACATCAATAAATAATTTTCTACGTTGAAAAGGAAAAGTTAATGTCAACTAGTTTTAGAAGCTTTTGGTTACATGAATGTAAGAAAAAATAATATCAATTATTTTAATGGTAATATCTCTTCAAAATGTTGAGAATGAACAAGATTTGATTGGAGGGAAAATTATATATAACATACAATAATGTGGACTTTATTTATTTATTTTGAAAGTCTTATAAATCTGAGTAAAAAATTTAATGATAAAGTGAAAAAAATAAATATATTTAAAATATCACTTTGAGTCTCTTATTATAAAAAAGAGATATGAAAGAAACTATTTTTTTCTCTTAAATTAAAATCTTAAATGGAGAGAGAATTAAAAACTCAAAAAAGGTGCAAGGTTTAATTTTTTTGTGATTTTTTTTGTTAAAACAAAATAAACCTACATACAAAGTTAGAGACAAATAAAATTGATTAGATAGTAGATTGCTCCAATTAATTTTTTGATTTTAAAAATTATATAAATCACTTGAATATTTTAATTAAAAAGCCAAGTTTAGAACCAAGATTTTTTTTTGAAAGTGCTTAAAAGAATAATAAAGGGTGATCTTATTAAAAAAGAAAAAGGGGTGATCTATTAAAAATAAGAAGGGGCCATATAAAAAATTGAAATTTATTAAAATTTAAATTACCTAATGATAAAAAATGATTGGCTATTATTATTTGTAGCTAATGTAATTAAGTGAAATGCACTAGTAGGAAGGAATTAAAATGCCCTAGTTATAAGATCACTCCTAGTGAAATAGAGCATTGTACTAGCAGGAGGATTTGGGAGCAAGGAGAAGGTTGGAATGTTGGATGCCTGCCAGGGAATAAATGTGCAATGGCCTAATTAGATCTACCATGAACCTAGTCCTACTACACACTAGCTAGTGAACAAATGTGGTGACATTTGGGTATAGGCCTATGTGCCAAAAAATATAAAATGCCTTGTTCCAAGAAGGGGTGGCAACCCTCTGCATAAACCTTGACAAAAACCTTAACCATAAATTTTGAAAGTAGTTAGAATTTGATACCAAGATCTAAGAGAAAATGTGTGTGTGTGTGTGTGAAATCAAGAAGGAAGATTTTTATTTTTGATTAATTTTTAATGATCAAACAAAAAAATATGTCTGAACAAAAAAAATAGAGATTAAAAAAATGTAAGGAGATAAAAAAAATTCAATAAGATTTAAGTAGCTGAGAAATAAAAACTTAAAAATATTAAAAGAGTGGAAATATATGCTCAAAATAAAAGGAAGGAGATCTAAAAAATATTAGTGTTACAGAGCTCATAAAAAAATATGATTAAAAAATAGAAATCTAAAAGAAAATATATATTGGTAATATATTTTTTTTCTTGATGTGCATGCAACACAAAATTTGACTTAGAGTGCCTCTTAACCAGGTGAAAGAAAGAAACTAGTCCTTTCATGTAACTTGAAAAAATGAGTTAGAGACAAATAATTTCAAGTAAAAAAGAGAGAGAAATAGATTTAAATGAATATAAATGGTGGATCCCTTGTAAAAAAATTGTAAAATCTCTTAAATTTTTTTGCACACTTTCAAAAAATGTCAATAAGATGATCTTCTAAGCTTTAATACCATAAAATATTTATTCTAAGAATAATAATTAATGACAAATTATTAAAGTGTGGAAATAAAGAAATCACAAGACAAGTTACCTCTCAAGGTACAAACCATAAATGAGACAAAAAATTTAAAGTGGGAAACTGAATGTATCAGTGAAAAACCCACAAGATATTATTAGAAGGATTTATACCAAAATATCCACAAGTAAAAGATTGAATTAAGAGCACAAGAGAAGAAGAGAGAGAGCTATGAGATTTTAGTGAGGAAATGAGGAGAAGAAGGTCTTTTTTTATATATCTATAGGAGAAGAATGGGAGTTACAAGGAATACCATTATTACCTTACAACCCTCATATTTGTGTGCCACTTGTGACCTAATTCCTATTGGGGATCAACCAACAATGGATTACACTTATGAAAGCAATCAATGCGGAAATAAATCAGATAGATAAGTAACTGAAATGATAAATAGCACAGAACAAGATATACAAGAAAACACCCTGAAAACTTGTATTAAAAACTCTTTACAATAGGAATACAAATGAAGAACTTTGTTCTTCCACACCTCTCTCAGATGCACACAAGATCTCTCACTAGATCTCTATTCCTCAAGAGCTTTCTCTAAAGTACAGTCCTTCAAACATTCACAATGTTCTACTTCGTACTCAATTACACTCTCATACACTTCATCATCTTACAATAGCTTAGAAGATCTCTCCTACATATAGAAAATAGGAAACTTAAGCATGCTCTTACAACAAACAGTTAAGCCTCTTCAACAAGGGCTCTAAAAATAATATTGCTAACAATAGAGACGCGAGCATGAGTCTACAACTCAAACTCATCATGCAAACACTCGCTTCTGTCCTCGGAAATAGCTCTCTGGACACGCAGGTAACCGATGTCGGTTCCTGTCTATTCGCCTGTGACCGTCGCCGGCTGACCATACTGCCGACGTCGGCGCCTCTGAACTGCAACTGACCGACGTCGGTCGCTCCTGACCGACGCCGGCGTCTGTGTAGACCCGAACTTGTTTGTCTATGCTCCTTGGTGAAGCTTTTAGCTCCACATACCTAACAATCTCCCACTTGGAGATAAACCAGCTGCACCAATACCTGTACAGCAAGATCTTCTAGCTCCTCCATCTTCAACTCAATCGTGAAGACCAACAGAAGTTGAATGAAGATTCAACTTCTCCTTAGTAACCGGCTTTGTTAGCATATCCGCAGGATTCATGTCTGTATGGATCTTCTCCAGCTTCAACTCACCATCTTCCAATACCTGCCGTATGAAGTGGTACCTTAGCTGTATGTGTTTGGTTCTAGAATGGAAAGCTGAGTTCTTAGCCAAATGGATTGCGCTTTGACTGTCACTATGTAATCTGCAACTCCCATGCTCCCTTCCAAGCTCTTCCATGAACCGTGTCATCCATATCATTTCCTTGCTAGCTTCTGTAGCTGCAATATATTCTGCTTCTGTAGTTGATAAGGCTACAACCTTCTGCAACTTAGAAATCCAACTAACTGCCGTTCCACCTACAGTAAAAACATAACCTGTAGTGCTCCTCCTGCCATCCAAATCCCCTGCCATATCTGAATCTACATAGCCATGTAGAGATGTATCTGAACCTCCATAGCATAAGTGTCTGCTGCTGGTTCCTCTCAGATATCTAAGGATCCATTGTACTGCTTTCCAATGTTCCTTTCCTGGATTGGCCATATACCTGCTTACTACTCCCACTGCTTGGGCAATATCTGGTCTAGTACACACCATTGCATACATCAAACTTCCTACCGCGGAAGAATATGGAACTTTATTCATGTACTCTACCTCATCATGTGAATTGGGACATTGTTCTTTACTTAACTTGAAATGTCCTGCCAAAGGTGTGCTTACCGGTTTCGCATCCTGCATGTTGAACCGTTTCAACACCTTGTCCACATAATCTTCTTGAGACAATATCAACCTGTGATTTTCTCTGTCTCTCTTAATTCTCATGCCAAGGATTTTCTTAGCTGCTCCCAAATCCTTCATGGCAAACGTTTGAGCTAACTTCTCCTTAAGCTCTGAGATGTCCTGCATGTGAGACCCTGCAACCAGCATGTCATCTACATACAACAATAGAATAATGTATCTACTGTTATCAAATCTCTTAAAGTATACACAATGGTCTGATTGACACCTACTGAAACCATGCTCAGTCATAAACCTGTCAAATTTCAAGTACCATTGCCTTGGAGCTTGCTTGAGGCCATACAAGCTTTTCTTTAACCTGCACACTAGTTTCTCCTTACCCTTGACCTCGAAACCTTCTGGCTGTTCCATGTAAATTTCCTCATCTAAATCTCCATGAAGAAATGCTGTTTTAACATCTAGCTGCTTGAGATGCAAATCCTCAAAAGCAACCAAAGATAGTACAACCCTTATAGAAGTCATCTTAACAATTGGAGAAAAAATTTCGCCAAAGTCAATACCTGGCTTTTGTGCAAACCCTTTTACAACCAATCTGGCCTTGTATCTCATCTGACCATCCTCACCTTCCTTCAACCTGTAAGTCCACCTGTTCTTCAGTGTTCTCTTACCAGCCGGCAATTCAACCAAATCCCATGTTTGGTTCTCTCTTAAGGACTCCATCTCCTCAATCATGCCATGCTCCCACTTACTCCTGGACTCCACCTGTAAAGCTTCTTCAAAACTTTCTGGTTCTCCACCATCGGTTAGCAATAAATAATATAAAGAAGGAGAGTATCTAATTGGAGGCTTACTTACCCTTTCAGACCTCCTGATTGGTGTCTTGGACTCGTTTTCAATAATCTGTCCATCCAAATTTTCTGACAGTGACCGACCTCGGCCACCTGTAGACCTGTTACTGGCCGACGCCGGTTCCTCATGGCCGACGCCGGTGCCTGGTCTGCTGACGTCGGTCTCTGTATGACCGACATCGGTTTCTGTACTGCCGACGCCGGTGCCAAACCTGCCGACGTCGGTCTCTGTGTTTTCCTGTAAGTGATTATTTCTTTTTCCCGCGAGCTCATTTTGGACCATAACTTAGTCCAACTCATTATTGCTCTGCCCAACTTGATCTAGCTTCCTTGTCTGATCACTGTACATCACCCTTTCGTTGAAAACAACATCACAGCTCCTGATTACCTTGTTAGTTCCTAGATTCCAAAATCTGAAACCAAAATCATCTGAGCCAAAGCCTATAAACGTGCACCTCATAGACTTAGCATCTAGCTTCTTTCTATTTTCCTTATCTATGTGCACAAAGGCTTCACAACCAAAAACTTTGAGATATGAAAGATCAACCTTTTTACCTGTCCATGCCTCTTCTGGAATTCCACCATCCAGAGCTGTAGAGGGTCCTCTGTTGATCAGGTACACTGCGGTGTCAACTGCTTCTGCCCAAAACTCTAAGGGCAACCCTGCATGCAATCTCATACATCTTGCACGCTCCATAATAGTCCTGTTCATCCTTTCAGCAATACCATTCTGCTGAGGTGTCCTTGGAACCGTCCTTTGTCTACGGATCCCATTTATGTAACAATACAATTTGAACTTAAGACTGCAAAACTCACCACCATTATCGGATCTCAAGCACTTTAATCTTTTGCCTGTTTCATTCTCAACCATGGCTTTCCATATCTTAAAAGTCTCAAAAACATCAGATTTCTTTTTAATACAGTAAATCCATACCTTTCTTGTGGCGTCATCTATGAATGTAACATAGTACTGTGATCCGCCAATAGAGGCTACATGAGCCGGTCCCCACACGTCTGTGTGAACAAGCTGCAACTTCTGCCTTTTCTTAGTAGACCCAGTCTTTAGAAAACTAACCCTTTTCTGTTTTCCAAACACACAATGCTCACAAAATTCTAGATCCATACTTTTCAAATCTGAAAGCATACCTTTAGACTTAAGGATAGACATCCCCTTCTCACTCATGTGGCCAAGCCTTGAGTGCCACAATTTAGCATCCACATCTGAAGTAGATAAAACTGAAGGAGATTTGTTAGTAATACAATTACACAAATAGAGAGTACCTTCTCTCTTACCTCTGGCCATAACAAGTGCACCCTTGGTCACTTTCCAAGAATCTGCTGTGAGAGTTACTGTACAACCCTCATCACCAAGCTTACCTGCAGAAATCAGATTTCTCTTCAAACTAGGAACATGCATCACATCCCTCAACACCCATGTGTTGCCATTCTGCATCTTTAGCTGCACTTTACCTTTGCCAATAATCTTGCAAGGCTCATCATCCCCCAAGTATACTATTCCAAAATCTCCATGGACATAGTCACTGAAATATTCTCTGTTAGGGGTAGCATGGAAAGACGCACCAGAATCTAATACCCAAGATTCTATGTTATTATGCAAAGAGAAAATAAGAGCATCCTGTGCAATACCTGCAACCTTTGTCTCTTCCTTTCCTTCGTGCTGATTGTCCTCCTTAGGCTTTGACCAGCAATCTCTGCTTATGTGCCCCAACTTTCCACAGTTCCAACATTGTGGCCTTCTGCCATTCCTGGATTTGGATCTGCCTCTTCCCTTAGACTTAGATCTTGATCTCCTCTTGCTCCTTTCTTTTTGCCTTCCTCTGCTCTCGAAATTTAAAGCGTTCCCGGATGTCCCAGAAGTCTCTTCTGTGCTTTTCCTGCGTATTTCCTCATTCAAAATAACACTAACCACATCCTCTACTTTTAAAATATTCGAAGCAGAAGCAGTATTAGAAACTGCCATTACCAAGCCATGCCAGCTTTCAGGCAAAGAACATAAAATTAAAAGAGCCTTTATTTCATCTTCAAATGAAATATTAACAGAACTTAACTGATTAACAATACCATGGAAATCATTCAGGTGATTAGAAACAGATCCACCTTCTTGCATATGCAAATTAAACAACTGCTTCATTAAATATACCTTATTTGAAGCGGAGGGTTTTTCATACAAATTAGCTAACGTGGTCATTAACTCTACCGTAGTTTTTGCCTGTGACAAATTGGATATCACAGTGGAGGCTAGACTCAGTCTTATAGAACCAAGAGCCTTTCTGTCAAGAACTTCCCATTCTTCATCCTCCATGTCCTTGGGCTTCTTTGCTATCCCACCTAACGGTAAGTAAAGATCCTTCTGATACAGATAGTCCTCTATCTGCATTCTCCAGTGCTGATAGTTCTTGCCATTAAACTTTTCCATTCTCAACTTACTTTCCTCTGCCATTGCTTCTCCCACTCAAACAGAAATCCCTGTGAGCAACCTGTAATCCGAACACACTACACAGATCTGAACCACCTGTTAGTGAACCTGAGCTCTGATACCACTTGTTGGGGATCAACCAACAATGGATTACACTTATGAAAGCAATCAATGCGGAAATAAATCAGATAGATAAGTAACTAAAATGATAAATAGCACAGAACAAGATATACAAGAAAACACCCTGAAAACTTGTATTAAAAACTCTTTACAATAGGAATACAAATGAAGAACTTTGTTCTTCCACACCTCTCTCAGATGCACACAAGATCTCTCACTAGATCTCTATTCCTCAAGAGCTTTCTCTAAAGTACAGTCCTTCAAACATTCACAATGTTCTACTTCATACTCAATTACACTCTCATACACTTCATCATCTTACAATAGCTTAGAAGATCTCTCCTACATATAGAAAATAGGAAACTTAAGCATGCTCTTACAACAAACAGTTAAGCCTCTTCAACAAGGGCTCTAAAAATAATATTGCTAACAATAGAGACGCGAGCATGAGTCTACAACTCAAACTCATCATGCAAACACTCGCTTCTGTCCTCGGAAATAGCTCTCTGGACACGCAGGTAACCGACGTCGGTTTCTGTCTGTTCGCCTGTGACCGTCGCCGGCCGACCATACTGCCGACGTCGGCGCCTCTGAACTGCAACTGACCGACGTCGGTCGCTCCTGACCGACGCCGGCGTCTGTGTAGACCCGAACTTGTTTGTCTATGCTCCTTGGTGAAGCTTTTAGCTCCACATACCTAACAATTCCTTACAAGTTTAAGGGAGGTGTGTGCCATGTAGGGGAAGGAGTTACTCATATAAGTAACTCTCAAATCCTAAAGGAGCACAAAGAGGTGAGTGACACCTCATGGAATCCATATTTATGTGAATTAATAATCTACATAAATAAAATTTTCACACACACAAAAATGAACTTAGAATAGAAATATATTATCCAAAATAAAGGGTAATCCTAACAATATTTTTGTATGTGTAGGAATGAAAGAGCATGAATACAAGGAGGGGTATATTCTATTGGACTTAAACAAGAAGAATGAATAAGATATTGAGTAACATGGGCTCATACATCATGAATAATTAAACAATAAATTATAAATAAGGAAAGATCATATCAATAAAAATGAGAAAATGAGAAATTGGAAAAGTAGGAAGAAGGATACAATATTCCATCTGAGTAGGAGCTCAAATATTTTCCCACAATGGGAATCTAATATAAGATAATTAGAATATAAATAATTATTTCATGTAAATATCATGTAAATAATTAAAATTTTATTCTTTGAGATTTATTAGGCTTTAACTATCCTTAAAAAAGTGTTTTAGAGGTCAATCTAGCATAATTTGGAGTTTCCCTGTAAAACTTTGAATATTTAAAGGGTTGTAAAAATAGATATGTAACTACTTATGACTATTTATAAGGGCATGAAATTTGATAAATCATCCTATATACTTAAAACCATGTTTCAAATATATATTTGATCTAGGTAAGTGTAAGTTTATTCTTTCATGGTCTAGAAGCTTATTTCACATTGGAGGAAGGTTGAGAAACCATATATTGGTTAGAGATAAGGCTAACTGAGTGAATCTTTGTATTATATTTTGAAAAAACCAAAATTATACCTATTATAAGTTTTATACCACTAAGATATGAATCAAATAAAGTAAATAAAACAAAAATAAAGGATGAAGAGTAAATTAGTTGGCATAGAGTAGAAGGAAAGAGATTAGGAGAAAATAAGGCCTTTAGGCCTATGTGTGTGTCATGATAGTCTATAGGACTATAATGTATGTATATGTGAAGGTCAATATGAATAATATTATGATATTTTATATTATTCTATTTGATGATTCTTGAATGAATTATGATTGGTGAACATGAATACAAGGCTTTCAGAGCTGAGCATGATATTAAAGATCACAAAGATTTTGTATAGTCTTGATCTATTTTTTTATAATAATTTTTATCCATGTTTTAAAATATTAACATAAATTTTATCTTTTTATAAGGTTATGATGTGTATATTCAAATATTTATGATAAAACATTGTCAAAAACTTGGTTTTCACTCACAGTCATATACACATAGGTCTGAACTTATGTGGAAATATTTGTATGAGATTTAATTTGATATTATAAGAGTTTAATAATTTTTTTAGTTTATTTATACAAGTACTAGAAGGATGAAATTTTTCTTAGACTCTATTAACAATCAATTATAATCTCTTGGGCTCTGTATTTCTTATGAAACCCTAAAACAAAGTATTTATGACAAAAAGACTCATAACTTGAGATTTAACCTATGAAATATTATCAAACTTTATATTAATTTTTTATAAGATTATTTGTATTTAATTCAAGTGTTAAAATATCAAAATAATCTGTGTAATGAAATAATTTTGATTGTATCTAGGACTACTTGTAGGTGGTCATTGAGAAGATTCTAAAAGGATAAAATTTGACTATTTTATTTGGTTTTGTGATTGAAAAATTAACAAGAAGGTTTATCATAATTGTGAAATATTTATATGTGATCCAATTATATTGGAAATTTAAACAAACCTAGTTTACTTTGAGAAGGTAAAATTTGGCCTATATAGGTCTAAAAGATCAGAGTTGCCTTTGAAGAGTATCTCATTGAGAAACCAATAGGGAGATTAGTTTCTCCTTATTATAAAGAGTTTATAAAAATTAAATAAAAAACTAAAAATTTAATTGAGAATAAAATAAATCTAAACACCTTTCTTAAGACTTAATAGGCCACTCACATTCTTGTAGCAATTTTGAAGATTGAGTTGGGTTTCTCGATCATTTGGTTACCCAATTGATAATTTGAACTTGTTTAAAAATCTTAGAGGTTTTGTATGATAGTTTTAAGTGTTTAATTGAATTGGTAAGGTGAAAAAATAAATTTAATAATGTTAAGATAAAAAAATTCTATTTTCAAATTTCAATTAATAGTCCTACCAAATATTGTAGACATCTAGGTAGAACTCAATCTAGGCCACAAATAGGGTTGTTCCTCATGGAGATTATTTTTTTTAATAAGATAGATATTAAATGTTGAAGTAAAATGACATATAATTCAAATACAATATTACTATATGATTTAGATGTTTATGTTATTAAAATTTGTATTGAAACCATAATCATTTGATCCAAGAATAGACTTAGAAACAAGAAGGTTAAGTCTTGTACAAAAAATATACTTGTGATCAACTTGTAATCAGTATTGTATGTATTATAAAGATAATTCAATTAGATAATGTATGATTTTCCCTTGAAAATGTTCTAAAAAACTAGGCAGACCTAATGAAGTGAGATATAATCATAATAGCATAAAGACTATTTTATGAAAGGTTTAGACTCAAGGATTCACTTACATCATTAAGAGAGAGATATAGTAATAAAGTTCACTGGTATTCTACGATCAATATAATTAGATAATATTTTTTTACATCAAGTAAGAGATATATAGTAATTATAATGAGAATAGTGAAATCAGACCCCTTCAAAAGGAACCCTAATAGATTTGAGATACACCAAGATTGGTCATAGTTTTGAAAGAAAGGTAGAAAGATAATATTGTTAGAGTTGGTTGTCATTTTTGATAGGTTCTATAGATAGGTTTTATCTTTTTCCTAGTTTGTCCTTTTGTGGATTTATCCCACATTGGTTACTTTATCTTACTTCTTATATTTCTTTTCCTATTTAATCAAGGCCTCTCCTTTGTAATAAAGAAGTTTTTTATGGATATTATATGATGTTGCCTTTGTATTTACATATCATATTTATATCTCTTACAAATCTTCTTGTGATGATTTTACTTTTAAAGCTTTAGATATTTGACTTAGAATGATCTTGTTGACATTCCTTTCATGGTATCAGAGCTAGAGGTGTTATAGACATCCATTTAGAGTTTATGTAAAGGATTTGTGATCATTCCATATATCTTATTATTTTCATAAATATTATTTTTATACTAAGAATGATATTTTCTTTCATCGTCTTTGGGTGGTCTTGAGAATCAATAAGGTGTGCAATAACTTTTAGTTTCTATAAGGGTTTTGTGTTTTTTGTACATGCACATTATTTTAGAGACCATAGATATCTAGCCATCTATTTACGAGATCGTAAATTTTGTATCCAAGATTCTTTACATAGATTTATCCATTTTTCCATTATGTGTACTTTCAATGCATAAGTAGTGCATGTTTTTTATTTTCCATGGCTTATTTATACACAAATTGGAAGGGGAGATATTATTAATTTCAAACCTTTGCTATGCTCAAATCCTATTACACAATAGCCAAAGTGTCACATGATAGCCAAGGTGTCACATGATTGTGTTAAATGACAATCAAGGTGTCATAAGGAAGCCAAGGTATCACACAATAATCTATAATCCATAGACAACCATGTTGTCACTATACAGTGTTGTAGGATAATAAAAGTGTCGCATGACAACATCTAACCCATCTATAACTAAGGTGTCACACAATGATACCACATAAAAACCATGGTATCACATGATTGTGATGGTGTCTCACAATAGCTAAAGTGTCACTCAATATCTTTAGTATCATAGGCCATCATCACTATATAACATAGGGGTCAAATGATAGCTTCATTATTTTTTGGGGTGTTCACTAATTTCATCAAGAGATGTTAAATTATCATGGGGGATTTGGTTTTTTGAGAAGGTTATTTTTATTGAGTTTCTCCTTATTTTTTAAAAATGGATTCTTGCTTATTTTATCCCCTCAACACATCTAACTACATTATTTAGAAGATCAAAATGAAGATACACTTATAGTGGAAAGGCATGTGGATAGTTGTGTTTGGAAACATTCCCCACTTTATAGATGAGTAAAATCTTTCCTAGATTTTATCCATACAAGATGAAACTAGTTTTTTCATTAGCCTCCATGTTTTAGATAGTTTGTAGTGCTATGTCACTTGTGCCATGTAAACAAAGGAATATTGGGATGATATTTTATCCCTTTCTGAGAAGGATACTGATTCATATAGGTCATTTACAACCTATTTTACTCCACCTCCTACTATTCCACTTCCTTCTCCTTCTGTTACTGAGGATTTATTTTTTGATGATGACAGTGACATGGGTGAGGCACCATTGGCACTTCCTCCTCTTCTTATAAGCGAGGATTTATTTTTTGATGATGATATTGACATGAGTGAAGCACCATTGGAACTTCATCCTCCTCTTGTAAGTGAGGATTTATCTTTTGATGATGAAATAGACATCATTTATCTGATTAGTGAGGAATTATATTTTGATGATGGTTTAATTGAGGCACCTATTACATATCATATAGTTTTTACTCCTATTCATTTCATTAATAGAGAGGACATGAATCTTGAGGATGTGGCACCTTCACCATCACTTTTAGAGATCATGGATGAGACACCATCATGAATTCCTAAAGATGACTTTTATTGTGCCATATTTATTGTTCTTTAATCACCTATTCCTCTTGTTTGTGAGGATATGTTTTTATATGATGAGTTCCATGAGGAACCTATTATTGTTACATATTCTAATTTAGAGCTTGTTGCTTCACCTACTAATGCATGGTTTTTTCATTCTTATAGATTTTTTATGTATATATTTGCATTTTCCACATCATTTGCTTCATCATCACTAAACCCAGGGCCGTATAATAGCTTCAATGTCAGACAAAAACTTGAGTGTCACATGAAACCATCTCAGTGTCGCATGATATGAGACTCTAGTTTTTTAAAACAATGTCATATGATAGCTTAGGTGTTACCTATTGACTTTAGTATCACATGATAACTTTAGTATCATGTGGCAGTTTGAGTGTCATATGCCAACTTTGGTGTCATAGGGTAGTTTACTTATTTCTCGATAGATTTATTACCACACAATAGATCTAGTATCATTCGAGTACTTTAGTGTCTAATGAAATATTTTGAGTTTCTCAACTGAATGTGTTTTTTTTATTGATGTATATGCACCTACTTATGTGCTTGGTTCATTTAAGAAACATACTCTTGGATTTGGATCTTTCATACTTCACTCTATGGGCTACACTCATAGAAGTTTTAGAATACTCATTTAGGGTATTATCTCTCCTCTTGGCATTGATATTTCTATGGTGATGTGTCTTTGGGACATATTTTTTAGAACATTTAAGAATAAGTTACATTATTGGGAAGAATATTTTATTTTTGGTACTATATCACCACCTATGTAGATAGTTCCTTATATTCTTTCCATCCAAACAAGATATATAATACTAATCATCATGTGGGGTGAAGGAAGTTGTCCTTAGCGGGATTCCACATGAATTCCTTCCTTATTTCCTTCCTTTCCTTCTTTTTTTTATCTTACATCACTTGGGGGGGGAGGGAGTTTTATTTCTACAAGTTTTCTTCCTTTCTCCACTTCATGGATATATATTGTATATGATTACTTGATCAGGTCTTATTTTTGGGACTCACACTATAGATATGCCAATTTGGTTTTTGGCTATTTTTAGCCCCTATCTTCACTTTAGGGGGGTGTTAGAGCTGGTTCTCATGTTTTATAGGTTATATAGATAGTTTTTATCTTTTTCCTAGTTTTTCTTTTTGTGGATTTATCCCACATTGGTTAATTTCTCTTACGTATTATCTTTCCTTGCCTATTTAAGTAACGACTCTCATTTGTAATAAAAAAGTTATTTATGGATATTATACGATATTGCCTTTGTATTTACATATCATATTTATATATCTTACAACTCTTATTATGATGTTTTTTTAATGCTTCAGATCATGGGCTTGAAATGATCTTGTTGATGTTCCTATCATTGTATTAGCTCTTGAGGTTTTACAAGCATAAATTTGAATTTTGAAATAAGCAATTTTGATCATTTGATAGATATTACATTTTCATATATATTATTTACTTAATAACTATGATTTTATCCTACATCCTCTTTGGGTAGTCCTGAGAATAAAAAAGTTGTGAAATAAATTCTAGTTTATGGAAGGATTTTGTGTTTTTTTGTTGTAGTCACATTGTTGGAGATTCATGGAGTAAATATGAGATTATACAGCTTAGAATAATCTATCCATATATTTTTTATCTTGATAAATTTTTTATCCAAGATTTTTTACATAGATCTATACTTTTTTCCATTTTGTGTGCTTTCCATGCATAGGCAGTGCATGTTTTTCTTTTCCATAACTTTTTTGTTGCATAGATTAGAGGGGAGATCTCATCTAAGTCACATGATGGTGTCAAGTGATATCCAAAGTGTTTCATGATAGATAAGGTGTCACAACACAATATATAAGCTAATTAAATAGATAAGGTATCACAAGACAACTAAGGTGTTGTACAACATGTAAGCCATTCAATAGCCAAAGTGTTATGAGATAGCTAAGGCATTCCATGATGGTACCAAATGATAAAAAAAGTATAACATGATAATTATGGTGTCTCAAGATAGATAAAGTGTCACTTAATAGATTCAAGTTCATATACCACCATCACCAGACACCATAGGATTTAGATGAGAACTTCATTATTTTGGTGGGTTCATTGATTTCTTTGGGAGACATTAAATTGTCATAGGCGGATTTGTCTTTTTGATAGGGTTATTATTCTATAGTTTCTAGTTATTTTTAAAAATGGATTACTACTTATTTTATCCCCTCAACACCTCTAACTAAATTATTTATAATATCAAAATAAATATGCACTTACAATGGAATGGCATGTGGAGATTTGTGCTTGGCACCATTCCCCACTTTAAATATGAGGATGATCTTTCCTAGATTACATACATACAAAATGAGGATCTTTGTTTGATTAGTGTCCATGTTTTAGATAGTTTTTAGTGATATATCACTTATGTAATGTCACCAAAGGAATATTAGGATGCTATTGTTTCCCTTTTTAAGAAGGATACAAAATCTTCTAGGTAATTTTCACCCTCTTTTACTCCACCTCCTTATGTTCCACTTATTTCTCCTCTCATTATTGGGGATTTCATTTTTTATATTGATAGTGACATGGGTGACACACCATTGGCACGTCCTCCTCCTATTGTAAGTGAGTATTTATATTTTGATGATGATGGTAACATGGGTGAGACACCATTGGTACTTCCTCCTCCTCTTGTAAGTAAGGATTTATCTTTTGATGATGACATATATGTCATTTCTATTGTTAGTGAGGACTTGTATTTTGATGATGGTTTACGTGAGGCACATATTAATCTTCATATAGTTTGTATTCCTCTTATTCATCTAATTTATCAAGAGGAAATGATTCTTGAGGATGTGACACCTTCACCATAAATTTTGGAGATCATGGATGAATCATCATCATGACTTTCTAAGGATTACTTTTATTGTGCCATATTTGTTGTTCCTTCATCACTTACTCTTCTTGTTTGTGAGGATATGTGTTTAGATAATATTTTCATAAGGAACATATTATTTTTGCACATTCTGATTTGGAGATTGTTTTTACACCTGACACTACATGTATTTTTCATTTTCATAGCTTTTCTATGCATACACCAACATTTTTCATCCAATTTGATTTATTATTACTAGACCTAGGTCCATTAGATCACTTTAGTGTCATATGATAGACTGAGTGTCACATGTCAATTATGATATCAAATGACAACAATACAAAATAAATTAAGTGTCACAACTAGTTTTGGTGGCACACAATAGCATTGCAAGATAGTTCAAGTGTTACATACCAAATTTATTACATGACAACATCACATGATATGTTAGGTATCACACATTGACTTTGGTGTCACATTATATATTTTTTGTTTCAAATGCCAAATTTAGTATCATAGTTTAGTTTTATTGTCACTTAATTGCTTTAGTGTCACATGATATCTCTATTTTCACTCAATTACTTCAGTGTTAGATGATAGCTTCTAAGTCACTTGACTACATGTGTTGCTTGTCCCTCTTTGGATCCACCTAATTATGTGCTTGGTTCCTTTAAGAAACATACTCTTAGATTTGGATCTTACATACTTCACTCTATGGGTTATTCCACATGAAGTCCTTTTCCTTCCCTCCTTTCTTTCTTTTATCTCTTTTATATCATTTCGAGGGGAAATTTTTGTTCCTATGAGTTTTATTCTTTAATCCAATTCATGGATATATATTATACATGAGTACCCAATTAGGCCTTATTATTAAGACTCATACTATGGATATGCCACTTTGGTTTTTGGCTATTTTTGGCCCCTATATTCACTTAAGGGAATTTTAGAGTTGGTTGTCATGTTTTCTAGATTTTCTAGATGGTTTTTATCTTTTTCCTAGTTTGTCCTTTTGTGGATTTATCCCACATTGGTTAGTTTATCTTGCTTCTTATATTTACTTGTCTATTTAAGTAATGCCTCCCCTTTATAATAGAGAAGATGGGGATTGATTATATAGTACTAGAAATCAAAACCAACTAACCAACATAACAAACCCAACTCAATTCAATACTCTCCTACATATATAGATAGGGCACCCATCCACCTACCTATCTCACACCCATCCAATTAAACTTGTGTGTGTGTGTGTGTGTGTGTGTGTGTGTGTGTGTGTGTGTGTGTGTCTATATATATATATATATATATAGGGTGAGGGGACCCTATCTAACTCCATGGGAGGTCCAAGGGCTAGTTAAATATATAGGGCCCTCGAGAGAGAATCCAATACTGCTAGATAGTATAGTTTCAATATTCCCCATATGTAATCCTTTATATAAACATTGGGGAAGACAAACACTGAGATGATATAGACCTACTAATATACCCAATATACCTACTAAAATATGATGAGAAGCTATTCCTCCTAGAATAAAAGGTTCAAAACCATAAAGAAGTTATTTATGGATATTATATGATATTGTCTTTGTCTTTGAATATCATTTTTATAATTATTAAAAATCTTATTATGATGTTTTTATTGTTAATGCTTTAGAACTTTGGCATGAAATAATATTATTGAAATTCCTTTCAAATATAAGAAATATCAACATTTGATTGAAAGCAATATTAAGTTTGTAAGTGTGGGTATGTGACACATTGTATCAACTTAAGCCTAATAATTTGAGAATGGATATTTGGTATGTGAATTAAAGTGTGAGATTGAAATCATTAACAAGGATATTATATATAATGTATATCTTATTATATATGTTGGGTATGATAAACAACATCTTAATAACACTATGGAACCAAAGCATTGCATAGGATCTATCACATTTCCAATCACTCTTGGTCCTAAATCATGTTCAACATTATTTAACATTGCTCCTACTTTAGAAAAATACAATATTATCCTTGGAATAACATGAAAATTATTAATGATATCTAAACTAATTACTAATTGTGATTCTCTAAAATCTTAACAAGATAGTGTGATCACCATTTCAAAGGAGAACATAATCATGACACATTAACATAAAGAAAGTGATACTCTAACAAGGAAATCTAATACAGTTATGATTAATATGAATAATTTAAAACCTTTAATAAGAATCAAGAAATAAAGATATGGGATAGGCTACCAGTCAGTGATAATTCCTATAACAAGCACACATGTCAGGGAGGGATTGAAATCCTATAATAGAGATCAGATGAGATGATTAATGATAAGAAGCCACTTTACTTGAGATGTGTAGCTTAAAGTGATGTAATATTATTGAGTGATTAATTTGGTATGGGATAAGGATTAGGGTTTAATAGTGGCTGAGCTATCCTTGGACATAAAAATAGTGGATAGGTACTACCTACATAGTCTTTAAAGACCTCAGGATGATGTAGTTCTAACTCAAGACTAGGTTGGATGATGGGGAGATGGAAAAGTCATTCCCCAGATTACTCAAGGATGATAATAAAATGATTAATTAGGGTAATAGATTATGTTGACATGATTTGTGGGTGTCAATATGAGATAATGGGAGTGATGAGATGAGGGACAAGTATGTTAGGGGTCAAAGGGGTTATGGAAGGCAGTAAAAAGGGGGGTTAAATAGGACAAAAGGGGTGAAAAGGGGTTCATTTTTGACTTCTTACCTTGGTGAAATAGTTATCTAAGCTAAAAACATGGATCACATCCCACAAGAATCACACCATGATGAGAGAGTCTAAGAGTTTCAAAGGCTTGAATATGCTAGACCACTGGTATGTTACTAGCCTCTAACCTATGAATTTTTTGAATTTTGGCATTTATTTCATGTTTTTTATATTAGAGGCATCATGGGTGTAATCTCATGATTGAGGGAAATGCCCTCAGTCATGTTATTACATTCACAACTAGTGATAACAAGATCATGAGTTGCATTATTTCAATTTTATAATTGTGAAATTATGGTATTGTAATACTGAAAGTCATGACTCATGATATCATGATGATCTAGGTTAAGGATCTATGGTTTTACATAACCTCAAGGTTATAGTGACAATTATGCAAAACCATAAATTGTAATTGGTAATATCACTAATGTTTTTATCTAGGGTAAACATGAAAGTAGTAGTATTGCCATGGGTGAGGAAAATGGTTAAGGTCCATAGGAAGAGAAGATGAGGCTGGGGGCCCAAGTGATGAGGAAGTTAGATGAAATATTTAGGTTAGTTGGGATTAGTGAGTTAATTAGGGTTAATTAGAATGGGTTATGGGTTACAATGTTGAATAGGATAGGTACTTAGTGGATTTATGGGAATAAGGGAGTTAGGTATAGGATATGGGATGGGTATGAAGTGAGTAGATGAGGTTAGATAGAAGGTGGTGGTAATTAGGTTAGGGATTGAATGAAAATAATTGGTTAGGATTAGTTAGGGGATATTAATATGGATAATTATTTTTAGGACTTGGGTTTTAGGGTTTAAAGATAAATATTATTTGGAGGTAGGGGAAATGAGTTTTAGGCAAGATAGGTTAAAAGTCAATGCATGGTGGAATGAGTTTAGTGATCGGTTATGTGATTGATGTAGGGGGACTTAGGCATGATGGCATAATGACCATAGTAACCTAAGGTATTACATAAGATGCATATGTTGACTCTAATATATTATGGTGTGCTAGAGCTAGTGGGGTTGTATTAAATAGTGACCATGCCTATGGTGCATATTGATCATGCCTTGATTAATATATTGGTAGAGTGATGGCACTTAGATATGAGTACTTTACACTTTGTGACTAGAGATATAATGGTGATGTTGGAAGATGTATATTATATTTTTCAAGTACCAATGATAGGGGAGAAGATTAATGGAAATTATACACACTAAATCTAATAGTACAGAGATTGGTAGGGAATTGTGGGATGGTGTACAAGACCAAAAGGTGGATATTGGCATATACCTATGAAAGGGGGCCATAAATAAATTGAAACTAGTGGTAATGTATCTTATTAATGACATAGTCTTATTAGATCATTTGTTTATTTGGGGTCTAGTGGTGTTAGATCATTTCTATCTAGAGTTGTAATTGGGGCTTATAGGGGAGTTACAAGCCTGGGTTCATCACTTTTACTACAAATTTGGAGCTAGAAGCACATAGATATCCAATGGACACTAAGTACTTGGGTAGTGAGGTATCCACATGAGTTGATTATGTTTTTATGGCATATTTTCTTAGGCATACAAATAGGTCATGTAGGAGAAATGAGGTTTTACCAACGTGCCTTAGATAGGTTACGTCCTGAGTATATCACATGGATGTCATACATGGAACTTTAGTTTGGATGGGAGGATGAGGTGGAGGTGATATAGTACATGATTATAGAGTGTTACTTGATAGGTAAGAGAGACTTCATCGTAGAGTGATACAAAATTGATAGAGTGTAGAGATAATTCAAGCTCCTATAGGATGTGAAAGGTGAAGAGCATATATTTAATTGGAGTGATTGAGAGAGGCCATAGTGGGGGAGAGCAGTAGATATAACTATAACTTGTGTAGATTATGATAGTATTACCCATATCCCATGGTAATTTTGAACACCTATGATAGACCCAAGTGTGATAGTTGTGTATAATACATGGTGGGATCAGAGGATACTATTTTGAATGCTTAGACATAGATCAAGGGTGCAGTGGGGGTGGTGAGGAGAGTATTATAGGCTCAGAAGAGGATAGGTCCTTGTATAAGATGGCCAAGATGGGTATAGTGGGCTAGATGATATGGATGTATATGGGGGTGATGGTGATCAGGTAACTATTATAACTCAGGTTGGGACTTAAACTGGAGGGAACAATACATAGGTTGGGGTGATTAGGACATAGGCTAGATCTAGTGGGAGTGGGATGGGGTAGGACCATCTCAGCCACCATTAATAGAGGATGAGATATATTTTTTATCACATCTTAAGATATAGGTTTAGGCATAACTATTTGAGATAGTAGGTATTACCACAAAGAGAATAGTTTCAGGCCTAATTACATGGATAGAATAGGTAGTTAGCCTAGGCATATGGATAGGTTGTTGGTTTATAGGGATAAGTCACCGATTTACATGCTCATATAGTTATGTTATAGATCCCAATCTAGAGTTGGGACACATAGATTATTAGACCACAAGTATAAATAGGTCAGATATAGACTGAGATCAAATATCTAATAGGAGAGGTTTAGGTGGCTATGAGGGCTAAGGAGGAGGCAAATATAGTTATGATAGTAGGTATGATTGGTGATGTGATATAGAACATTATGTGACTTATGTGTGAGGCATATTATTACTGAGACTTGTATGAGGGGGTAGTTCCACCTAGGCAATGCATACCTACATTTAGATCATATCATCATAGTTAGTCCATCAGTGACATAGAGGACCATGAGGAGCTTAGTCAAGATTGTGTGAGATAGTGTGTATATATTTTGTTTATATTGTATCAAATTTATGCCCATGAGTCCCATATATTGTATATATATTTTGACATGGAATCCATTTGTAAATTTTAGATTATTATATATGAGGAGATTTTGATGTGATGTGTTTTAGATGTTATGACTATGCATGGTTATGTTTCTATGACATGAGTTGATTATGGAGATTCATATGTTATATGATGTGATGAGATGGATATGTTTATGGATTAGATAGATGTATTGGATTATTTTTATGATGTTATATGATGTGACATTTGTATTTGTGTTATAAGATTAGATGTCATGGTTATGATGTGATGTGAGTAGGTAGTTAGATATTGATGTGTGCATTTGATTAGATGATGTGATAGTTACAATGATATGGTAGATAGATGATTATTTATGTGTAGATGGATATGTTTATAGATTATATGGATGTTAGATATGGATTTAATGATATGATCTATGGATGGTTATTTATGTGATGATGTTTTATGATTTATCGATTATATTTGGATTCATGGGATGTTATGATATGGATGTTTTTATGGATGTAATTATAGTGATTTATATGGATGTAATGTTATGAAATGTTAATGAGATGTGTTTATTTGAAATTTTAATCCATGTGCTTAATAAATGATAATCCATAATTAATGCTTATGTCTCATAAATTAGGTTTAGGTAACAATCTTCCTGCACCAAGGGGGTGGGGTAGTGATGGGATGGTAGGTTGATTGGGTTAGGTCATGATGGTTTGACTGGATATTGATAGGATTGGGTGGAAATTGGAATGGGATGGGTTATAAATTGTGAAGCCATAAATAATGTATGTAATATATTTTAATACTACCCTGGTGAATGAACATGTGATGCATGAGGGAACTTTGTTGTAAAGTGGCTTGCCCCAAGATAAACTTTGGTAGTCACTTAGACCATCCTTGTTCACATTAAGTATAAAGATAAAAATAAAAAGATAATTTAATATATAAAATACTAAATGATTGATCAAAAAACCATACACATTCATAACACACACACACACACACACAAGACAAAATAAACTAAAGGTAAGGATAAACCAAATAGATATATAGGTGATAGTATTAAGTGATTTAAATGAGGTGATTATGTAAAATGGTCCTAAATATGAAATAATATATATACATGGGGTATATTATGCCCAAAATTCTTTGGATCAAGAAAAGGAATCAATATATTTTGAACAACTACTTATGGGATCTAGGATGATCAATTGAAATTTAGTTGCATAATTCATATAAGATCCCTAAGTAAGAGTTATTATTGACCCATCCATAATGATAAAGTTAGTGGGATATTGTGGATCATGGCTTAGAGACAACGATAGACAAATGAGGATGGATAAAGGTTGAGGCTAGTAGGAGACATAGTCATTAAATATGATACAAAGGAGGTATGTATGAGGATGGGATGGGAAAAAGTATATATTAGAAATATATAGGGAGATTCCATAATACTCTTTAACAAATTTTCCCTTCGTATAAAAATAAATGGCTTGTCCAAGTGTGAAATATCTATCTCTTACCTCTGATTAAGATTGTAATATACTCTCACTTTATAAGACTAGGGTCATTTATGGAATCATGATATAGGATGGAAGGAGGATATTAAGAGTGGAATGGAAATGGATATACCCCCAAGAGTGGGGACCCATAGATAGAGTTAATGGAGCTAGTCAATCATAAAATCATTTTAAATGCATGATGTTCATTGGCCCATTGAGATCATCACCATTAAGTGTAGCTAACCTGTAGGCTCCTAATCCAAAGTTAGAAACTATTATATAGGTCCTAAGGTAATTAGATTCAAATTTACCCTTTTTATCCCTATCTACATTAGTATTTTTTTGTTTTATTTCAAT
Source organism: Torreya grandis (assembly GCA_037957365.1). Lineage (NCBI taxonomy): Eukaryota > Viridiplantae > Streptophyta > Pinopsida > Cupressales > Taxaceae > Torreya > Torreya grandis. The sequence goes on along the minus strand of JARHVA010006128.1, from coordinate 810,294 downwards.
ACTAGATCATTGACCTCAAACTATTAGGATTGGATTTTATTTTGGTATTAGCCTTTTAATCTATTTTGATATGCCCAAAGGTGATAGGGCCCTTTGGCATGATTTTCATCTAGATTTTATAGTTCATTTAGTTTTTATTGTCTAAAATTGTGATCAATGATAATGACCCAAAATGAGATGCACAAAAAGGGGAGATCTGCTTCTATATGTAATATGGATTCTATTCTATAAACTAAAGAATACAAAGTAGCCCCATTAGGTGTTTGAGCACTTGTTTGATATGACTAGAGTGAAGGATATAATTGCAAGTGGTAATTATTTATTTCATCATTGACTATTTTATTGAGAATATTGATAAGAATTTTATTAGTTGATTCATCCTATCCATTCATATGGGGGTAATAGGGCATAGAAAAGTGTTTCTTGATATGATAATACTTGCATAGGGCCTTGAATTCTTGATTTTTGAAAGACTTGACATTATCTGATAGGATGTTGGATAGAATTCCAAAACATCAAATGATATGATTTAAAATAAATTTGAAAATATAGATACCTATGGTATAATCAAGTGGCATAGCTTCTACCCATTTGGTAAAATACTCTGTAGTTATGATGATAAGCTTGTGGCCATTAGATGATGTGGGATTTATCTTTCCAATCAAATCTAGTCCCCATATAGAGAATGTTCATGGGCTCATGATTGGTTGTGACTCTTATGTGGAGAAATGGATGAGATTACCATGTTTTTGGTAGGTTACACACTTTTGAACATATTGGTAGGCATCCTGTTCCATGGTAGGCCAATAGTATCTAGTCCTGATTAATTTCTTAGCTAAGGCCATTCCAATGACATGGCCACCATATATACCATCATGAACCTCCTTGATAGTAAGAGAAGCCTCTTCTAAGGTTAGGCATCTCAATAAGGTTTCATCATAGCCTCTCTAATAGAGTATGCTACCAAAGATTATGTAATGGGAGGTATGGTAGATGAAGGCCTTGCATTGATGGCAATTTAGGTTCAATAAAATGATGTTATAATGAAGATAATTATAAATATCATGATACTAGGGGAGACTAAGATTGGGAATAGCACAAATTTATAGATGAGACATTTATTGATGGGATAATAAGATCAAATGTTCAATCAAAAAATTCCCTTCAAGGATGTCTTTAGAAAGGTTGATTAGAGAACCAATAGTGGCCATGAAATTAGCTACCTTATTACTCCCCCTTAAAACTTGTTCAAATGTAATAGACTAATTTTTTTGATTTAACTAGTCTACCAATTGCTTATATGGGATTAATTTTTCATCTCTAGTTTAGAATTCTTCATTAACTTACTTGATTATCAATAGTGAATCATCGAAGACTTGAAGGTGTTGGATGTTCTCTTGGATGGCTAATTAGAGGCTAGCAATTAAATCCTCATACTCATAAATGTTATTAGTGCACGGAAAATATAGTAAAAAATCCTTAGGAATAAGGTCTCCTTATGGGTTTACCAAAATGATACCAAATATTAATCCATGCATATGGTAAAAGAGCCATCAAAATATAGCTTCCAACCATTAGATTATGTGGTATGAATTATGGATTCCTTTAGGAATGTTGTAATAAGAGGCTTAGTATCTACAATAGGTGCCCTTGTAATTGGATCCACAATTGCCTATCCTTTAATGACATTTTGATGAACATATTTGATGTCAAATTCATTGAGAAACATTATCCATTTGGCCATTCTTCCTATGAGGGCTGATTTTAATAATAGATAAGTAAGATAATCACTTTTAGTGATGAGTTGAACTTATCTATTTAGCATATAATTTTGAAGCTTTTGTGAAACAAAGATAATGGCTAGATAAGGTTTTTCAATGGGAGTATAGTTCAACTCCTAGGAAATCAATGTGTGACTAAGATAATAAATAGTCTGCTCCTTTCCTTCATCATTATGGTATGTAATAAGGACACCTATTGCATAAGGTGTTACAGAGATATATAGGAGGAGGGGCCTACCCGTGACTAGTGGTGATAATAAAAGATGTTTTTCTAGATATTATTTGAGATTATCAAGGGCTTGTCGATAGTAAAATTTCTAATTAAAGCGAGTCCCCTTATTCAAGAGATGGGTGAAGGGGTGCATTTATCTACTAGTTGAGAGATGAACTATCAAATGGCTTGTAACTTGACTTAAAGACTCCTAAGCTACTTTATATTGTGAGGATGAGGCATTTCCATAATGGCTTTGACTTTAGCTAGGTCTACTTATATGCCTCTCTTAAATACAATGAACCCTAATAGCTTACTTGAAGTAATGCCAAATACACATTCTTTGGATTTAATATGACTTGATATTCATGTAGATTTTACAAGATCCTTCTCATAAGCATATGATTCTAATATATGAGTCTTGAATTCCCTAAGATATCACCAATGTAATCTTCCATAATGTCATTCATCATATCATGGAAAATAATAGTCATTGTGCATTGATAAGTAGTGCATGTATTCTTGAGACCAAAATACATGACTTGATAATAGAAAGTACCCCATGGAGTAGTTAACGTTATTTTATATTGATCTTCAAGCATGATTTTGATTTGGTTATAGCCCATAAATCCATCTATGAGGGATAAAATTTCATACCTAGTTATTGAATCAACAATCATATCTATGTTTGGGAGAGGAAAGTCATATATTTGACATGCCTTGTTAATGTCTTGGAAGTCAGTACAAATATGAATCCCTCCTTGTGGCTTGGACACAAGAACAATATTGGAAATCCAATTAGAGTAATCAATGGGTTAGATAAATCCTAATTCCCATAATTTTTGTAATTCCTCCTTAAATAGTAAGGCCACTTTAGGGTACATCTTATTTAGTTTTTGTTTAATTAGTTTAGCATTAGGATGAAAAATTAAATGATGCACAACCAAGGAGGGATCAATTCCTATCATGTCTGAATAACACCATGCAAATATATCTATAAAGTCCTTGGGTAGCTCAATAATGATTTGGCATTCCCTAAGAATAAGAGTTATCCACAATTTGACTATTTAAGGATGTTTTTTAGTTTAAAAATTGACCTTAATAACCTCCTTAATGAGATAGGGTCACTGATCTCGAAGATAGGTTAGTGATAACGGTAAATCTTGGATTTTGAAGTAAAATATTCTAGGAGTTATTTGCCTATTTCAGTATAAAATTTTAATTCATCTAAAACTTGTGGAAAATCTTTTGGATTTTAAGGTAGATCTTTTTATTTAGATTCCTCTTCTTCAATTTGGTTAATGGGCATTTATTTTTCTCCAAAATAAGTTGACTAGCAAAGATTAATAGAAAATATTTTCTTATGATCACCAAAAGGCATGAAATCCCATGCTCCAAAAAATTCTAAGATGGCCTCATCACTTTGAAACTAATTAAATAATGGTTCATGTCATTGATACCAGTATATTAATCAATGGAAATGAATGGATATGTTGATGGTGGTGATAGCAATGCCATGGAAAAGATTTATGGTATAAAGCTCTTTATAAAGACTATAAATAGATCTTATCTTGATTTCTTCATCAAAAAAAGGCTCTTCAAAGATAGAAGTAGTATCCACAATGATATTATTTAAGTAAATGGCAAGAGGTTTGTACCCTAATCCAAGATATTATGGATGTTCTTGAATTGTTATGGGTTCAAGCCTGCCTTTCTCATGTCTCCTTAGTATTTTTCCTTGATTATGAATATTCTGTAACATTTTATGAATTTGGAGGTATTTTTAACCATTAAATTTAAAGGCCTCATTTTATACAATAATCCATGATTCATCAAGCTCATCAATGTATTCTTATGATCAAAATCTCATACTAGAAATGGCCATCAATTCAAATTGATAGGTGATAGGATTGTTATTCCTCATAGTTGGGGACCCATAGCTATATGGGGAAAGAGGTAAATACCTTATGAAAAAGGTTTTATATTTGTATTCCCCATAGCCTATAGATGTGATTTTAAGGTGGGTAACATTATGTAATGGATTAGAAGTAGGCACTAAATCATTGGGGTATACATATTTGGTAGCTATTGGGTTTGAAGTGGATGTATCCATGATAGGATAATAACATGAGGATTGGGATTGAACCATTTAAAAATTATAAAAATGATGAATTTTCCTAAGAATGGTGACTTCCATTCTAGAGTGAGGGAATTTTATACATTGTGAAGGTTAGATTGGATTTATTTCATTTAATTGATTAAGTATTTGAAATCAAGACTAATGAGGGGAAAGAAAAATCAAGTTAACATTTGATAAATAGTAAAGGGTGAGTCACTAAGTGGGTGACAAAAAATAAGGTTGGGTATTTAAAATGTGAATGTGTGCATAAAATGTGACTAAGTGTGATAGTAAAGATCACACAAAGACTAAAGTGGCCAATGTTGATAAAAAATAAGGTAATGTTTTAGGGAGATATATGACAGGTGAAACTAGGCCACAATATTGGGTATAGTTGATTAGGTCATTCCTATCAATTCATCTAGACAAGGTCATCATTATTCATAGGTATTCAGGGTAGGAAGTGCTCCCAGAAAATAACAAAAATGGTCTGGTCAAGCATGAGGTGATATTAATTGGAAAAGTTCAACATGGTAAGGTTGGTTGGTATAATCAAAATGATCAAGGCAAGGTCATCATAAAACATGTGAAAGTTTGGGTAAAAAATGGGAAACATTGATATGGACATTGTCAAATAGGTTTGTCAGAGAAGGGTAATCTCAAAAAGGTCAAGTGGTTGGTTTGGGGGAGATAAGGTAATCTCCCAAAAGGGAAGCACTTAGGTGGGGTGCTTAAAGACTGGAAAGAAAATGTGGAACCCCAATTGTTGATGGTTAGGGTTTTCCCCAAGGTCAACCATAAACAATCATTTTGACCATAAATAGTTAGGGGAAACCCTAAAAACCAAGGGATAAAAAGTAAAAGTGCTAAGTTATTCTCATGTTTGATTTTTTATTGATTTTTCTCAGGTGAACTTATGCATTTTTGTCTTCTTGTGAGTGCTACGTTAACATGCTAAGGTGGAGTTTATTGATTGGTTGATTGTGTGTGTAGGGTTGACTAAGTGGTGATTTGATGGAGGGTGGATGAGGGCTTCAACCATGTCAGTTATCATAAAATGAGGTAGGGGAAGTTTTGAAATTTATAGTATAGTTGAAATTGCTACTTTGGAGTTGAGTTTGATAGGAATAGGGTTTGGTAATGGCTTTAGGTAGGGTTTAGGGAAAATGATGCCTTAGATGAGTTTTGGGTGAAATTAGTTAATGTCATGTATGAAATTGAGTAGGGGAGGTTGTGTTAGGTTGTGAATGTGTTATGGATTAAGCCTATATAGGCTAATGTGTGTAATTTAGGTCATTTAAAGAGGTGGGGAGAGGTTTAGGGTTCGAGTTGTGCCACTGATAGTCACACATAGTGATCATCAATAGTTTAAATCAACCATCAATGGTTGAGTTATAGGGTAAAATGTCCTAAAGGGACCATTGATAGTTCAATGAACCATTGACGATTGATGTTTTAATGGTAGGTTAGGATAAAAATTTTTAATGGGGTTAAAGTTTGTAAAGTTGTATAATGAAAGCTTATTGAAATGTTATTAAAGGAAGGTTAAAGGCTATTTATGATTTGGTAAAGTACTTATGGTTGTAAAATCTATATTTAAATAGGGTGAAGAGGTTGTGAAAGATATGTGATTTGAAAGGATTAGGGTATAGGGTTTAGGTTTTTTTGTAGTGTAAAGGTAAATGAATATATAGAAAATGTGACAAAGTGTTGAAAGTTGTTTGAAAAGTAGTGTTAAGTGGTGAAATAGGTCAAATATGGGTGTTATAGGATGAAAAGTCTAAAAAATGGTGGATGGGTAGAATGAGGTGAAAAATAGGTTAGGCATAGAGAAATAAAGTACTAGGGTTTTAATAGGTTTAGCAAAAATTATGCAGAATAGGGTACTTATTAGAGATAGAAGTAGATGTTAATATGAATAAAGGTAGAGGGTGATTTTGAGTGTTAGATGTAAATGTAATGGGTAGATTGAAATAAGGGTAGATGTAATAGGTAGATTAAAATAGGTTGAAAAAGATAGGTGTAGGGTGGTATTTAGTTAGATGTTGAAAATTAAGTAGCCATTGCTAACATGATCATTATGCAGGCACATGATTAGATTCAGATGAGGGATTAGGTCCTTGAAATTTTTACCAAGGTTTGAGATGTGATGACCATAGAGGAGTGGAGACATATGGAGATAGTCAAACTAGGCACGATGATTCATTACTAGCACCTACCATGAGATGTGGGCATGATTGTGGCCCTCATTAAGAGATAGGACTTGGCCATAAATACATTTTTGATACCAATAAGGGAGATGATGATTCTCTTTGAGGACATTCAATATATCACATGGCTACCTATTCATGGGGAGCCAATATATCATATAAAAAGTGAGAAGATTGACTATTATATGAATTTGATGTATGGGATAAATCAGGTACATGCTCAGTTTCATTCTAGTGGATTCAGTTATAGGCCCTTGTAATAGAAGGATCCTATAGATAGATACATGTTCATAATGATGATGATGGTCATGTCTTACTTTTTAATGCTAGATTCAAGTAGTGGTCAGTTCCCATACCTATTACTAGGGGTACTATTGGAGATGCTTCTAAGGAAGATAATATTTAGGTGGGCACCAGTGTTATTAGTGTAGATTTACATTAGGTTTGTGATCCATTACTAGGAATATGAGCACATTTAGTTATTAAGGCCCATAAGGGCACCCTGGGATGGATTTAGCTAGGAGTCATTTCTATTTAGTTTTACTAGATGGAGAGGTGACTATCTATTGATAGGTGTAGGTGGTAGTGGTCAAGACATTGAGTGATTTAGGGATGCCTTAGAGGGTTTAGTGGATGGTGAAATATTATGAAGGCCATATGTAGGTTAGCCTAGGTGGATAGGATAAAACTACCAGACATTATCCTTATAGAGCTGGTACTAAATTTATGAGAGATGAGATGGTGACATAGAGCTTATCCCATTTGAATGAGTGTAGAAATAGTTTAGATTTGTTCAGGGGATCCCACTAGATTTCCATAGATATAGGAGAGAGGAGGCATATTTATTTCTCTCAAAGTCACATCTATATGATGTCATGTCAGACCATGAGGAGCTACTGGTAAGGGCCGTCATTGATGATGTAGGGGTTGTGGATGGGTATGCAATGTGGCACTAGGCCAAATATGTAGTGGTTAATTTTGGATGGGGTGATAGGGAGAATTAGCTCATGGATTTGGATCTTGTTAGGGCACTAGCATAGGATAGATAGGTGAAAACAACACTGGTAATGGCACATGCATAAATCACTAGGTTATAGGAGTAGGTGGCCATGTTATAGGGGTAGATTATCACCTTACAAAGTTAGGTTGCCACCTTGACTAGAGAGTGAGATCAGGTGAGGATCTCTCTTGTGTTAGTGATATAAGAAAGAGATTTACTAAGATAGAGGGTAGGGGTGATTGTAATAGTAGTAGGAGGACCACTTGACATAGTTCTAAGGACATGGTACTTAGCCACCATTGAGGAATTGAGATATTACAAGGAAATAGTACTATCATAATTACCATTGGAGATGAGATATGGAGCATATAGGGCCAATTTAGTAGGGGGTACATCTATAGCTACTCCAGGATAGTGGGAATCAATAGTGGGGCAAGTAGGGATATTAGGGGGACCACCACCAGATGGTAGTGTAGGTGTAGGTGTAGATGGAGCTAGTGGGAGTGGTACCCCAAGGGCTTGATAGATGAGATTATATGATGTATATGTTTTTTATTTTGATACTAGCTTACGTGTCAATGATGTGATATGTATATGAATGAGAGAGACATGGATAAATTATGACATGTGTTTCCTTATAGATGTATATGATGATTATATTTATGACATGTGATTATATTAATGACATTTAATTATATTGATGACATGATTATTATGTTCTAATGTTTATTGATGTCTATGATGTTTATTAATTATGTATTGATGTATTATGATTATGATTATGATGATTATATGAGGATTTTTTATCATGAGAGGATATGTAGATTGATTGTTGTTGTTCATGTGATAGATATGATGTATTATGATGATGGATAGGATGGATAGACTTATGATGATGATATTTGGATGATGTTTTTAATAAGTGATGACATGAGATTAGGTATGTATGATTTAGATATGTGATGATTGATTTGATTATGCTATTAGCGATATTTCTCATAGATGTATATGCTTTGTTCATTGGATATATATATATATATATATATATATATATATATATATATATATATATATATATATATATATATATATATATATATATATATGATCAAAGATGGACTTTGAGTTTGGTCATAGAATGATGTTGTTGATCATGTGATTATGGATATGAAATAGATGATTTTATGTATATAAAATCATGGTGACTTTATTATTTGATGTATAGATGTTGATAGTAACAAGAATGATGAAATTGTTTATAGATATGACATGGTTATTATTTCATAGTTATGATGTGGCTTAGGGATAATGGCTTATGATGTATATGGGAAATGGTAGATGACATGATTTATGTGGTTTTTTGACACAATGTGATTTATTGATAGGATTATAGATATGTGGATTATAGTTAGTTAATGAGTTTTGACATTTATGAATGTGTATCATGCAGGTTTTAAGGTTTATGAATGGCAGGATGCTCATGCCCCATTCTTTATGAGATGAGATGTGTATATATCAAGATATGTGAAATAGACAATATATTTTTCCTTGTGTTTTGATAGGTATGATGTTTTTATAGGGATATATTATGGATGATGAGACAAAGGAATTAAAATGTGTTTTGTGATGAGATGTTTGAATTTGATATGTTGATAATTTTAGGTTATGTTTTGTGTATATATGAGGGATGATATGTTTGTTCATGATGATGGATATGATGGTTTTTATTGTTTATTTTGATGATGTGGTTTATTATACAATTGATGTTTGGGTGCATAAATAGGATATATATGGATTAGTGTGATAGAGTAATGGTTTGAATGTTTGGATATGATATGGATGAATGGAGATATAATGAAGACACATAAAATAAGTGTAGATAGAAAAATAAATGTGACACATGTCTACATGAACTAATAGTGATGAGGTAAGAAAAAGGCATGAAGTGTTCATTGACAAAGGCCTAACAAAACCAAAGTCAGATTGGCTTAATGAAAATAAGCCTTTTGAACACTTTGCATTATCATGATTTGAGGGAAAAGATGGTATCTTGATCACATTGTGTCAAGTAAACTCAGAATCCCTTGATTTTTAGAGGGTATAAAGGGGAAAGTAGGTGATAGGTAATTTGAAGGGAAATGGGTGATATATTAACCTAATGTGGGTTAGTTTTCCCCTTCTATAGGTGACCTAAGAACTATAATAGACAAGTTCATGTCTTAATACAAAGTGTAAAATGATTTATATAATAAGTCTACTAAATATATATGAAAGAGTCAATTATTTTCCTCTTGGGATAGCTCACTTCAATTTTGATATAGGGCCCCACTTTTTCATCTTTTGTTGTTTTTGATAAAAAGGGTGAAGCTAATTGATGCAAGAAACTACATATGATTACTTTGACAAATTTGTCTTAGCCATTATTCAAGGGAGTGGTCTAAGTTTGGATTTGTTTTTATGTTGTAGTTATCCTTTAAGGGAGCAATCTATCTTTTAAGATACATTTAGCTATTGGGCAATTGTCCTTCAAGGGATTGGTCTATAATGCTAGAGATATGAACCCATGTGAGTTTTTAGTATCCCAATTTGATTTTAAATTATAGGTTGAGGCATGGACAAGTATATTTGGGTTTAGAGGTCTACCTTTATGGAGATGAGACTTTTAGAACAAAAGGTTGATGATAGATGAGGGAAAGTGGTTTGAGAGACAACTAACCATGGGATTCCATCTGATTAGAGATGAGAAGTATCTATAAGAACCATTCCATGGGTAGAGCCATGGTATCCATACTTAGGATTAGGCTATAAATTTAATGGATAATCACATGGTTCTATGTTGTAATCAAATTATCCTCAAGAGGAATAAGGTGAAGTTATAAGGAAAGTGAAAATCTTGAAAACCAAGGGATGAGCTTAAGTTAGATGTAAAGGTCAATTAAATCCTTATTTTAACAATATAAAGGACACATATCTGAAGCATTAAGAGGCTTAAGTTCTATTTTTCCTTTGAGATAAGACAAATGATAATATCTTGATCCATACTTATGGGTTATGATGTGAGGTCTAAGCTAGTTGAAAGCAAACTTGCTTATTTTGCTTTTCTGCATATTAGCTACATGTTGTTTTTACTTAAGGATGAGGTATTTGATATTGAATTCTTACTCTTTTAGGTGTTTTTTAAATCTCACTTAATTTATTATGATATACTTGAAGATGATTAAGGGCTATGAGGCGATGTTTATCAAAGAGTTCAAGTCAAGCAAGCCATTCCTAATGATAATCATTTTCAAAAAGGATCACATGTAAAGATATGCAAAGATAAGGAATCTAGACTTTGAGAGGTAAGATTGACTCTACTCTAAAGATGAGAGATAAAGGGGTAGCACCTATAGAGGTTCAAATTATAGTGCGATAGGCCCATAGAGTAAAGGGAATATGCAAATACTAATATTGACCTAAAGAACTTACTACCTTGGTTAAAATTTGTTTAAGGATTTTATTAGAGGATTCTACCTATCCATTTTATTGTAGATGATAAGGAGAGTAAAACCTTAACTTGATGCCAAAATCATCACAAAGACCTTGGACTTGTTTTTGTTGAAATATTTTCCATTGTTAGTGATGATCTTATGGAAAACACTAAAGTGGTAGATGATGTGGTGAGTGATGAAATCAATAATCTTTTCAACTTTGGTTGAGATAAGAGGAATAGCCTGCACCCATTTGGTGAAATATTCGATGGTGGTAATGATAGATTGATGTCATTATGAAGTATGAGGGTTGATTTCCCCAATTAGATTGAGACCCCATTATGAGAAGGGCTAATAGTCTTTGGATACTCGAAGGCTATGAGTTGGTGTATGATGCAAGTTAGCATGATATTGAAATTTGACACACTTCTTTACATAATCATAGTAACCCTAATTTATGGTGGGCCAATAGTATCCAAGGCAAAGGATATGCTTAGTGGTAGCTAGGCCACTAAATTGTCCCCCATAGATTTTATCACATGTTTTTTGATAGTGTGGAAAGCTTCATGACTATGTAGACAAAAAATAAAGAGGATGTCAAAGCCACATTTATAAGGGATTCTCCTTATCATGGTGTAATTATAGGTAATTTTAACAAAGTTTCTTTGGGCATTTATTGATAGGTTGGGAGGAATAATATCGAGGTTAAGGTAGTTAAAAGTTTGGTCATACTAGATGTCAAAAGGAGATACCTCCACACTAAAAATGGTAGGGAGATCAAAAATGATATATGAAGGTGTGATAAAGTGATGGATGGTGACAAATAATTTATATTCAGTAGGTTGAGATGGGATTTGGGAAGTAAGGGAAGCCATCATGTCTGAAAACTTATTGGTAGATCAAGAAACTAACTAGATAAGGTGATGATCAAATTATGCTAAGAGTAAATCTATGAGTTTTTGTAATTCAATAGGATATAATTTTTATATTGGTAGGATTCATTGACCTGGTTGATCACAAGTTGAGAGTCATCATAGATACTTATTGTTTTAACCCCTAAATTTAAAGTGGTTTAGAGACCTATGACCAAGGCTTTATACTTGGCCACATTGTTGATGCGTTTAAATTCTAGTTTGAAGGAAAGGGGAAGAGGTTCACTATTAAGGGGAATGAGAATGATTTTTTTACCTCCATCATGTTAGAATTTGGAGCCATAAAAAAACATGGTCATTTGGTAGGTGGGTTCCTCATAAGAGTTGTAATGGAATCATCAAGAAATACAAGAGGAAGTAGTTGGTTGTCTAGTAGAGGATCTTTAGCCAATTAATTAGTGATGATTTCCCTTTAATGTATTTTTACTGAAGAAACTCAAGATCAAACTCATCTAGAAGCATGAGCCACTTAGCTATATGTTAGTTTTGGTATGGTTTAGAGTGAATGTTTTTGAGTGGGTCGGTGTTAGTGATGACATAAGTTTTTCTATTAAGAGGTGGTGATAGAGTTTGGAGGCCACAAAAACCAAGGTGAGTCAAAGTTTCATAGGATGAGTATAATGAGTCTTATATTCTATAAGTGTGTGTCTAATGTAATATACAACTTGATTTTTGTTTTGTTCATCATGATGAGTGAACATTGCCCCTAGGTAATGGTCTATGGAAGATATATAAAGGTATAAGGGTTGGTCCTATTTAGGTGCAATAAGAATGAGTGGAGAAATAAGGTACTCAATTAAATTAGAGGCATGTTGATAGTCTTTGGTCTACTTAAAAGAGGTGTCTTTCTTGAGGAGATGGTGAAAGGGTTGACATCTATCTGATATCTAGGAGATGAAGTGATAGATGGATTAAAGCTTCCCCTACATGATGTGGAGTTTCTTAATGTTAGTAGGAGGAGGCATGTCCAAGATTGATCTTACTTTAGTGGGGTCTATTTTGATTCCTCAAAGAGAGATGATAAACCCAAAAGTTTTCTCGATAAGACCCTAAAAATTCATTTCTTAAGGTTGAGCCTAACATGATAATGGATTAGTTAGTCAAAGATGATTGTAAGAATGTCTAGGTGATCCTTGTGGTGTTTGGGTTTCCCAAGGAGATCATCCACATATTCCTCTATAATTTTATAGATGAGATCATGGAAGATATAGGTCATGGCATGTTGATAGGTTGTTCTAACATTCTTTTGGCCAAAAGGTATGACCTAGTAGTAGAAGGTTCCCCATGGAGTTATGAAGGAAGTTTTATGTTGATCCTTTAGGGAAATCAATATATGATTATATCCTTAAAAACCATCCATGAGAGATAACATCTTGTGGCTAGCTGTAAGATCAACAAGTTGGTTGATGCTTAGTAGAGGAAAGCCATCTTTTAGACAAGCAAGGTTGATATCATGAAAGTTGATGTAGAGGTGAAGTCCTCCTATGGATTTGGTAATGGGAACAATTTTAGAAACCCATTATGGATAATAAATGGGTTGGATAAAGTCAATATATGAGATATGATGTTCCTCTTTAACCAAAAGGGTGATGCGAAGATGTATCCTACGAAGCTTTTTCTACACTAGCTTAACCTTAGTATGGGTGATAATGTTGTGGAGGGAAATAAAAGGGTAAATTATAGGTATATCCTAATAGGACCATGTAAATTCTATGTTGTGGTCACATGGGCAAGAAGGGTACTCTTATTGATCCATGGAATTTAAGGATTGGCTAATCTTGATGATATGGGGATTATTTTGAGTACCCAAGTTAACATCAATAGTAGATTCATTTAGCATGGTTTAGTTCTTAGGAGGAAGGGATTTATGAATAAAATAACCCCCCATATCAAGGTAGGTGATAATGGAGTCATTGTCTTAATATAGGATGGTGTTGATGGTAGGATAATCTCACTCTATCATTTCAGGATGGATGAGAGGAAGGGTATTAATTACTCCAACCTTTTGATAGGTCAGGGGACCCAAACTAGTAGTATTGATAAAAAAAGTTAGATGGGAAAATATCAAAGTCTTCAGTCTTTGGGGAAGGTGGGGTTAGTGAGGATGGAACATCCTTATCGTTCATGGTGATGAGTTTTGGTGAGGTAGGTTCTTTTGGTGGTATAAAACCAAGGTCAAATAACTCATGAGGTTTTTGAGTTTTGATTATGGGTAATTTGTGAGGTCCATATTCATAAAGGCCAAGGCCAAACCCCTTCCAAGCACACCTATAAAGTTAATCTTTGGAAAATTTTGGTTTGTTGAGATAAGATAAGTCTAAGGTGAATGGTCAAATGGATGAGGTAGTGGTAGGAGTGAGAAGTGGTTGATCAAGTCCCCCATATATGAAATTTATTTGATTATTGGGGAGCCCAAAATGGATGATGGTTCTGATGTTGGGATTGTAGGAAGGGTCATACTTGAGGTTCCCATACTATTTTAAAATAGGAAAATCATCTAAGGCTAAAAGATGATACTCCCCAAGTGAGAGATGTTGGAATGTGGATTCCAAGGGGTCCTCCATAGGGATATGGGAAGAAGGGATATATGAGCCAGTTGAAGCTTCATCACTATTATGGGTGGGAGTGTTGCTAGTCTTGGTTGGTGTTGAAGTAGTATTTTTAGTAGTTGATTATGAGGTGGATGAAGGAGGAATAATAAAATAATTAGGCTGATATGTCATATTATAAGAGGCAAAAAGACTAGGGTCACCTTTGATGGTAAAAACTTGACCTTCATGTTCAAATTTGACACATTAATGTAAGGTATAAGGGACACAACTCATGCCATATATACAAGGGAATTTGAGTAACACATTGTATTATAACTCTCCCTCTATAACATAAAATAGTTTGGGAATGGTGCACGGTTCCAAGTGGATATGGAGGATCACTATTCCCAAGTTACTGTCCATGGTATCATTAAAGGATCAAAATATTGTTACACTTTCTGACATGATGTTCTTAGGTAGCTAAATTTGGTCATAATAATAGGAGGAGATAATGTTGATGCTACCTCCTACATCAATGATCACCCTTTTGACATGAGCTTGATTGATGAATGTTGTGATGAAGAGGGGAGGATTGGGATATGTAAAATGAATAGGAGGTATTTTAGAATCCTAGAAGGTGATAAAGGTAGAAAGTTGGAGGGATCTAAAAAAAGGTGTAAGAGGTTGAGGGTCATTTGGTTAAACCTCTATATATTGTAGAGCCTCTATCAATGCCTAACAATGGTATGGTGAGGTGTTGATTAATTCATAAAGGCTGATTTTCACCAATGTTTGGTGAAGTTGTTTCAACACAATATGATAGATGGAGTCAGAAGGATTGGATGGGGAGCCTCTCAAAATGGATACTTTGGGTTTTGGAGATGGGATAGTGAAGCTATAGGTATTTGGGTTTGGTCAGAGGGATGAGGGGTTGAAGGGTATGCCCATGAAATGAACACTTTATCTTTTCCCTTATCCTTTTGTTGGGATCAAAATTGGGTAACCATATGAATAGTATGGATGGGGGGATTGGATAGGTCTGATGGTTGTTTTGGTTCCTCTTCTTCACTCTTGGGTGACAGTGGGGGAGTAGGTACATGTTGGATAGGTTGAGTTAAGGGTAGGATTGGTAATGAAGGTAAGAGAGTTTCACCTAATAATAGATCATCCTCATCATATAGGCTATAAATTAGTGCTTGTAGATATTTTTAGTTCTCCATACCATGCCGTAGTACCCTATGGTAAGCACATATTAGGTTATCATTGAACTAGGAGGGTTTGGTATTGGAAGGGTAGAATGGTTGGATAGGAGGTAAGATAATGGAATAAATTTGCAAGAAAATTTGTAGGATGGTTGGATAAGATTCATTCAAAGATGTTGGAGGTGATGGGAGCCTTCTTAGAAGTAATTTTTACCCTATAAGTTGTAGGTGGTGGAATGGTTTTAGTTGGTGGTTGGGATTGCTTAGTTATGGTTGGTTTTAGGGTAAATGATATGAAGGTGGAATATTTAGATGATGGAGGGTTGGATATAGGTGGGAAATTAGAGGTGGATAGGTTAGTCAAGAATTAAGGATAACTAGATGTTTTGGTAGGTGTAGGTAGAGAAAAGGGAGATGGTTTAATAAAGGAAGAATAGGTAATTGGAATATTAGAAGGATGGGGTCTAAAATAGAAGGTAAGTGGGAAGGAGGTGGTATGGGTATAGCTTGAGGTTGAGGTTAGGGAAACTCTACCTTCTTAATTAGTTTTATTGGGGGTTTCTTTAGTAAACTATATGGAGATAAGTCCATCTTCAAAATTGGGTGAGTTTGACTAGGTGTGGGAAGAATTCTTAGATTCTTGATAGGTTTGGCAAAAGAGGCATAAGGTGATTTGGCAATGTTATATGGAGATGGTTGGGATGGTTCACCTATGGTTTTATAAGAATATGTATTTGATGGAGTGGTAATAATGCGCTTAAGGGTAGATTCAAGTGAGGTTGAATATTTACATTTGTTTTGGTAAGGGATCCCTAGATGATGCCAAAAGGTAGCCATATCAAAGTTGGGTTTATAATTTAACTCTAGACTTTGAAATAGTATAGAAAAGGAATTATAAATGGGTTTAGTTCCTTAGTCATTAGTTTAAAAAATTAAGCCCTTATGTAGATAAGAGGGAATGGTTCCTCCATCCTTATTCTTGATGGGAGGTTCAAAAATTGGTGGTTGGGTGGATGAGGTAACCTTCTCTGGTAGGATGGTTCCTAAAGAGGGAATGAATGGTTATATGATGGGGGAGGTAGATGTAGTATCCTAAAGTGAAGGAGTGGACATGGTTTTTTCCTTTGTTTGGGTGTCCAAAGGAATGGTAGGCACTTCTACCACTTCAATGGGTGGAGTGGAGGAAGAATAAATGGCTAAAGTAAAGGTTATCTCCTTTGGTGTTTCCATCAAAGGAAAGGTAGATAAATCCATTGTCTCATCAAGTGAAGAGAGAGGGGTGGTTGATTCCTTTGTTTAGGTATCCAAAGGGATAGAAGGCGAGTCCACTAATTTTATAAGTGAAATGGAGGAAGTAGTGGTTGAGGTAATGGTATCCTAAAAAATGGTCTCACTAATAATTACATTAATTGTATGTGCCTCATGATAATGAGATGATTTTGGTTTGTTGTCATGGTGATGGGTAGAAGGAGCATGATTGGGAAAAGGTTTGAAGAAGATGTCAAGACATTGATTAGGAGGTACATTAGGATTATCAAATGCAAGTTCTCCACTATCAATTAAGATTTGGACCAGACTTTTGAAGGTAGTGCATCTATTGATGTCATGTTGAATATCTCAATGAAAGTCACAATGGTCATTCTTGTTGTACCAAGCAGGCATGGGATGAGAAGCATCAAATTTTTGGGGTGGTTTGATTGGTGGAAGTTGGATGATGTTAGTTTTGAGAAATTTTTCCAAAACTAAAGCATAAGAATCCCCTATGGGATTTTATTATTTTGAAGGAGCTTGGTTTTGGTTTTGTTGGTAGGAAGGGTTGGAATAATTGGTTTGATGGGGTTGGTTGATAGTTAGTAGTGGAGTAGTTTTTAGGACCACTAATTTTGTAGATGATTTTTATTTGGTATTGGGATGGTTGTATTGGTTAGTGGTTTTGGTAGAGGGAGGGTCATTGGATTTAAAGCTAGAATTATTATTCTACAGTTTCAATTTCCCTTTGTCAATAGCTCAATTTTCAAGTTTACATGCCATAGTGAATGCCTCATCAAAAGTTCTAAAAGTTTGAACTTGAAGAGTGGGGGAAATATGTTTGGAAAAAACTCAAGATAAGAGTTCAATAAACTCAATTTGGGGTAAGGAGAAAGAAATTTGGTTGATGAGACCTATCCATCTATCTATAAAATCAGTAATTGATTCATTATCAAATTGCCTAATAGAATAAAGGTTAGTAATAGAATCATTTTTAGATATATTTACTGAGATGTGGTCTAAAAATATTTGGGATAGTTAGGAGAAGGAAAAGATGGATTTCTTGGTGAGAGCACTATACCAATTAATGGGTCTTGATAAATACATGGGGAAGGTATGAAGGAAGAAAGCATCATCATACATGATCAAATAACAAGATTGACAAAATGATCTCAAATGTTGTTGGGGGTCCTCCTTAATTTGGAATTTAAAAAAATTGGGTAATTCCCATTGAGGAGATTAAGAATGGATAGGAATGAATGGATAGATGGGTTCATTACAAATTTTATTATAGGATAAAAGGTAATGAGACCCAGAGATGGATGATTCTAGGTTGGTTATTTTATCCATTAACATCTAGACCAAATCTATTTGAGGTTGGGAAGCTACATAATTAGGTGGTAAGCTTTATTCAGGTTAGGTGGCATTAATGTATGGATAAGTGATAGAGGGTGATTACGAATCCACATATTGGTATGTGGTCTTAGGGGGTTAGGATAATTCCCCATAAGGATTAGTTAGAACAAATGATTGGGTGGAAGGTGATATATATCCTTGTGGGTTAAAAAAATGGTAAGATGTCATGGGTGCTTATTGGGGGGATGATGTGGGTTGGTTTAGAGGTATGTTTGGGTTGGTGGATGGTGGTATGGATTTAGATGGGGTTAGAGGTATGAATGTGCTAGTTGGTTATTGGTGGGTGGTAATTCTAGTGTTAATAAATGGGAGGGTTTGAGGTCTATCAAACTCTAAAATGGGGTAAAAGTTGGTGGGTTGGTCAAACTAAGGGGAATGGTAGAAGTAGGGGTATAAGATACCCCCATGGTAAAAGAAATAAAGGTAATAAGAGGTAAATTTGAACCAATGTTAGAGGTATTGGTTGGGATAGTAGGTGTTTGGTTACTGGTTGGGATGTTGGATAGAGTTTAGGGAGTGATAGTAGATGGGATATTAGAAGAAGAAGAGGCTTGGGTGAGCATGGGTTGGGTTAAGGTGACACCCACTATAAGATGGGAAAGTATACCATAGGGAGGATCTATAGGAGAAACTGAAGAAAAAGGGGTATGGTTAGATAAGGTGTTTAGGTAATGTTGAAGAGCCATAGGGTTGTTATTGAGGAAGGTGGCAAAATCTAGATCACCCTCAATAAAAATCAGAGGCTTGGTAGGAGGGGGATAAAAATGAGGGGAACCCTTAGCATTAGAGGTATATTCCATGAAGGAAGAAGAAGATGGTGGGTATTGGTTGGTTTGATTACTCAACTACTATCTAGTAAAGACCATGAGAGGAAATATGATATAAATGATGAAATGCACACCTCAAACAAAGAGCAAGCGAAATAAAATAACTCAAGGAAATCAAACATACACTAAATTGAGTTTAACATCCTTGAGTTATTTTTAAATCTCATTTAACTTATGCCTTAGATTGTGAAGAGGAAATTTGGTTTGTAAATTAGGTACTAAAGTGGAAATCTAAGGTTGGTTTTAGGTTATGTTTAGGTGCTCAAGAGAGAAATATGTATTGATATTTAGTACATGGCTTAGTATTGGGGCCTACCCCCTTACTTCACACACTATAGTGATAAGTTTTTCAAGTGCTTAGCCAAAATATACTAAATTTTATAGTTTATACTCAACCAGAGAGTGGAGTTGGTTCTCCCCTAGGTAATGACCTCCAAGTGGGATTGCCAAGAAAGGTAAGGTGTACCACTAGGTGATGAAATCCAAGTTGGGCTTTGTATCAAGTATGTTTTGATGTGTTGATTGATTATGTGGTTTGGATAAGTGTGTGATAACAAGAGTGAAAACAATAATTCATTACTTTGACTTTAAGTTACTAGATGAAATAAAACATACAATCAATCAATGGATGCAAAAGATTTATTTTAAGCCCAAAAGAAATTTTAGATTTCATTTGATGAGCATACAATAAAGGAAGGAAAAGGGACATGCCAAAATGTTTATCTTAATTTTTTCTCATTTCTTAATTTGGAAGTAAGTAATGAAATTAGTAATAGGGTGTGTAGAGGGATACCTAATAAAGTGTGTACGTGATCCAGATGATGGTGAGAACTACTATTTGGCTTGGAAGGAATAACTTATAGATAAGAAAGACACTAGAAAAAGGGGTTGTTAGATGGATGATTGAGTGGACTGCTTAATATGAGCTAGATCTAAGAAGTTTATGCTTGCTAAGAGGCTATCAATCCACTATTTATAATGATTAAGTTGATATAAATGAAAAGAAAGAGAACTTGTATTTAATAATGGTAAAGTAAATGCATGTGATACAATATGGAAATAAATCACTTGTTAAACAAAATGACTAAATTTAGAAAAAGTGGGTCAATACTCATGCTAAGATAGTTGGGGTTAGATTTAGAAAATTAGAAAAGTCTCTATGAATAGGTAGGAACACAAAAGGCAAGGTTTGGTTGGGGTTAAGGGGGTGAAAATAACTTGTTATTTTTTTCCATATTGACCATCGATGGTTGGGTGAACTGTCAGTGATTGGGCTAACCATCAACGGTTCGATGACCATCGATGGTTGGCTAACCATCAATGGTTACCTATGAAATTTTATAAATGTTCAAAAAATTAATAGAATATTGGGTAATTGGTCAAGTAGAGGGATGTTATGGATTTAAAGGATGGAAAATAAGATAAATATAAGTATGGATAGGTCAGGGAGGTTAGAAATGAAATAGATAAAAGAAAACAAGCATGAGATACTTGTAACTTGATGGTGGAAGTTTGAAGCAATTTGGCTAGAGTGATAGTAATTTAGCCTTTGAAAGTCATTCCAATAGAGGTTCAGGTCTCCATTGATGTTTCTTATTTTTTGAAGGGATGTTGGATACCTATATGCAAGATATCTTAGACATAGATTTCTAGATTGTTTTGTATTTTCTCCTATTTCTATCCTTTTATAGGATGAAGTTACTAATTAGTGTAGGAGGAAGTTACTAAATGGATAGAGGATTTTTTTTATAAATATGATGATTTAAAATAAGATATCCTTGCATAAGGGAACTTTATAAATGCATCCATGCTCATCTAATATAGTTGGTAATGCTTTAAATTAGGATTGGAGACTTGATCATCGATGGTTGGGTTAACCATTGATGTTTGAAGGTCTAGATGAAAACAAGTTAAAAGAGAGGTGAATTAGAAAGTTAAGTTATTAAGTGGGCTAAGTCAACTAGCTGGTCAACTAGCTCCAGGGTCATGTAGGGGTTCCAAGTGTTTTGACATCTAAAACTATGTAGTTTTTGAGTGTCTACACCAGGGGCAACCCAGTAATAGATTATACAAAAAATCAACATCCATAAATTGAATCAAGTTCTAATGCATAATGTATCCCATAATAATGGGAAGATAGGTGGTGCCTACAGATGGCCACTCATTGTTATCATATTCTTTAATCATAATTATATTAGGCCTTAAAGAAGCTTCAAAATACCCCAATTTGTTTAAGAAATCTAGATTACATATATTCAGTGCAGACCCTCCATCTATAAGTACCTAAGGGATGTGATGGTTGGAGATGGATATTTATATGAATAATGGGTAATTATGATATGGAAAAATGGGATACTTGTCTTAGGTGTTGGGAGGGGGGGAGGTAAATCCAAGAACAAACACACCTGTTCTAATTCCACCCGTTAGGATCTTGCTCCTCAGAAAGAGCACAGTATGATTACCAAATATAAGCAATTGAATATGCGAAAATAACCAGAAACACAAGTAACTAGAATTCACCAATAGCACAGAATATGAGAGACAATACACTATCTTGTATTAACACTATACAGAAAAGAATACATCAAAGAGCCGCCACACTCTTTCACCTTACAGAGATTCACCACACCTCAAGTGTACAGTAATTCTTCTCACACACACTCTCCTACACAAAAAACGGTCCCAACAACCAACTCACACACAGAATTGGTGTTCACCTCACCAACCAGTCAGTAAAAACCCTGCCGGTACACCAAGCACTCTATAGCACTTCAAGCTGATCTCTCATGAACCTACAACCTGTAATTCAAAGACCAAACTTACATGTAGATCCCCAATGAGCTTGCAACAACCTGCAACTCACAGATCTTACAACTAGAAGGAACTCTTCCTTTCTATCTCATGCCTTAAACAATACATGCCAATGGGTCTATAAATAGATCCCTAACTCAAACAATAACTTAGACTCTTAATTTAGACAATTATCCTTGCAGCCCAAGACTCTGACTGGCCTTAACATGCAAACACTTCGTTCACTTAACTAACTATCTGTGAAACGAGCAGTTCTGGAACACACAGGTGACCGACGTCGGTCCCTGCTTGTCTAGTTCTGCCGACGTCGGCCGACATCCTGCCGTCGCTAGTGGCCTTCTGCACTGGTCTCTACCGACATCGGTCCTACTGCCGACGCCAGTTCCTCTGGAACTCAGCAACCATCTGTTCCTCAGTTTGCAAAGGGTTGAAGCTTTTAGCTCCACAACCTAACAATTCATTATGTGAATCAAGACACCTGTTCTATGAATTGTCTAACCATCGGCGTGCTAACCGGTTTCACACAATCATCCTGAAATAAAGTCAACAAGACCTCCATGTCTCTAGATCACACTCATGCCAAAGAATCTTGCTGCTCCCAAATTCTCCATGACACACACCTGAACTAGCTTTACCTTTAGTTCAGTAATACCTGTATATGTAACCCTGCAACAAGCACATCATACAGAAAATAGGATAATGTAGCTAATATTATCCAACCTGGTAAAGAGAAACACAATGATCAAACCTCCATTGCCCTGCAGCTAATACAAGATCATATACCCTGATCTTCCATCTCACATATCCATTTCCGCTCTTCTTCATCCTTAACATCCATTCATCTCTCAGTGCTTACTTCCAGCTGGCAACTCTACCCAAAACACCTGTTTGGTTCTCCTCCAAGGAATCACATCCTCATCCATGCCAAGCTCCCACTGTTTCCTGGATCTACCTGTTCTGCTTCTTTAACAACTTCCTGGTTCTATACCATAAGTGAGCAACAAGTAGTGTAAAGAAGGGAAATGATGAATTTAAGAACTTACTTACACCTTCAGTCCTCCATATGGGTGCTTGAGACTCCATGACAACTCGCTGTCCACCCAAAATTCATCTCAGTGACCGATGCTGGTCACATCTCAGTCTACAGCCGACCGATGTCAGTTCCCTGCGACTGCCTCCCTGCCGATGTCAGTTTCCCCTGGCCGACGCCGATCTCTGTCTGCCCTGAGTCACCGACGTCGGGCTGCACATAGCCGACGTCGGTCCCTGTCTGGACACCGACGTCGATTTTCTTGCCGACATCGGTCTCTGTGTTTTTCTTGTGAGACCTGACTTTTTCCCGTGAGCTCTTTTTGGATCAAACCCTTGTCCAAATCACCCTTGATCTGCTCAGAATTCCTCTGCACCTTGTGCTGAACTCTATCTGTCACTTTCTCCTTGAAAACCAAGGCTTTCCTGTTCTTGTCATTAACATCAGATTCCTCAAGAAACGTCACCTTCTTCTTCTGCATACAGAAACCATGATCCATGCCTTCCAAATCCGAAAGCATACTCTTTGACTCAAGAACCAGCATCTACTTCTTATCTATGTGACCAAGCCTATCAAGCCACATCTCCGAATCTACAGCTGAAGTAGATAACCCAGAAAGAGAATCAGTAAAACAAGTAGATAGATAAAGCGTACCTACTTTCTTACCTCTAGCTACAACAAGTGTACCCTTGGTAACCTTCTAAGAGTCTACTGTGAGAGTTACTGTGCAACCCTCTTCACCCAAACTTCTAACAGAAATCAGATTCTGCTTCAGAACTGGGACATGCATGACCTCCTTTAACACCCATGTGTCATCTGTCTGCAATTTCAGCTTCACTTTGCCTTTGCCAACAATCTGACAAGGCTTACCATCCCCTACACAAATTTCTCCAAAGTCTCCCTGGACATACTCATGAAAAAATTTCCTATGTGGGGATGCATGAAAAGAGGCACCTGAATCTAATACCCAAGATTCTACTTTATCCAAAGAACATACCAGAGCATCCTGTGCAACGTAACCCGAAACATCTGCTTCTTCTCCATGTTCTTCATGATGATCTTCACCTGATCTGCAATCTCTCTTTAAGTGCCCTTGCTTTCCACATTTCCAGTAGGTTATTCTGCCATACCTGGACTTGGATCTCTTGCCCATCTTCGACCTTGATCTCCCACGCTCTGTCTTCTCTCTTGGCCTTCCTCTTCCTTCAACACTCAAAGCATCTCCAGATGATTCACCTGTGCTTTTCCTGTGTATCTCTTCATTCAAGATCACACTCACAACATCATCCACTTTTAAGACTTTTGAAGGAGACACAGTATTAGAAACTGCCATTACCAAACCTTCCCAACTTTCAGGTAATGAACACAAGATTAAGAGAGCTCTAAGTTCATCATCAAATACAATATTGACAGAACTTAACTGGTTTACCAAACCATGGAAATCACTAAGATGGCTATGAACAGATCCACCTTCCAACATTTTCAAATTAAATAAACGCTTCATAAGAAATACCTTATTAGAAGCCGAGGGTTTTTCATACAAATTTGCCAAAGATTTCATCAACTCCACCATTGTCTTACACTGTGATAAGCTAAAAATCATAGATGATTCAAGACTCAATCTAACAGATCCCAGAGCCTTCTGATCAAGAACCTCCCATTCTTCATCTTTCATATCCGAGGGTTTGCTAGCAACCCCACCCAACGGTAAGTACAAATCTTTCTGATACAGATAGTCCTCAATCTGCATCCTCCATAATTGGTAGTTCTTGCCATTAAACTTTTCCATTCGTAGTTGACTATTTTCTGCCATTGCTCAACTCCCACTCAAACAGAAGCCCTGTGAGTAACCTGTAATCAAAACACACTACCCAGATCTACACCAATCTGTTAGTATCCCAACCAAAAGCTCTGATACCACTTGTTGGGAGGGGGGGGAGGTAAATCCAAGAACAAACACACCTATTCTAATTCCACCCGTTAGGATCTTGCTCCTCAGAAAGAGCACAATATGATTACCAAATATAAGCAATTGAATATGCGGAAATAACCAGAAACACAAGTAACTAGAATTCACCAATAGCACAGAATATGAGAGACAATACACTATCTTGTATTAACACTATACACAAAAGAATACATCAAAGAGCCGCCACACTCTTTCACCTTACAGAGATTCGCCACACCTCAAGTGTACAGTAATTCTTCTCACACACACTCTCCTACACAAAAAACGGTCCCAACAACCAACTCACACACAGAATTGGTGTTCACCTCACCAACCAGTCAGTAAAAACCCTGCCGGTACACCAAGCACTCTATAGCACTTCAAGCTGATCTCTCATGAACCTGCAACCTGCAATTCAAAGACCAAACTTACATGTAGATCCCCAATGAGCTTGCAACAACCTGCAACTCACAGATCTTACAACTAGAAGGAACTCTTCCTTTCTATCTCATGCCTTAAACAATACATGCCAATGGGTCTATAAATAGATCCCTAACTCAAACAATAACTTAGACTCTTAATTTAGACAATTATCCTCGCAGCCCAAGACTCTGACTGGCCTTAACATGCAAACACTTTGTTCACTTAACTAACTGTCTGTGAAATGAGCAGTTCTAGAACACACAGGCGACCGACGTTGGTCCTTGCTTGTCTGGTTCTGCCGACGTCGGCCGACATCCTGTCGTCGCCGGTGGCCTTCTGCACTGGTCTCTGCCGACGTCGGTCCTGCTGCCGACGCCGGTTCCTCTGGAACTCAGCAACCATCTGTTCCTTAGTTTGCAAAGGGTTGAAGCTTTTAGCTCCACAACCTAACACTAGGCACTAAATGTGATTTGTTGGGAAGGAGACAAATGACCCATTGTGATCACCAAATGTTTGATTGTATTTTGGATTATTCCTATATTACTAATTTTAGTAATAAAAACCCAAAATGCAAAAAAAGTCAAAGAAAAGGATAAAGAGACAATTATATACTTATATTAGCATTAATTTCCATCCTCTTGTCTCTTATTTCTCCCTTTCAATATTTCCAATTTGATTTTGAATATAAAATGAGTGGATAATTGGATTGTTTGACTATGCTTTCTAATGGCTTTAATGGATTCTTAGCTTGATGATGGATTTGACAAGGCTATGGAGATGAAATGATGTCTACAAGTATGCTCCCAAGGATTCCAAGTTTCAATTTAAGTTAGTTATGGAGGTATGGATTATCTATATAAGCCATGGGAGGGAAAATCAATGGCTGAAATTTAATCTTGAGCTTATTGAGATCAATGGTTAGGGATTTTCCAAGTAATTTTTAATTCCTTGGAAACCTCTAGAATAAATTATTCTAGATTATAAGGGCTAATTTAGAGGACATTTCTAAAATCCTCTAATTCTATAAATCTCCATTAGGGAATAGGGGTGTAGGAAGGGCTAGGTTAGTAGGGTAGTAGATGGGTAGGTGAATAACAGTTATTTTTAAATTACCAAGTGGGATAATGAGGGTGATTGATTGGTTACAAGGGTAGAATAAAGTTTATGGGATGTAGGAATTTGATGTAATAAATAATATGTTAATTAATTGGCTAGGTAATATGATTATAGGTTAAATTAGAAAAACTAGTAGAATTATTAAGGTGAGTGGATTTAGGTACATACACATGTTATTCATTAACTAATTGTACTTTCCCTTTTATATAATTTAATTATTTTTATTTTATTTATACTTCTATCCCTTATCCAAGAATTATTTTATCCATTGGATTTATGTTCACTTTAGGCACTTTCCCTCTTAATTTTCAAATCAATTCAAATAATCTAAAACACATACCTTAAAATTTTTTCCATGCACATTTTCTATGGAAATACACTTGCTTAATATGACATATCTATCATGTTATGAAATATTTTTCACTTACATGATCTCATCTATTTAATCTTACATTATCCATCAACACACATAGTCTCTTTACCATTGGGGGAATGTACATTATTATCAATAAAAATCATTTATGATAGATTACTATGACTAATGTACACATACATTGGGGGTGCATTGTTTGATTTACTTATTACCACACTATGATTTATCACCTTGTTGTGGATTTATTGAATCCATCCCATTTATTCTATTTTTGAAGCCTTATTTTCAAATATTTCAAAAAAAATAAAAAATTTAAATATTGAAAAATTCAAAAAAATGCAAATTTCATATATGTCAAAAAATAAAAATATTTTCAAAAATTTAAAATCAAGATCTATAAATTTTTTAAAATGTTTCTAGCTTACTTCTTTACATATGTTAAAAATTTATATCAATTCGATAGCACATTTCATTTTTTAGATGCATAAGTATTTTCATGAGGTATGTGAGTGTGATATAGGACATACTAATACACATTTCTTGATGTTAAGATTCTCTTATTACCTAATATCTTGAGTGTTAAATAAGGGGAAAAATCATAAAACTACTAAGGCAAAAGATGACATAAAAATACAAAAATGAAAGAGATATAGAAGAACCAAAAATGAAAATAATTGCCAAATGTAATGTGTAAGAAAAACTAAAGAATGTAAAGGAAAATAATGATGCTTATTAAAGTGTGAGTAAAAGAATTAAAATGCATAAAAACAAACAAACATGATACAACAAAATAACAAGTAAAATTTATGATAATGTCTATATCAAATATGATCATGTGAAATACAAGTTTGTAAGTCTCAAAAGGTTTATTAAAGCTAACTTTGTCTATTATTATTCATTGTAGAATAAGAGTAGGTATCATAAGATGCCCCAATGGGTAAGTGGATGTAGGGATGGGCATCACAAGATGACCCAAAGTTTGAAGGGACATATGGATGGGCATCACAAGATGTGTGATTTGGAGTAAGGTAACATTGAACCATTAAAATGATTTGCATTGGGTTTATATGTGCATGTGGAGATAGGTAAATGTGTTGGTTTGTTAGATTTTAGGGATGTTGAATGTGACATAGGATTTTTAGGAGAGGTATGAAGAGGAAAAGGAGGTAAAGGAGGACCATGTATGATATTATTTAGAGTAGGCATTTGAATTATGTACTCCTTTGGTTCATGTGACCTAAGGTGTTGAGGTTCAATGGATGAAATGATATGTTTAAATTTGTTCGTGTTAGTTATCCATTCCTTATTGGTGTAGGAAGAAGGATCAACTATGGTTTGAATAAAATTAGTGGATGAGGTGTAGGTATGGGATAATTATTGTTGATCAGTAGGTAGTTGACGTTGATTTGATTGTGATTCTTGGGATTGAATTTAATAAACTTGAAGATAGTCTTGATAACATTATTTTATGAGAATATCAAGATTGAAATGCAGACCAAGCAAGAAAAAATGAATAAATTGGTGAAGATCACAATGAGAATCATGAGAATGACCTATAGTAGCATGACACTAGAAAAATTTATCTAGATTGTACTAATTTGGAGGAGGTTTGTAAGGATCAAAGATCATGGGTATAGAGGGTGAAGCTCTCTTCTTAAGTTGTTCTAGACTCAAGGGAGGGTGGGTTGGGTTAAAATTAGTTGAATTGGATGCTCCATTTTGAGGTTGGGGAGGATTAGATGAATCAATGTTATGAGAAAATTATTGAAAAGGTTATTTATTAGTTGTTTAAGGTGTTTCAAATTAAGTCATAAAAAAGTCATGTCTTTTTGCTTGATCTAAGGCTTTATCTAAAGTTATAGGTGAAAAGATCCAAACTTTGTATTGAATAAAAGTTTTAAGAGTAGTGACACATAGTTTTAAAAGAGTATCATCATTCAGGCTCTGGTCCACTTTGTGAGATAGAGACTTCCATAATTTGATGAAAGTGCGAGTAGATTCTTTAGGAAGTTTCTTGTCATTGATTAAATAGATAAGGTAATTTTTATAAATGTCATCCTGTTTGAATTCCCTCACTAGAGCATTGACTAAATCCTCTAGTTGTGAGATGTAATGTCTAATAATTTGGTTGTACCATTCAAGTGCATCATCAACAAAGGTTTTGGCTAAGATCTTGGTGGTAGAAAAGGTGTTAGTTTAGACCCATTCCTTATAGAGATTACCAAAAGACTTAAGAAAGATAGTAAGGTCCTTAGTCCCATTATATGTGATAGTTGGAGATTTTTTTTTAATATATATGGATGTAATAAATAGGGATAAAGATTCATTTTGAAGATGCTTAAGTATTTTGTTATTCATTAGAGGTTGAGGGAAGATATTCCCATTAGCATCTCTAAGAGGAGGAGGGACAACATTTTGATTTGATTGAGACATGATGACTTGAGGTGGTTTACTAGTCATTTTTAATAAATTTTGTTTCATGTTCAACATTTGAGAATGATTAGTTGTTTGCATGATGTTCATTTGTTGAATTATTTGAGATAGAATTTGATTTTTGTTAATTTGCAGATTTGAAGGTGGGGTATTAGTGTTGTTAGGAAGAGGATTATTAGTCTTGGTGGGAGGAGGATTATTTATAGTTGGAGGATTCCCAATATGAGTGTTAGTTTTATTAAGTGTGGTAGAAGAATAAGGAAGATTGGTAAAACCACCATTCTTGGTATGAGTGTAAATAGTATTATCATCAAGGTTTTTGAATAATTAGGAATCATCTAGATTGTCAATTTGAGTGGTTTCAACCATGTTACTTTGGGAAGTGATAAGGCTTGGTGATCTTGTTATGGATGTAATAAGAGGATTGTGAATATTAGTTATAAGAGGTGGAACATAATGTGAGGCTCCAATATTTGATGTAGATGGGTTAATGACTTTACAAATTTTAGGTTTAAAAGGTATAAAAGTAGTATAATGTATATGATTTTCATTATTTGGGTTTGTCTAATAGGATTATTTGGATCTATTATATGGTATGGGGTAGATCAAGATTAAGAAGATTTAAAACCATGTGATGAAGAGTTGCACCATAAAGAGTTGTCTTCTATGGTGGATAGGTAGGGTAGGAGAGAACAACCCATGTACATTTGAAATGGGTTGAGACTATCAAGATTTTTTTTGATAAAAGGCTTCATGATGCCAATTAGGATTGGATATAGGAGGAAAAAATAATGATAAAATTGGCCAAAAAGAGGTATAGGGTTGGCCTAAAGTGAACAAGGTTTATTAGGTGGACTCTGTACTAAACAAGGTTAGCCCATAAGGTACTTAGTCAACTAAGTCAACTTAGTATGGTAATGAGGAAGTTCATAAAGATAATAAGTTGACCTAGTAAACTTAGTATGCTAAGGAGGAAGGATAAATTAATATCTAAGTGACTGTGTTGATAGAGATGACAATGTTATGAAAATAGGAATCATTTTTGCAATGTACTTTGAAACAAGAACTGAAAAGAGAAACACACAATAAATTAAATCAATGAGAATGATCCAATTGAGGCACACATCACAAAACCTTACACAAACACTAACCAATGGAAGTTTTTGAAATATAAAATACAATTGAGTAAATAACAAACAATCAACTTAGAAAGTAAATGCTAAGTGGTCATCATGAATGTTGTTAGATTATTAGAATATGATTTTAGATGTGATAGGGAGTTGGATATAAGTAAGGAACTATAAATCAATCTAAGGATGGTTTTAGGATGTTTATGTTGAAAAGGGATCTATATTAGCAATGATACCAACTTGGTATTGGGTCCTACTCCCTCACTTCACACATAACAATGATAAGAGTGTCAGGTGCTTAGCCAAAATATACCATTATCCACGTGTTTATACTTAGATAGAAAACCAAGTCAATTTCCTTCTTGGTGATGAAATCCAAGTAGGTAGGCCTTAGGTAGACAATTATTAAAATGAGTTTTAAGATTTTGTGATTTGATAGTGTGTGCTTAAAATAGAAAATAGTATAACTAAATGTTATATTAAAAACCACCTAATTAGACTATGTGATCTATTCTAAGCATGTAATAAATAATAAATGAAAGTGTGAGATAATTACTAACATATAAAGGTTGATTATAACTTTGAAACATAGTACAATATTGATTCAAATGATAATGTATATATAGATTATAGAATAGAGTTGATCGTGTCGATTCTATAATATAGAAGTAAATGACTAAAAATGAACTACATCAAAAATGTTGACCTAGTTTTCCAGATAGAACTCAAAATACAAAACTACATCAATAGGGTCAACCTAGTTAATTGTATAAGGGTAGTTTTAAAGACTACAAACTATGAAAAATAGAACTGTAAATAATACCAAAAAAGACAAAGAAGGATAAAAAGGA
Source organism: Torreya grandis (assembly GCA_037957365.1). NCBI lineage: Eukaryota > Viridiplantae > Streptophyta > Pinopsida > Cupressales > Taxaceae > Torreya > Torreya grandis. The sequence goes on along the minus strand of JARHVA010006128.1, from coordinate 779,232 downwards.
ACCTTAGTGGGTTAGAGGATGTAGAGGAAGATAAGATTTTTATTGAAGCACCCTGATTTATACTTGCAAATTTTACTAACTGTGTTGACTGGGTTGACCTAGTATGATGAATTGGATGTCTAAAAATGTACATGGTCGACTTAGTCAACCTAGTAGGTTGAACTAGATGCCTAAAAATGTATAGGGCCAATTGGGTTGACCTATTAGTTTGAATTGAAAGTCTATAAAACCTACACAAATATAATTAAGTCATATTGATGTTACTATGTTATTAAACTTGTGCACACAAGTTAGAACTATGTTGACACTATCAACCCAATATTGTAAATATAATAAAAATAAAATGATAGAATAATGAAAAATTTGATATAAAACTTAGAAGAGTTAGATTCATGTTAGGTTCACCATAATGTATGTAATTAAAAATATATCATGTCTTTAAATCAATCCTAACTCGAAAAAGATAGATCATACCATACACTTCCAATTGGGGACACATTTGTTAAGAGAAAACATGACCAGTATGGGGATCCACTAGACTTGATTAGGGGATATCTTATCATAATACATGGTGCTAGGGAGGGTTCCAAAGCCTCCAGTCAAGTACAATCATGCAATAACCCTAAGGGAGTCATGTGTTTTGATATCTCACTAAAAAAATAAAAATCAAAGAAAATCTAATCTAGTGCTCACCAAAGATTGTGGCACAAAGTGGGGGTTAGAAAAAATAAAAGTAAACATGCATAAGAGACATATACTCATGTAAATGTTTATGGAATCCTAATACATGGAAGAGAAGTACAAATGCATATCTATCTACTCTTATAAAGGAAGAACAAAGTTAAGAATACTTACCTTTGAAGATGAACCCACTGAGCCTCAATTTTTCCCTTCACCAAGGTACTTCACAAAAGGTTATTGTGGTACATAAGGATGACAAGAATAAATTATATCTAGACTACACAACCTATCAATGCATCCAAAAGAATTATCCACAAGATAAGATCCATATCTCCAAAGAAAGTGTGAAACCCTAAGCTTGCTCCTCAAGTATAATGGTGGATAAGCAAATGCATAATATATGTTACTTATTATTTTATTCTCTCAATAATAGAAAAATGACATTATATATATAGGAAACTCTAACCCTAGATCCTGACAAATTTTTTTGCCAATAGAGTCGACCCAATCAACCTAGTATTGTTTAATCCATGTTGAAAAAGAACTATGTCAACACTGTGGGTTGATAACAAAACAATACAAGGTTGACTCAGCTGACATAGTTTAAAAACTATTGAAAGGAGATTTAGGCTAGGAAAAGATAAATGAAAATGGAAAATGATTGGATGAGGGTGAAAAAGAGAATAAAAATCTCATATAAAAGGTTTTTAGGAGACAAGTGTATAGATTTGTTGAAAACTTGAAAAATGTACTATATCGATAGGGTCAACCTAGTATGATGACATAGATGCCTAAAAAGCTAAAGGTTGACTGAGTCAACCTATTAGGTTGAAATGAATACCTATAAATGTATAGGGTCAACTAGATTTACCTAGTAGTATGAATTGGAAGCCTAAAAAATTTGCACAAATAGAATGTAGTCATATTGATGCAATTGTGTTGTTAAACTTGTGCACAAAAGTTATAACTGTGTTGACACTATTGACCCAATATCATAAATATAAGAAAAATAAAATGATAAAATAATGAAAAATGTGAGATAAAACCTGCAAGAGTGAGATTCACATTAGGTTCACTATAATGTATGCAATCAAAAATGCATCATGTCTATAAATCAATCCTAACTTGGAGAAGATAGATCATACCATACACTTATGATTGGGGAGACATTTATCAAGTAGGAACATGATCAATATGGGGATCCACTAGACTTGATTAGGGGATCTCTTATCATAATGCACAGTTCTAGGGAGGGGTTTAAAGCCTTAAATCAAGCATAAACACACAATAACCCTAAGGGAGTCATTTTTTTAATAACTCATTAAACTAATAGATATTTAAAGTAAATCTAATCTATTGCTCACCAAAGCTTGTGGCATAAAGTGGGGGTTATAAATAATAAAATTAAACATGCAAAAGAGACATATAATCATGTCAATGTGTACAAAATCCTAATACATGGAACAAAAGTACACATGCATATCTATCTACTCTTATAAAAGAGGAACAAAGTTAGGAATACTTACCTTTGAAGATAAACCCACCGATCCTCAATCTCTCCCTTCACCAAGGTGCTTCATAAGAGGTTTTTTTGGTATGTAGGGATGACAAGGATAAATCATCTCTAGGATATAAAACCTATCAATGCATCCAAAATTATTATCCATAAGACAAGATCCATATCTCCAAATAAAGTGTGAAACTTTAAGATTTCTCCTCAAGTAGAATGGTGGATAAGCAAATACATAATTTCTCTTACTTATTCTTCTCTTCTCTCAATAATGGTGAAATGAAATTTCATATATAGTAAAATCTAACAATAGATCCTTATAAAAAATATAACTAATAGGGTCGACCCAGTCGACCTAGTATTATTTAACCCATGTTGAAAATCAACTATGTCAGCACTGTGGGATGATGATAAAATAATACAAGGTTGATTCAACTGACATAGATTAAAAACTATTGAAAGTATATTTAGGCTAGGAAAAGGTAAATGAAAGTGTCAAATGATTGGATGATGGTGAAAGAGAGAAGAACAAGCTTAGGAAAAAGGTTTTTAGGAGACAAGTGTGTAGATAATAAGTGGTAAAAGGGATAACAATCTTACAAAGCACCAATGGTCTACCCTCTGCTTTCCCAGTGCACCCCTTAAGGAATACACTTAGATATATTAAGACTCAATGGGTTTTTGGAAGATAAAAAGTATCAGTAATCGATAAAAGTTTGAAAATATTATGTGTATATATATACCTATAGCACTTCACATGTATTTGAATTGTTTAAAGTAGAGATAAGTCTCTCCCAAAAGAAGTTATTTATTTCATTTTTGAATGGCCTTAATGTTTTGTGTGAACTAATCATTTGAAATGTTGGTACATATTTGTTGATGTCAATATCTTTCTCTAATTTAATTTTTTATGAATGGAGGATGAAATCTTAAAGTTGAAAATTATTTAGATCTTGAGAAAAATTGATACCTGTAATATGAGTCCAATTGAATCCATCACTATCTGGACCCCATAGTATGTGACCCATTTTTTACATGCAATGAAAATAACCAACACATAGATTTATAAGAGAGTTCTTAATGCCAAAAATGTTGAAGTTTATGAATGATGAATACATTAAAATCTCCAATAATAAATTTATCAATCAATTCATGAAAAAATAGGAGAAGATGTTCTTCATTAAAAACATCAATGAGATTCAAAAGATCAATAATTATAAAATCAACATTTCACACCAACAATAAACATTACACTAAGATATTCTAAAATAGATGTCCAAAGACATGGGGGCCCATAATAGTAGTTGAATATTTCTATATCTATCCTAGAAGCTGACCTCCATCATTATGCAAATATTTTTTCAATATGCTTATTGAATCTAGAGATAATGTTTCCCATTTTTTTTTGAAATACCTTCATTCAGGACACAAAAATCATCAAACCTTTTTGTATAAATTATATAGTTCTACATTTCCTCTTTAGGTATGATTATTTTTTCTAGTTGATAGTGTCAAATCGTGGCTAGTGAAATAATCTACAATTTTTGATAATATGTTACTTTCTAGCTTCACCTTTTTACACCAAGTATCCATGTTGTTGTACCCAAGGGTTTTCAAGAAAGAAATGGACCCTTTTTCCCATAAATATAATAGTTTTATTTTTTATTTGTTTGAAAGCCTTTGAATATTTTTAGGTACTATTATACCAATCAGATTTAAATTTTATTTATGTAAACTAGGTAAAGTACCACTTTCAAACTATATACACATAATATTTTCAACTTTTATCAAATAGTAATGCTTTACATATTGTAAGAACCCACCAAGACTCAATATATATAAGTGCATGCCCTAAGGGGTAGACCAAGAAAGGGGTGGGAAGACCTTTGGTGCTTTACAAGATTATTGTACTTTATTTCCACATTATTACCAATCTAACCAACTCTTAAAATATTTCTCTAAGCTATTAATCCTCCCTTGCACACTCCTCTAATATTTTTCCTCTTTTCATACCTATTTTTGTCACCTCAATCCCTTTTCACTAGTTGATTGTATTAGGTCGATTGTGTCGACCCTGTAGACTAGGAATTTGACTTAAGAGAGGATGGTTAGTATCGTGTTATTTCCAAAATGAGAAAAAAATGAAAGAAACACACTAACAAGCATAAAATATCTAGGCTTAGTCACTAGGGAGAGCTTAATGAGGAAAAAACATTTGAAAAAACAACTAAAAAATGGAAATAAATGAGAGATATGAACAAAAAACACAAATTTCTTATGAAATCCTTGATTTCTCCAAAAGGCTCCTTCTTTGTCTTGCTTAGTTTTTACTTCAAGAGATCTTATTCAATGGAGTGTGTCTACCTTCATCTTATCTTGGAACCTTTGGATTTAGATTGGCTTGGATCAATAATTTGGCATTATAACACTAAAAAACAATTATTTTAGAATGATTTAAGCATTATAAATTTGCACTATCCAAGCTTAAAATTATGATTATGAAGCCTCCTATTTATAGATTTTTCAAAGGGATTGGATCAACTACGATCGTCCATCTCAAGATGAAGATGTATGGCCATGAATTAATCTAAATATGAAAATAAAATCCATAAATATCCTCATCATGATTTGGGAAAAAGGGACATTTATGAGGAATGGGAGACCCATAATCCTGATAGTTTATGTATTTATGGCCTAGGGATGCCTTCTCAAAAAATGAAGTCATTTGATGATGTAGTTATTCAATATAAATTTACAAAAAAAAATATTCAACAAGTTTCATGGAAAATTAACTTAATCTCTTTATTTGGTTTAATTATCCTTAAACATGATTAGTCAACTTTGATGCAAACCTTGGTAATTTGTGCACAAATTAATCAAATTGGTCAAAATGTCATATTATTGGCTCAAAATTTGACTAGATTAGAATTGGAAGTTGATGTTAGATGTATTAGAATTTTATTCCCATTTAGGATGCTTCCAATTCAAAATAACAAAGGCATGTTTCTCATGAAATAGATTTGGTAGAAAAGAGCAATCTAGAGTACGTTAGTGCAAAAATGTCATTTTGACTTGAAATGATTTGATCAATGTTATTTAATTAATAAATTGAATTATCCTATTTAAGGATACTTTGACGTAAATTGACACTTTTAAATGAAAATTTTGAATCATTTAGGGTGTTTTAGTGTTTTTAATCCAAATTGTACATTTTTGTAGAAACTAGTCAAAATCCTGGTTAAAGGTCATTGGTGGCTAGTTTTAGGTGTCTATAGTGTGACACTATTTGCAAAGGTGTTATAAGGTATAATCATAGTAACATATTCTAAAATAATAAAAAGGTATTATATGCCTAAATTTTTAATGGAAATGGATGAACTGTATGATGCCCCCTCGAGGGAATGATTGGCACAAGGAGGTCAACAAACGGTCCCTCAAAAGAAAGAAGTAAAACAAGGGGATCAAATATGTGAAGATGATGGGGTGAGAACATAATGAGTTATAAAAATTAGTCAAAATAACTAATAATTAAATTGGGATAGTGTACAATGGTTTTCCCAAAGGCAGTTATAAGCATTGTACCTTGAATGTGGCAATGTGGTATAATAACTAATAATGCAAGTGGGATAGTGTACAATGGTTTGCCCAAAGTTGGTTATAATCATTGAAAAGATGGATCTATCCTAGTTAGGATATAAAAACAAGATAAAAACATGACCCTATTTAATAAAAAATAAATTAAATTTGGTGAGAACATAATGATTTTATTAAAGGTGGTTATAATCATTAAGAAATGAAGGTGGGACAGTGTACAATGATTTTACCATAGGTGGTTTTAATAATTGGGCCCCAATTATGGAAAACATTATTGATTAGATGATGATGGAGAATTTGATGTGGGTAACTTGATACAAAGGATAAAGATGAATTAGGACAATCTACTAGTAGGGAGATACTCATTTGAACTAACACAGGTTGAAATTCTTTCATTGTGTAATTACTCTATTTGGAATATGATTGGGATCATTGATACTAAGAAAATGTTGATGTTACCCTTGTTAAGTAAACTTCTTGAATCTAATTTTTTCTATAGCAATTGATGGTAGGCATCATGATATAATACCATGAAGACTTGGCCAAAATATACATAAGGATTGACTCCCAAAATCTAATACTTAATATAAAATAAGGCACCAATGATAAAAATTATGGCAATGTAAATGTATGAATATGTATGGATGAAATTATAAATACATAAGGAACCACCCAATGAATGAATATAAATGGAATCAAGGTAAAAGTGTTGAAAATAAACAAACATGCACATAAACAACAAAGAAACAAACAAAGAGATAAATAATAGTTATTCGTGTAATTAGTACAAACAATATGATGAACATTGCCCCTAGAAAATAGTCAACAACTTAACAAACAAACAAAATGGGGGAATATAAGAAAAGGAAAGGGGTAGCCAAGATGTCTGCATATGCACTAGGTAAGTGGATGATGCCTACATAGTTCCATGGATGTAATATCTAATAAAAACTTTAGGTTGAATGTAGTTATCCTAAGAAATGTGAAGAAAATGATAAAAGATGAAAAACAAACATGATGGATGTGATATAAAAATAGGAATGGTCTTAAAAAAACAAGTATATGAAAAAAAGGGGCCAAAACAATGAGGAAACTAAGTCACAAGTGATTTACTTGTGACTTAGTAAGGGTTCCCAGAATTCTTAAGGCAAATAAGCGGTCAATGTTTTTAGTTTTTTCTAATAATGTTACAAATGTTTTTTGAATTTTTGAATATCTCAACTCAGTCAAGAATGAAGATATATTTAAAGGGCTCAAGCTCACAAAAAAATAAGAGTATTGACTTAAGTTACTTGTAAAATGGTGAAAGCATGGATTAGGGTGACTGAGCTGACCTCAACAAGTATCGAGTGTTGTCTGCATAGTCCCAAAGTAGGACCTCAAGTCATTTTATTTCTACCTTACAATAAAGGAATCTGACTAGTGTAGTAGTAAATTCAAACAAAATAGACACAATTGGTATGATGGCACATTATGGCATAGGAAATGGTTAGTTGGTACATCAAGGCATGATAAATAAGTGTTGTCCCTAGTTTTCACATAGGTGGTTATAACTAAGATACAATGGAATAGGTCAATGATAGTAATTTTGCCATAGGCAGTTATAATTAGGATCAAGACAATGGGAGAGAATGAAACAAGAAATAAAGGATACAACTACCAAATGGCTATCTTACTACTCAAAAATACTACTTCTATCTAAAATGTGTGTAATAGTTATTGAAACTGAAGTTGAATCCTCTTGTTGAATGTGGTTATGGAATGAACGGAACATAACATAGGTCATAGGGTGGGGTAGGGAGTGAGAAATCAACTTGATTGATGAGAAGGTATGGTAAAACATACATGTTATAGGAAAAGTGATAGGTTGGTAGGATGATAAAATGATACAACTTGGAAAGGTCCTTATAGATAATTACCAAGTCACTCAAGCATAGTACCACTTGAGGTGTATAATGTTCATTAGCTCATCAAGTTTGTGCCTATCTAGTATGGCAATCATGTATGCTCCTATTTCAAAATTTGTTTTAATGATGAAAGGATTAACCCAGTTAGGTTTGAACTTACCTTTATGCTTCTTTTTGGCTATGGTATTATTTTGGTTTTATTTAAGGACAAGATCACCAAGTTCAAATTATATATGTTTCACATGTCGATTATAGTGGCCTCAAAGTTGATCTTGATAGGCTTGGATATTATTCACTACATCCATATTTTTCTCATCAAGTAACTCTACTTCTTGTAGGTGAGCTACATGATAGTCATTATCATCTAAGACATGCTTAAAAGAAACGTGTAGAGATGGAAACTTGACCTAATTAGGATGGATGGCTTCTGTACCATAAATAAGTGAATATGGAGTGTCTCCTATGGGTGTATGATGATTGGTATGGTATGCTTAAATGGCAAAAAATATCTAAAGGTGTCAATCATAACTGGCATAAATGAAAATATTTTTGAGAATGTTGATAATGGTTTTATTCAATGTGTCAGCTTGTCCATTACCTTGAGGGTAATATACCATAGAAAAGTGTTGTGTGATGTTGTATTAAACACATAGATTTTTGACATCCTTGTTCTTGAATGATCCTCTATTATCAAATATAATTTTATAATGGATACCATAGTAGAGAATGAGATGGTTGAAAATGAAATTAGAAATTAGCTTTACAGTCACATAAGTGAGGGGTATAGATTCAACCCATTTAGTGAAATATTCAGTGGTGGTAAGGATATGTTTATGGTCATTAGGTGAGGTGGGATTGATATTACTAATGAGTTCAAGGCCCTATGTAGTAAATAGACATGGTTTCAACATTGGTTTCAGAGTCTTGGCTAGGGCATGAATCAAATTGGCATATCATTGACACTTGTCACAATTCTTTACATATGTAGTTGAATCTACATCCATTATCGGCCAATAATAACTAGTATGTAATATTTTTTTGGATAGGACTACCCTGATAGTGTGGGCTCCACATACTCCTTTATGAAAATATAATAATTATATCATAGATTCTATCAAAGTTAAACAATGAAGTAAAATTATATCAAAACTATGGTGGTAAAGGGTTGATCCAAGTAAGGTATAATGTGTGGTTTGGTGGATGAAGGATTTTAATTATTTTTAGGATAGCTCAAGTGGTAAAACTTGGTCATGGAGGTAGTTATAAAAGTTTGAGTAAAAAATAGATCTAGGACTAAAAATATCACAAATCATCATGATAGTTGAAGGTTCATGAGCTGGTGCTAACAAGTTCTCAACAAGAAATTGATACTCTTTAGTCTTGTCTATTTTTCAAATCAGAGATCTAATACTAGTCATAGCATCCATGGTCATATTACTTACCCTTGGTATCTACTTAACCTAAATTTCAGCAATTGTCATTTGAGATTGTTGATCATGGCCTTATATGGAACCAGCTTGTCATCTTTGGTCTAAAAATGGTCTATAACCTAATTGATGATTAGCTGAGAATCACGATAAACCTTGAGATGAGATACATTCTATTTTACTACTTGTCAAAGTATTATAGTAAGTGATTCATATTTGGCCATGTTGTTGGTACATGGAGAACTGATCTTAAATTATTTAGGGATTAGATCCCCCTATGGTATAATGAATAAAAAGCCTACCTTGATCCATGTACTATGAATGATTTATCAAAATATAGCTTCTAGTAATACTATTAAAGAGGTTTGTAAATGATGGTCATTATATATTAATCAAGAAATTAGAATGTGAGTGGCTTTGTATCAATAAGGGGTACTTTAGCAATCTGATTTGCAAGAACTTACCCCTTAATGGATTTTTAGTTGATGTAATTTATGTCAAACTCACTAAGAAGCATGATCCATTTAGTCATGTGGCCTTGTAAAGTTGTTTTAATAGTATATACTTGAATGGATCTAATTTTTAAATAACCATGGTCTTATTGTTTAACATGTAATGGCACAATCTTTGAGATGTGAAGACCATGGATAAATAAGCTTTTTCTATGGGTGTATAATTATGTTCATACATGAATAGTGTATGGATTAAATAATACACAACATTATCTTTTCCATTATCATCATGATAAGCCAAAAGTGTCCCCAAGGCATTTTTAGTAGTAGATAGGTATAACAAGAATGGCTTTCCTAGCATAGGGGCAACAAAATAGGTGGAGTCACTAGATAGTCTTTTAGCTACTAAAAAGATGTCTGGTAGTGATCATCCTAGTGAAATGTGACTCACTTCATTAGAATATGTGTAAAAGGATGGAAATTTTTAGCTAATTATGATATGAAGTGTTAGATAGATTGGATTTTGCCTTGTAATCTATGGAGCTGCTTCAAATTAGTCAAAGGTTTGATCTCTGTTATTTATTGTAATTTGGTTTGATTAACTTGAATGCCTCAATGAGATAAAATAAAGCCAAGAAATTTGCCTCATGTGACTCCAAAAACACACTTCTTTGAATTAAGTTGGACTTTGTACTCATGTATTCTTTCAAATATTCTACATAGCACTACTGGATGTTTAGCCTTGGTCTTTGATTTACTAAGAATGTCATCGACATAGTCTTTAATAATGTCATGCATCATATCATAAAATATTATGGTCATGCCTCTTTGGTAGGTGGCCCTTGCATTATTAAGACCAAATGGCATAACATGATAATAGAATGTTCCCCATGGAGTGGTGAATGCTATCTTATGTTGGTCTTTTGGTGCTATCTTAATTTGGTTGTACCCTAAAAAGCCATCCATTAATGATAACATTTCATAACCCATTTTGGAGTTGATGGTCATGTCAATGTTTGGAAATGAAAATTCATCCTTAGGGAAATATTTGTTTATATCATAAAAATTAGTAAAATTTTTGATTGCTTCTAGATTTTTGCTAACTGGCACAACATTAGAGATTCACTCTGAATAGTCGATTGATCAAATACATCCTGCTTCTAAGAGTTTTCCTAACTCTTTTTTCACTAATATAACAATGTGAGGATGCATTTTTCATAAATTTTGTTTTACTGGTTTGGCATCAGGATTGAACACAAGATGGTATAAAACCAAGGTAGGGTCTAAACCTAGCATGCCAAAATATGGCCATGTAAAAATATCTATAAACTCCCTAAAAAGGGTTGTAAGGACTTCACATTATTCATTAAGGGAAGTGCCTAGCTTGATCCACTTTGGGTCATCTAGGGATCTAATTTTAACCTCTATTATATCTTCCACTATAATGGTTGAACCATCTTCAAGGATAGTGGGCAAAGATTTGAACTAGTTGGCAACATTAGAATCCTCTGTTAGGACTAGCTCTTCAGTTATCCTAGGCATGATGAATTAGAGTCCCCCAATAGAAGGTTTGGCCATGTAACAAAAACTATTAAAAACTCTTGGATGATTTGATCAAAAGTTTGTTGTTCTTCAAAACTAAACTCAAACTCAGACAAATTCGTCATTGGTGGTCTCCTAAGCTATGATTGAAGAAGGCTTAACACCCCCATATAATGGTGCCTTAAATAGGTTTTCACCACTAAACTAGCCTTTTTCTCTACATTTACCTTGGTAAAAAAGTGCCTTAAAGATATTTTCACTTTGGGACCTCAATGTTTTAATTATTTTTTTTGGCTATGGGTGTTTACCTACTCTCCAAAATAGGCCTCAAGATCTAACTTGAGTGAGAACCCTGACTTATGGTACCCCAATGGAATATTGTCTCAAAGGCTAAGAAAATCATAGAAAGCCTCATCATTTTGGAACTCATCAATCAACATGTTGGACTTTTGTTGGTCCTAGTCTATTAGTTGGGGGTAATATAATAGAAATAGGCTATGATAAATGAATGATCTAAGGGTACAAATAGAATGAGGGTTAAACAATTTGGTCTCAGTGAGGTCATCAAAAAGGATATGATTAGACTCTGCTTCATTACCAACATCCTCATCACTAGTTAATGGTGATGGAACATGAGTAAGGTATATGGGGTCATACCTAGGTGGGTTAAATCCAAGTCCATAGGGCCCTTTTTATTTAGTCATGAAAATTAGTTCAATTATTCCCTGTTGATTTGGTTTGAGGCTTCTTCCTTCATAGTCTTGATTATTCATGTTCCTATTGGTAATATGATACTTTTCATTCTCATAAAAATTGGCCTACTTATCATTATACAACCATGATTCATATCCCTTAAGAGGGTCCTGTTCTAGGCTAGATGCTGGTATAAATGTGATAGGTCTTTTACCTTTACCCTTTTGTTTCTATTCTAGATGAAGTGGCTTGGATTTAGGTCTTCTAAAGGACTTTGGGTTCTATGGAAAGTTTTCAATATGAAAGGTATCATGGGTTAAATACTCTCCTAGGACATTGAAAAAGATGGTATAATGATTAGATATTTTAGGAGGTAGCATGTGGGAAAGGGAATCAAGGGTATTAGGATCAATTTAGTTGTCCTTTAGTGAATCAAGGAGTATTAATTTTACCTTATCTTGCTTGGCCATTAGATTGATGCAAAAATTATAGTTATAAATCTTGAACTTGACCTCTAGGTATTTGTAGTGCTCTTATGGATGAAAATATCCTAGTATATAAATTTTCATCCCTGAATGGGAAAACTTGATACATTAGTGCAACGTTGATGGGATTGCACTAATTTCATGTAACCAAGGTCTACCGAAAAGCATATTATATGATAAATCAAGATCTATCACATGGAAAAGTGTATCATGGGTCAAGGGTCTAAAGATAACTAGTAAATAGATGGTGCCTTATGATTTTGATTCTTCATTATCATAGGCTTTGAAGGTTATGGTCTCTAGTTGAAGATCTACCATGGTGTACTCAATAAGCTTGATGAGCTTTAAAGACACTATGTTTAAACCTGATCCATTGTCTATAAGGACATGTTGCACCTTGTTCTACTTTATGAAAACTTCAATGTATAAGGGATTATTATGCAGTGGGCCAAGGGATGACATAATGCTTTGGTTGAAAGTGACTTGTTGGGTTGGGGTTAGGTGTCTAACCAAAGCTTGGAATTTGTTAGGGGATATGTCACTAGAAATAGTGGATTGGCTAAGGAACTTGTTCAAAATATCCTTGTGGATTTTTGATGTATGAAACAAATATAATATTAAACTTTTTGTAGGAATATTTTCTAATTATTCCATAATGTCAAATTTATTCTCTAGGCTAGTGTTAAATGGCTTATTACAAGGATAAATAGTTGGTTGGGTGATGGGTGAAATGGAAGATGATTATGGGATTGGGATGCTAATCTTTGACCATCAAGTTATGATTGGACAATCAGAATTAAATATAAGACCATGACTACTAACAAATGTTGGTGATGGTGGGGGACTATATAAGATAAGTCTTAGTTACTAGTGCACTTGTGTGTGGTCATGAGGCAATGATGGGTTATCAATATATGGTCCAAAATTAGTGATCCCTACTTCCTGGTTTTCCTATGTGTGGTCCTAGGTTAAAAAAGGATTACCAATGTGAATTGGATGAGTTGCATCATTTAACAAAGGTCTTGATTGATTGATATTTAGTCTTGGATTGATGGAAATGGTAATGATGATACCTCTTGTAATATGGCCTACAACCTTATTGTAGTTATGTGAAATTGAATGGTATATTTTTTGGTTGTTTCCATTTTGACCTTAGTTCTATCCATTGATTGTTCATTATTGGTTATATTGTTCATTTTTCTAGTTTGGCCTTTGTTGTTGATACTATTGATTTTGTTATTGCACTATCCATTATTGTTCTTGTTACTATTATGGTTGGTATGACTGGTTGTTATGTTTGGGAAAGGGGTTTTGATATATTCCAAGAGTTTTATTGGAAGTGGAATCACCACCATCTAATGTGATCTCCTCATTCTCCAACATATTCTCAATCAAATGTTTAATTTTTATATAGTGGTGAAAATTATGTTTGTTAACCTGATGATATTCACATAATTCATTTTGGTGGTATTAGTGAGGATAAGGGATGCCTTGAGGATAATGTTTTGGTATAGGTCAAATAATCATATTAGTAGTATCAAGCTTGAAAAAGATAGATTCAGTAGGATCTCCAAGATCACTAAAAATGCGATGTGTAGGCACTATTCTCCTTGGAGGAGGGGCTTGCAATGGTAAAGGTTATTGCATTTTTTTCATGGGCCTAAGCTATTGTAATTATTATATTTACTAAAAATTTTATGGGTTAGGAGTAATTTTCATATGTGGCATAGGCTGAGAAGATAGTGTTTTCACCATTTGGACATGATGTGACTCTATGATTTCATTTCCATCAAAATTTTTTTAATGGTTGAATTAACTTGGTCTTTTATTGTTATTGGCCTACATCGATTATGACACTTGTGCTTAGACTGGGTGTTATTTTTGGCCATTTCATAGATTGGTACCTTGATTTTGATTATATGAGGTAAGCTTGATGATAATTTGTTAATAAGGGCATGCTTTATCAAAAAACCTTTATCAATGATTTCCTTAAAGGTATGTGCACACTACAGTTCTAGATGATAATATATCTCACTGTGTAAAGTTTTAGTAAACATAAAATCTAATTATTTATCTAGTGAAATATGGGTGAATCAACTTGCAAGGGCTCTCCATCACTATAGATAAATTTCAAATATCCCACCACCCTTAATCTTAACTTGCATCAAATCAACTAATGAAATCTCATGTTCGAGATTGTATGAAAAGTGATACAAAAACTTGTTTGAAAGATAATCAAAATTAGATAATAAATTCTTGGTAAAATTTAAAAACCAATCAAAAGCTTGCCTTACTAGACTCCTTAGGAACAAAAACAAAAGTTATATGTTTTTATATGCCACTAGATGGCATGCAACAAAGAACTTGATCAAATGAGCCTTGGGACCACCTTTCCCCTTATATTTGTTAAACTTTAGTGGTTCATATCTTAGAGGAAATGGTATCTACAAGTACTCTATGTTAAATGGATAAGATTACACATCATCTAACTTGAATTTTTTATTCTATTTCCTATCTTAGATTGAATCAATTACATCCTTCATCTATTACAGTTTTGGGGCTAGGAAACTAGAGGGAACATTGGCTTGAGCTAGAATATTGGCCTAGATAGATGGTTGAGCATTCATAATTAGAGCACTTTTACTGGGGTATGATGGGGGTATTTTATGAGATATATTGGTTTAGTTAGGGAATGGAACAATAATACACATGTGTATTAGGTTTTGATTGTTGGAATTGCACATACTATGGTGCAATATTCTAGTTTGGGTTAGGTAGATAGGTTTGGTTTTAGGAATTTTGAGGTTGAGATGGAGGGATATGGCCATACTATGCTTGTTTGGGTTGAATAGTGACTTATTTTTTACTAATAAAACCTTGTTATTGAGGGGGTTGCTTGTGAACCAAGACCCTATTATTGAACTAGTGGCATAGTCTACACAAAAGGTAAAAGTTTCCTAACTAGCACTTGAGGAACATTAGAAAATATTTGTTACACAAATCCCTATTAGGGAGTTGACACTTATTGGATATTCAACATTTATAACTTATCAATATTCATACTTTATTGATTAAACATCATTTGGATTTGAAATGGTATATTATGCTATGAGGGATGAGGTATGTTACTACCTAGTGAGGTGGAACATTAGTTGCCCCTATTGAGGTGGCCATATATTCTACCACTGCTACATTGGTATGTTGGATTATACCTGCTATTGTGGAATATTAATCATTATTTAGTGAGTAATATTCATCATGTTTTGTTGTGGAGACATGGCTTTAGTCATTGGTTTATTACCTAATCCTATTGATTGAGTGCTTGAAGAAGCAAATAGTTGATGATTACTAACAGTAGTTGGTTGAGGTTGGGACATAGAAAATCCTACCTCCTAATTTATAAAAACCACTCATGGTGTTAACTAAAGGTACACTCATTTGTGTAATAGTTATTGGGGTATTGACACCACTTTGGTTTGGATTGGATGTTTCTTTCACATTATCCACTATGTTTTGCTCACTATTTTGCATGGAATCAAAAGACACTTCTTCAATGGTTGGCATATGAACCAAGTTATAAACTGAAGTGTTTTTCATGAAGGGGTCAACACCCTAATTATCTTGACCAATCAACTCTATTAACACTTATATCAAAGGAAATAAATCAATGAGAGGCCTATTAGACATGGTCATTTAGTTAAAATTACATGCTAGGTCCAAGTATGTTTGATATGCCATCTGCATTTGCACAAAGTGATCTTCCATGAGTTCCTTGATTTTGAAAAGAATATTAGGGTCTTGATACATAATTTTGACTAGAACTAAAGGATTGCTAGAAGAATCTTATTGATTATAAATTATGCTATGAGGCATTCTTACTAGGCTTGAGAAATTCTCTTAGTCCCTACTTCTATAGCTCTAACCAATATTTCATCCTTATTTTCTAACAAGTGACACTCAAATAGATAAGGATCATATGTGGATGTTGTAGTAACATAATATGGTTGTTGAGGAATCGGTTCCTCAACCATAGGTACCAAATCTTGGTACTGTTTGGTTTATTCTTGATCTTGTTCCAAGTAAGGAGGTGTGTTTACCATGTAATGAGCTAATAGGTCTTGGTTTTGTGCCCTTATTTTAGTGTTATAATATGGATAGGGATCTATCTCATAATAAACATTATCTACATATGGGTCTTGAACCATTTATTCTTATGCAACCACATTATTAACTCCTAGATTGTACATGACACCACTATGAGTGTAAGACTACATGTTTTTATCCATAGTAAATGCTTCACAACAAAAGGAAATAGAGTTATATAAACTCTGAAAAGGTAATGTCTAAAAAGATATTCAAACTCAGTCTAACTTAGTCAAAAGGATGGATATGTATGTCCAAAAATGGTTGATGCAATGACCTATGATAAAACAAGCTAACATAAAGTATCTAATGTTTACACATATAACACAAAAAGGCAAGTAATAGGACCATAAATTAAAATGTTAGTTTCTTGGTCAAAGTGTTTCAAATCAGTCTACTCTAGGAAAAATAAAAGTTGCTAGGTCTTTTGGCCAAACACAACATTAAAATCTAGGCTCAAACAAAGCATGTGCTAGGCATTTTGGCCAAATAACATCAATAAATAGACTTTAAAATATGAGATTTTCAATTTAACATATTTAAAACATCTCTAACAAAAACAAGGAATTTGACTCTTGGACATAAACTTGATCAATAAGTATGAGATATGAAATAAAACGAACCTAGAGAGTTTATTTTCTCCCAAATAATGGCATAAAGCTTGATTATTTTAACCAATAAGCTAGGCAAAGGTGAATGATGTAACTATGCTAGACAAACGGCTCTAAAAAAAATCAAAATGGTTAGATATTTGGAGCAACTAGGACTCTACACAAAGAGGTCTATTGAAACAAGTCTCAAAATGATTTAAGCAGTGTAACAATGCTAAACTAATCAAAACATGTGATAAGTGTTTGTTTCAAGACTCTTAGGCAAAAAATGGTTCTAACATAATTTTGGCATCATAACACTACCCTCCTTAACCTAAATTATATACACACTTAAAGTTGGACAAATTTCTAAGGAAAAAGTATGCTATCAAATGGACCTAAGACAAAAGGTGCAATAGGATGAATGGTACAAAAATGTAGCCTAAAACTCAAATCATGAGTGATATGCAAGATGAATTGAGCCCTAGAAAATGTTGATAATGATGTTTAGTCTAAAAATAGTGCTCAATTCAAATTAGGAATTATTCTCAAGTTAAAACAAGTCAAGTGCAAAGTGGTGAACCCAATTTAAAAAACCAACCTTTAAATTTTGGAAGATTCCAATTTTAAATTTAAATTATCAATGAGAGACTTAAATAAATTGTGGTAAAAGGTATAGACTCAAATGGGTAACATAACTATGCCAAATTGAAAGATATGACGTAAAGTGTATGATGATGAATTTATATAAGGAAAAAGATGTTTTCACTTAGGTAGCATAACACCTCTTTTATTCAAATAAATTTGAGGATACTATGTTTAGTTATGACATTTTTTGTTAACAAAAAGTTTTAAATCCATATAAAAACCAAGTAATTCAAGATAAAGATAAATTAACTAACTAATCATCTTAAATATTTAATTGACAAGGTATTTCAAAGTGGGGTTAACTAACTAATTACTTTTTGAATATTCTAGATGGATCAGTTGCATAAGACTTTCACATTCAATGTGCAAAAATAAGCTCACATCATTTGGGTCCATAACACTTGGCTAATTGTAAAAAGGTTTATTCTTTTTTACAACCACTACATTCATCATTTGCTTAGTATAGTGTGATGTCTAATATACTCATACGTCTTGGGATTACCCCAAGTGATATGCGGTGGTCTAACCATTCAAACCTTTGATCCTAGTGGGGTGATCCTAATTTATATACCCCCCATGGAGAGGGGTTGAAGACAATGCTGGGAGATGAATTATTAGGTCAAGGCTTCCCTAAATAACTCATGGGAGGTACTGAAGTCCCCCTCACAAGCCAACATGCATGAAATAAATGACACAATAGAAAGACTTTATGGTCACCTCAAGATCACCCAATACTATTATG
The DNA here is from genome assembly GCA_037957365.1 of Torreya grandis. NCBI lineage: Eukaryota > Viridiplantae > Streptophyta > Pinopsida > Cupressales > Taxaceae > Torreya > Torreya grandis. The sequence goes on along the minus strand of JARHVA010006128.1, from coordinate 760,818 downwards.
AGTTTTTGCAGAAGGATTTAAATGACATTCTTTATATGCCTTAGACTAGGCTTAAAGTGTGATGAGATGGTGATTTTGATCCCAAAAGTTCCCTAAAGGGGATAGATGGGATATCATACATGCACATCTCTTTTTTATAAAACACATAATCAACAAGCAAGTTTGAAAATAATTGAAGTGAGGTTAATTTCATTACACCAAATTGAAAGTATTTGAATAGGTTTGTTACTAGCCCCTTGGCTTTAAGATGTGAAAATGGAAATAATTACAAACCACCCAAAAAAAAGTTGAAACTTTTGATCCCAAAAGTTCCCTAAAGGGAACAGATGGGAGAGTATACATGCACAACTCCCTATTTACTCAAACAAGTTTAGACTAAACAAATAATGAAAACAACTTGCAAAAAATTTGGAGTTTATTCAATTTTATAGCACTAAATGAAATATGTGGTGTTATTTTATCCCCTTGGATTGAAGTTGTAAACTTTATAATAACAACCAAAACATTGAACATAAACATGAAAATTTTCCTTTTTAAACCCAAAGTGAAAATGCCTAATTATTTTTAGAATATCCAAAAATAAGTGTGAAAGTAATAATTAATCTTATTTTAGCACTTGTTCAAGTAAATCTTTGGTTGGCACTTCTTTTAGCTTTGAAGCATTTTTCCAAGTGAAACAAATATCTTTTCAAAGTGAGCTCTCAGGTTGGGTTGTGTTACATAGTCAAGTCAGGTTGGTGGCTGAGTTGGGTTGGCAACCAATTTAGGTTGGCAACTGAGTCGGGTTGGTAGCTGATTTGGGTTGGCAATTGGGTTGGGTTGGCATCTAAATTGGGTTACATAGTCCTGAGAACAAAATTGTGACTTACAAAAAAATATATTTTTGCTCAAATTTTTACCTTCTTTGCTTCTACACTCTTAGATCCTGCATGAAAATCATTATTATGTTATTTTTAGGTAGAATTTGACCAAATTTGTCAAGCTAGTTCCCACCAAGTGCACCATAATGTAGAGAGGTTTACAAAGAAAGTTAGTCAAACATTAGGCAAGAAATCATGAAAAATGCATTAAAGACATAACAAAACCTAGCCTATATATTCATGCAAGGTTTGATAATAATAATGAAAGACATATAAAATAATGCAAGAAAACAATACCTTCCCAAATGAATACACCATCGAAGATCAGCTCATACGCATGTTCTCCCCTTGATCAAGAGATCTTGTATTTATCAACAATGGTGGCCAAACTCCTCCAATGCCTTAAGAATTATTTACATAACCTATGCTCAAAGTAGATGAACTATCTAATCTATCCTATCAAATGAAGCTTGCCAATGAAATATAGTGATCAACATAAAGGGGTGTGGAGACAATTTATGATTATAACATTGTACAAATCAAGCTTAAAAATGATGTTTATGGCTCTTCTATTTATAGATTTTAAAAATAGTTTAGGATCAACCATGACCATCCATCTCAAGATTGAGATGTGTGGCTATGGATTAATCTAATATTTGGAATTAAATTCATAAATATACTCATAATTATTTAGGATAAAGAGGAATTAAAGAGGCATGAGAGACCCATAATCTTGATATTTTATGCATTTATGGCTTATGAATGCCACCCCATAGATGATGTCACTAGGTGATGCAAATATTAAGAATAAATTTCAAATATTGAGATATTTAATAAGTTCCATGGAATTATTACTTAAGCTTTTAATTTGGATTAATTAGTTTAAATAAGGTTAATCAAGTTTAGTGCAATTCTTTAAAAATTGACCCTTAATTAATCAAAATGGTCAGAAAGTCATATTACTGAGTCATAATTTGACTTGGGAATAATTAGAAGGTGATGTTAGATGTGTTAGAACCATATTCCCATTTAGGATGTTTCCAAAACAAAATAATAATGGTACATGACATGTAATAATGAATTAGAAGAGAAGAGTGATCCAGAGCACAAAAAGGTGAAATCATCATTTTGACTCAAAATAAATTAATCAAAGTTAGGTATCTCATAAAATTCATTGCCCCATTTAGGGATACTTTGACCTAAATTGACACTTGTAAATGACTAGTTCAAACCATTTTGGGTGTTTTAATGAGTTTAGGCTAAATTGTGCGTTTTAGTAAAAAATGGTCAAAAGCTTAGTTAGAGATCATTAGTGGCTAGTTTTAGGTGTCTACAAAGCTTGCATATTTTTTAGCCTCTAATTAATATACAAAGTTTACTGGGTCAACCCTATACTATTTTTGGGTATTTTTGCTTCAAATTTTTATTAGTCCTTTGGTCAACATAGCTCGAGACCTAGTGATTTATCTCTTGAAAACATAGAGGGTTGACTAGGTCAACCCTATATAGTTGACATATTCATAAGGATTTAAGGTGAGATATACCTATAAATACAAGATCATTTCATCATTATTTCAATATTCAATTGAGAGTTATTATTCACTTACATTTATTTATAATATGCTCTTCTACCATTTTACTTGAGAAGTCTTAGCTTAGGGTTTCTACTTGGAGAATCTAGACTTGTAGATAAGTATTAGATGATTTGGCATTTCTTAGTTATCCTTAGAAACCAAAATAACCTCTTGCATATCCCGTTTGGCTAAGGGAGAGATTGAATCTTAATAGGTTCACATTTAGGTAAGTATATTCTAACTTTGTTCTCCTCTCTTTAGTAGATAGAATTAGCATAAATATTTTCTCAAATAATATTACTCTTCATATTCCATGTATTAGGGTCTTACTCATACTTAGCTTAGTTGAGATTCTCTTATACATGTTTTGATTATTTTACTAACCCCTTTTATTGTGTCACAAGCTTTAGTGTGCACTAGATTAGATTTAATTTCTTGTTATTACAATATAGTGAACATTAAACCTATGAATCTTTTAGGGTTGTTACATGATTGTGTTAGAATATAGTATTTGGAACCCTTCCTATCATGGTGTATTGTGACAAATGATCCCTTGATTAGTTCTAGAAGATCCCCATTTTGGTCATGTTCCTACTTAACAAATGTATTCCCAACCGAACGTGTAGATATGTTATATCTTCTCTGAGATATGATTGATTTATAGACATGATGAATTTATGATTTCATATATTCTCTTGAACCCAATGTGAACTAACCCTTGCAGGATTTTTTAACCTTATTTCATCATTTCACTCTTTCATCATTATTTTCATCATATATTTTCCATACTAGATTGACTCTATCGACCTAGTATCTAACTTCTGTGCATAATATTTTAGGTGTAGGATAATGGATCCACCCTATCAACCCAATATAGGTTTTCATCTTTTCAAAAATCTAATATAGAATACTAGGTCAACCCAATTGACCCTATACATTTTTAGACACTCAACAATAAGTTTATAAAAATCTTGATCAATCTAGTTAGTAAAATTCATAAGCATATATCAAGGTTATTGAAAAAAAATATTCATTCTCTACATCTTTGATCCACCAAAGTTCCTTTCTATCTCTCTATATATCTCTTTACATTCTTTTCTTTTACAATTTGTAGTCTTTAAAATTGCCCCTGCATAGTCAACTAGATCAACCCTGCCAACCCAATTCTAGGTTCTATGTGCTTTTTAGATAACTAAGTCAACTCTACCAACCCTATTCATTTTTAGACCTTGTTTTTGTAGTATAGGTTTAACCTTTTTGACCTTATTTTATATTTTGTGCATACACTATCGACTATATCAACATTGTACCGTATTTCAAAGTTAGAATTAACCTTATATGCTAGTAATTATCTCACACTTTCTTTTATTGTTGTTTTCATGCTTAGAATAGATCACATAACTTAATTAGGTGGTTTTAAATTAATCATTTAGTTTCACTATATTCTATTTTATGCACACACAACTAAATCACAAAATTTAAACAAGTATTTTAACATTTTTCTACCTAAGGCCAACTTACTTAGATTTCATCATCAAAAGGGAAGCTAACTTGATGTCTAGTCAAGTATAAAGCATGGTTAATGGTATATTTTGGCTAAGCACCAGACACCCTTATCATTGTGGTGCGTGAAGTGAGGAGGTAGGCCCTAATACCAAGCTTGTATTATTACCACTATAGATCCCTTTCAGCCCAAACTACCTGAAACCATCATTATATTGTCTTATAATTCCTTGTTTATATCCAAATTCCCATCACATTTAAAATAATATCTTAATAATCTAATAAACACTCAAGTTGACCAGTTAGTTAGCTCTTTACCTTTCAAGTTTATTAGTTTCTCTTTTCTCAATTGTATTTTGTGTTATAAAAACTCATAATAGCCAATGTTGGTGTAAGGTTTCATGCTATGTGCCTTAATTGGATTGGTGAATGTTAATCCAATTGACTGTGTGTTTCCCTTCAGTTATTTATTTTATAAATTACTTGCAAAAGTTATCTTGTTTTAACTCACAATCTGTTATAAGCTTCTTAATTTTCCTTACCTATTGTACTAGGTCAACCCAATTGACCCTATATCTTTTTCTAGCCTCTATTCATTGTATTGGATTGACTTAGTCAACCCTATACTATTTATAGACCCTATTTTCTATGCTTAGTCAACCCATTTGACCCTATACTATTTTTTTTCCTTTCTTATTTATCAATATAGTTCTCTATTTCTCCTTCTTTGCATTATGTTTATCTCTCTTTAGGAATAATGAAATTTCTTATTAGAATCTTCTTAGATAGATTGAATCCATTTATATACTATATGGGATGTTCATTTCTCCCTCTCTTTTCCTCCCAAGAGAACCATCACTCTTGGGGCACCTCTTCTCCTCCATCCATAAATTCTAATATGGTGCAAATAACACCTCAAAATAAAGTTGATGGATTTAATCCTTTCCTTACCAAGAAACTTATCATCTTCAAAATATTCAAACTAATATGGGAGTAATTGATATAAGTTTGTTTGATAATTCCACTAATAAATCTTCTTCTAGTAATCCTCCCCCTAACACTAATTTGGGGAGTGTTCCTACCAACACGAATCCACCTACTGATACAACTCAAATTTTAGCCCAAGTTATCCAACAAATGAACATAATGAAAAATTCTAACATTGACCAAATGATGAAAATTCAACAATATTTAATAAATGTGGCTAATCAACCTCTAATTATTCATCCTCAAGCTAATCCTAATTTCATTCCTCCACCTCTTTGAGATGCCTCATGTAATATTATTCCTCAACTCATAATGAATAACAAGATGCTTCAAACCATTCAAAATGATCCTTTAGTTACCTTAATTATTTCCATTGATATTGGTAACATATCTCCAACTATCAAGTATGATGGGACTAAAGACCCTACCTCATTTATCAAAACCTTTGGAAAACTTTACAAAGAATAGATCCAAACTCATACCTTCACCACAACTAAAATATTAGTAAAAACCTTCACTAGTAATGTACTAGAATGGTATAATCAACTTCCAAAACATTCTATTTGGCAACTTGAATATTTGGGTAATCCCTTAGTTAAATAATTTTAACATAATGATCTACTCAAAAATTATCTTATCCACTTCATCAATGCTAATCAATCTCCCACTAAATCAGCTCATCACTTTATCAAAAGATAGAAATATTTTCCCCATAAATCCAACCATAACATCACTGATGATAACTTATTCAAACTCTTTATTACTTCTTTAACTCCCACACTTCAATATAAGGTTCGTACCTTTGCTCCCCAAATAATTAAGGAAGCTCTTGATCAAGCTAAATGTCAAGACTTTCTTATGAAGCAATTCAAACCTAATCCTAAACTTATTAAAGGATATTTCCAAAAATCTAATGCTAACAATATTAATAATTCACAAACCAAACTACGAGTTTCCAAAATTGATATTCCTTCACCTTCTCATACAACTCTTTCAGTTCAGTAAATGAAATAATTTTTATCACCCTCAAAACCTTTCATATATCCCAATGCTCCTTTTAAGTGGTATGATCCCAATATATTTTGTTTGTTCCATGTAAATATTAGGAATTCTCATGAATATTGTAGAGGGCTCACTAAATTTGATGTCTCTTATATTCTTGGTGATTCATTCAATCATGAAGTTATGATGAATCTTCATTGTCAAGAGTACAACATTGCCTCTCAAAACAACAAGCTTCCAAAGCTTCTACCACTAATAACCAAAAATATTCTTTAAATAATCAATCAAATGCCAAGGATGTTTGTGCCATTGATGTTGATTATGACCAATATTTTAATAATTCTCAATATGTCAATATTTCCAAGGTCAAATATCATCATAAACTTGCTCACAAAGATCATGTTACCAAGCCTAAGAAGCCATATTTAGAGGAACAACTTCTTAAAGATATTACCAATACTAATGTTGATTAAAAATCCCATAAGGAACCATCTCCTCCTTTTGATCCTCCAACCAAAAATATTCCTCCAAAAGCTAATTTATCTCCTAAACCTCATACTAGTTATTCTAAGTCTCATTGGACTTTTATTGAAGAACTCAACTCTTTACCTTCTGATATTCCACTTATGGAATTGGTTTGTACTTTTACCTATAATCATTAATTTTTTATGTAATAACTCTAATAAATTGATGATCCATCCTCCTTAGATGAAGAACCACATTCTATTAATTCTCAACTTACCAACATAAATACCATTGAAACTATGTGTTCTTCTTCCAAGCTGTCTATTGAATTACTTGAAGAGGACATAATCAATGGTGAAATTATCTTTCATGCTAATGATCCACCACTTTTTAACAAAGTATCCATTAATACCACTCTTATCTATAAATTTCTAGTTGATTAAGGTTATAGTATTAGTGTGACATATTTATGGCTTATCTAACAACTTAGTTATAACAAGGATCATCTCAAGAAAACCCATCTTACTTGTCATGGTTTTTATAAGACTAATCAAAAGCTACTTTATTGTATTTGGATTTCATTAACCATTAGAGATAAGACTATTTGAACCAAGCTTATGGTCCTTGACTTACCCCTATCTTACAACATACTCCTTGGTCATCTATGGACTCATCGAATGAGTGCTATTGCTTCTTCTGGTAGTCAATGTATTAAATTATTACATAATGTAAAATGATACAAGCATGAACCTAACCCCAACCCATGGATCATTCAACTTCCTAATATTAAATCATAATATTCCATTCCTATGATTCCTAAGATCAATAGTTCTCTTTTACATGAGTTCATTAACATGAATCCTGATTTATAATTTACTCTTATAGATTTCAATTATGATTAACCCAATGTTTTATAACATACTTGTAATACTACCAAGTTACCTCCCTAAATTTTTTAATGCCTTCTTCCTTCTCTATTACCTAGGGATCGTACTATTCCTCTTATTGATGAAATTACTGATTTTCCCCCTCCATGTAATGCTCAAGAGCCTTCTTTACCTAAATATGACTTTACTTGAAATGATTTTAAAGTTTCCAAATTATTTAAATATCCTCTCATCATGTCTCCTCATACATTTATTAATATCAATATTTCACCCTCTAAAAATCCCCCTAATTTTCAAGCATGTACAATTTCTCCAACATACAATGATAACCATATAATGGCCCAAGATCCATCTATAGACTTGGATGTCTAGCATTATTAGAAACCCTTATCCCAAATCCATGATTTTAATTAGGATGTTCATATCATTTTTGTGGATCATACCTTATATCTTGAGGGTCATGTGCCTCCTACCAATTCTCCTCTTATTGATACTCCTTGGGTGGTAAAGAAAATTATACCTTCCAAACCTCTAAAAATTTATACACCTCCTTTATAACCTATCGATCTAATTATTGCATCTAATCCTTGTCATATCACTAAAATCACTAACACACAAACCCCTTATAATCCATCTACCTCTTTTACTCTTGAAATTACACTAGATGCTAAGGTAACTGATAATTTTTAGATACATTTTGAGTATGATCACCATGCTAATCAGATTAGAGATATTAAAGTAGATGTCAAGTATTATGGTCCTTTTCTAACCTTGCCTAGTGATGAAGCTATCCTTGAGTTACTTTATGCTTGTGAACCTCAACTTCCTCGATAACATCATAAACTTAGGAATTAAAAAAAAAACTACTTCAACAATTTTGTCACTAGTATTAAACCTAAAATAAATCTTATTTTTGCCTTACCCAATGCACCATACCAATTTCAAGATGGCAATGCCATTATTATTAAAGAAACCAATCATATTGAATATGGTGCTCCATCTTATCCTCAACTAATTATTGTCTCTCATGAACTCTCACCTATCGAACATGATAATTTTAGCTTATTCTTTGACTAATATTATGATGATTTCACTTGGTCCTATAAGGACATGTCTAACATTGAACGTAGCATTATAGTGCATAATATCATTACTTAACCTAATTCAAGGCCTAAACATCAAAAATAAATAAATTTTCCACCTGAAGTTTTCACTTTATGTCATAAGGAAATCATCAAATTACTTGATGCTAAATTTATCAAACTAGTGGATTATTCTGAATGGATCTCTAACATTATTCCTGTTCACAAGAAGGTCACTATGGTCATTAGAATTTGTATTGATTTTTGTAATCTTAATCTTGATTATCCTAAGGAAAATTTCCCTTTACCTTCAATAGATGGCATTTTTGATTCCATAGCTAGTTATGAAATGTTATCTCTTATGGATAGTTTCTCATGATATAATCAGACTAATTTCACCATAAAATGGGTCACTTATTGCTATGTTAAAATTCCCTTTGGCCTCAAAAATTTTGGAGCCACTTACTAATGAGAAATGACTCACATCTTTCATGATATCATTCATAAAATTGTTGAAACCTATGTGGATGATCTCTTTGCTAAATCCAAACATCATAAGAATCATTTTTCTAGTCTTGATATCATATTTAACCATATATTTAAATATAAAGTTAGACTTAATCTATACAAATGTGTCTTTTGAGTCATATATAAAAAATTGTTAGGATTTTTAGTCTCTCTCCATGGCATCAATGTTGATCCTACCAAAATTAGTGTTATCATCAACATGCCCATTCCTCATTCTATTCCTAACATTAATATGTATTTAAGAAAACTTGGGGAAATTAAATGATTCATCCCCAAAATGGCATATAGAATTCAATTTGTAATTCACTTGTCAATAAAGGTACTATAATAGAATGGATGGATCCATGTCAAAAAGACTTTGATAATATGAAAGAGTCATTGCTTTATATACCTACACTTCATCCTCCTTCCAAAGATAAACCTTTGGTTTTATATAATTCTTCCACACCTATTTCAATTGGGGTAATGCTTACCCAACAAGATGATGTGGGAAGAGAGTATGTTATCTTCTACATTATTTGAGGCCTCATCAATTATGAAACAATTATACCAAAATTGAGGTTGATTTCCCCGTCATCTTTTTCATAGTTGAAAAGCTTCACCATTACATGTTATACATAAATACTTATGTCATTGTTCATTCTAACACCCTTCATAATTTCTTCTCTAAAATATTTCTTCCTAGAGATAGAGTTGGTAAATGGATGGTCCTCCTTATGGAATTTGATCTTTACATCATCACTCAAAAAACTATCAAATGGAAAGTCATATTTGATTAACTTTATATATATCCCATTCTATCTACTTCTTCTCTTCAATATAATCTTCTAGATGATAATATCATTTATGTGGAAGGTCTTAACCAAGTTATTTCTCTCAAATATTATTTTCATAGCTTTACTGCCAATCTTGAAGCCAATAATCTTAATGAATCCACTACTCCCTTTGGTACTACTAAACCAAAAGTAATTGTTGAAGAGATTCCTAAATTTAATGTTGAATTTCATGAGGATATTGAGACCCTTTAATTTGATGGTTTTAAATGTTTTCAAAGAGCCAGGGCAGGTTACATTCTCACAAGTCCTCTTGGCAAGATCATTTCTTTAGATTTTCTCTTCACCTTTGATGTCACCAATAATATGGCTAAATAAAAATCTCTCATTTTAGGCATGTAAGCTACTCTTGACTTAGTTATTCAATACCTTCATGACTTAGGTGATTCTTAGTTTATTTTCTATCAAGTTAGTGGCGATTATCAATGTAAAAATGAGAACCTCATCACATATCATCAAATTACAACCAATCTTGCTAAGGATTTAATCTCTTTCACTATTGAGCCTGCTATTAAAGATTAAAATTCCATTATTGATTATCTTGCCTCTTCAACATTTCTCTTTCATCCCCATCAAGTCATTTCCAATCCTACTTTTATCATACAAATAAGAAAATATCGGTCTTCTACTTAACCACCGGATTCAATTATCTACCGCATTAAGGTTGTTACCATTTGACATAGCCTATGGTATCAAGACATCATTCAATTATTATAACATCAAACTTATCCTCCTAATTTAGACTCTCATGAAAAAACATGTATTCATAAATAAGCTTTCAAGTATGTATTTTGACACAACATCCTTTATTATTGTAATGATTAAGGTACCTTATTTCATTGTGTTATGCAGGATGAGGTCCATCCTCTTCTTTAAAAAGAACATGGGGGAATTTTCAATGGCCTCTATAGTGAACATACTATAGACCATAACTTCCTACATATGGGTTAATTTTGGCCTACTCCTTAAAAGGATGCAATTGGATATGCTAAAAAGTGTAATGTTTGTCAACTTCATGATGATATAATCCATTCACCTCCAGCTAAACTTCATACTATCAAATATCCTTGGCCATTTTCCACATGGGGATTTGATCTCATTGATAAACTACGTCACTCCTAAGATCAACATGTCTTTATCATCACTACTATCGAATATTTTACCAAGTGGGTAGAATTCATGCCCCTTATTAATGTCACCAATCCTACCATTTCAAAATTTATTATTAATAAAATCATTTTCCATTTTTGTGTTCCCCACACCATCATTTTAGATAATGGTGGTAATTTCAAAAATAAACATGTTAAATAACTTTGTACCAAATTCAAGATTAATCACAAATTTTCCATGCCTTATCATGCATAATGCAATGGCCAAGCTAAAGCCACTAAGAAAATTCTCAACAAAATTCTCCAAAATATAATTCATGAAATTTTTATGGATTGGCATCTTCATCTTTACCCTATACTTTGGGCCTATCAGACTAGCATATGTACTACCATTAGGGCAACTCCATTTTTGTAAGTCTATGGTTTTGAGTCAGTTCTTCCTTTAGAATTTAAGCTTCCCTCTCTTCATATATCTCTTCATGGTATTATTATCAATGAAGAATTATGTTAAGCTCATCTTCATGCCCTTGATATGCTTGATGAATGTCATCTTTCTACTTTATAACATAACTTCTAATACAAGTCTTACATTGACAGGCAACATAACAAATGTGTTAAAGTTTACACATTTAATATTGGTGATCTTTTCCTTAAATTAGACTACACCCATGATAAAGAAGGAAAATATGCCCAAAAATGGTGGGCCCATATTTAGTTAAATATATTCTTGGTTCAAGCACCTACCACCTTCAAACTAATGAAGGCCATGTTTTCAAAGAACCCACAAACACACAATTCTTCAAAAAGTACTTTGCCTAAATATTTATTTATTTTAATGATTTCTATCTACATCTATCTAACACTTTTTATAGGTTACTTACATGGGTATCTCCCTCTATAACAAGTTCCTTCCTTTCATAAACCTTTAGTCCTTAATTTTAGTCTTTTGGTTTCTTGATGTACCATTGTCTTCTTTATCTTCTTACATTTTCTATTTTTACACCCCTTGTTTTTTGATTTTCTTTGTAAGACCAATGATAATACTTGACATTCCTCACAAAATTACCATCTTTTATTTTGTTTCTCCCTTATGTTTTTTAGTTTTCTTTTTTGAACCCATTGGGTTTTTATTTTGTGAGTTACATTATAAGACCATGGATAGGACCCAAAATTCCTTAAAAATTCACCATATTTTTGGTTACCTGACTTTACCTTTCACTTGATTAATGATACCCCTTGGGTTTCTCTTTTATAAATTTGCAGTGTAAGACCGTGGATAGGACCCAACCCTCCTCATAAAATTACCATCTTTTCATCTTTTTACATCCTTGTTCTCAAATTTAGCTTTTGTTTCTTTTATTAGATGGAATTTGTACAAACAATATATGTTATAATGTTTTCCTCCACTTCCTTCATTCTTATGATAAGGAATCACACTTTACTTTCATTTTATCCCTTTTTGCCCTTTGTCACATTTTTTGTAATTTAAAGTAATTCAAATTTTCCATGTGTCACTCCTCTTTATTTACCCTTTTTTTCACTCCACATTGGATAACATAAGGTCAAAGTCAAGATAACACTTTTATCTCACCTATATTTATGATACATTTAGACCCCATGATCTTTGGAGTTTTCTCCCTTAATAACCAAGTCCCAAGTATTCAAATGAAAGTCATCTTTAACATCCATTTTTGGTTTTCCAAATCCGTATGGAAGAGGGATAGAAAAATCTATCATGAAATTTAAAATCCAAATCATTTTAATACAAAATTTAATGATATCTAAAAGGCAACATACAAATCTCAAAAGCCAACATCACATCAAAAGACATGATTACAAGCACATATCATATCTCCAATCTAAGCTCAAACTCTATAGTTAGCCTCACTTAGAGCTGGGTTTTTTTGCGGTATGGTATGCCAATTTATTGGAATAGGGGACTTAAAAAAACTCTATGGTGCTACCTATTTTCTCATGTAATTACCCAATATTAATGGTAGACCGATGACTCTATAAGGGGTCTCGAAGAATGGGGAACACATTGTTGGAAGATAGGTCTATTTTAATTTTCATGCATATAGCCTTCATGGGATGATATATATATACTTCATTTGTTTACCTAAGATTTGTGTGGCTAATATAAGTTATTCATAGTCCTTAAGGTTGAAAGTCTTGTTATTTTGACAAACCTAATTTGAGTGTCTTAACTTTGATAAAGAGTTCCTCTACCTTGGTTTTTCCTTCATTCTCCCCTCCACCCATTTCATTTATCCCCTTGATAGATCAATTATGATTCTAAATATATTTTCCCTTATTCTTTAATTCCTTATTATTCACCTCTTATAAACATGCTATCACTACTTTGTTTCAATTTTATCTATCCTTAGAGTGAAACAACATGTTTGAGAAATTATGTATTACTTCTTTCTTTTTCACCATGATTTTACATTTTTAGATTTGTCTTACTTTCCCTTTTCTATTTATATTTTTTTTTACTATCTTATTGTTATGGACACTTGAGTTCATAACTTTTTCCATTATTGAATGAGTTTGGCTTGCTACTTCTCCCTCATCAATGTTGTTTTCCTTTTTTATCCATCTTTTTCCATTGTTGATTGTGATATGGATTGTTACTACTCACTCATCAATGTTGTTTTAACATTTTATTTCTTATTTTACCATTTATATATTTGATTACCATATTTTTTGAAATGTATCCTTGGTTTGACTTGGTGAGTTTTCCTTTCTTACTTAAGGATAACTTGTTTGAGTTTTTAATCTTTAATAGCCTTGGTTTTTCAGTTACCTAATTTAATATTATTATTTAACTTGGTCATTTGGTCTAACATAGATGTTTTACCCTAGCTTGATAAATTTCCCAATTAATTCTCATCCTCATAACACCAACTATCTTGGCCTTTCTTGCATTTGTTTATTTTTGATCTTTAGTTTTGTATTCTTGGATTTGTCAAAATCAGTCTCTGTGGCCTCCATAATCAAAAATAATAACATAAAAGATAACCATTTATTGATAAAGGTAAGTCAAGGTATTCATTAAATTTACTTTTTAGTTATTTACTTTTCAGTCATTTAATTTCAATTATTTTTTCTCTAACATACTACAATTTTTTTAGCATCAACATTATGTGTTCCTATGTTATTTCTCAGAACACCATCCCTTGGTACACCTTAGTGACATGTGATGAGATTAAATTTGGTAATATTTATACATATAATATTTTTAAATTTTATCAAGTATTAACACTTTACATCTTGTAAGAACTTATCGAGACTCAATCTCTTTGAGTGTATGTCCTAAGGGGTGCACTAAGAAATGGGTGGGTAGACCTTTGGTGCTTTGTAGGATTTTTGTCCCTTATTATCATATTATTACCAATCTTACCAAATTTTTAAAATGATTCTTAAATCTATTACTCATCCTTAGCACACTCCTCCAGTATTTTTTCTCTTTCCATCCCTCTTTTCCTCACCTCAATCTCCTTTCACCAGTTGACTATACTAGGTCAATTGGGTTGACCTTATACAATTTTTAGACTCTTCTTACTATACAAGGTCAATTGGGTATACCCTATACTATTTTTGTGTATTTCTACTTGAGAGCTTTGTTAGCCCTTTGGCTAACCTAGCTTGGGACCTAGTGATTTATCTCTTGAAAATATATAGGGTCAATTGGGTCAACCCCATACAACTAACATATTCAAAAGGATTTAGGGTAATATATACCTATAAATATAATATCATTTTGTCATTATTTTAATATGCAATTAAGAGTTATTATTCACTCATGATTCTTTATAATTTGCTCTTTTACCATTCTACTTGAGGAGTCTTAGCTTAGGGTTTATACTTAGAAAATATAGTATTATGGATAAGTCTTGGATGCTTTATCCTTTCTTAGTTATCCTTAGAAACCACAATAATATTTTGTGAATACCCTTTGGCCAAGGGAAAGATTGAGTCTTGATAGGTTCACATTATATTCTAATGTTGTTTTCCTCTCTTTAGTATATAGGAGTAGCATAATTATTGGCTCAAATAATATTACTCTTCATATTATAGGTATTAGGGTCTTACTCATACTTACCTTAACTGAGATTCTCTTATACATGTTTTGACTATTTTAATAGCCCCCTTTATTGTGCCACAATATTTAGTGTGCACTAGATTATATTTACTTTATTCTTATTGGAATAGAGTGAACATTAAACCTAGGACTCTTTCAAGGTTTTTACATGATTGTATTAGATTTTAGGTTATGTAACCCTTCTTATCATGTTGTATTGTGACAAGTGATCTCCTAATCGGTTCTATTGGATCCCCATATTGGTCATGCTCTCGCTTAACAAATATATTTCCAATGAAAAGTGTAGGTATGATATATCTTCTCTAAGCCAAGATTGATTTATAGACATGATAAATTTATGATTGCATACATAAACAAATCAAATTCCTTATCAAAATAATCCTAAATGGGTTGTTCCATGAAAAGAATGCATTTTCTCTCCTATAGTTGTTGTGTTGAATATTTCATTTGTGTGAATGAGTGTATATTTTGTTAATGTGTTTATTCCATATTTTCCCCCTATTTTAATATTATTACAACCTCTTACTTGGATAAGGATACATGCATATCAAACTCTTTCTATAAATAAATCCTTATAAATTATATCATTATATTAGCTACATATTTTGTGAACAATATGGAGCAAAGTACAATTTTTCAAAGATATTGCCCTTATAACAAAACATTTATTTCTCAATGATAGTGAATTATATTCCTCTAAAATAATTCTCTGTTGTGTTGTAATTTTATGTTGGCCATCTACAATTTTAAACCTTACAGTTTTTTTCTCCATCATATCTTCTAGGACTTCTTTTGATTCAATAATACATTGAGGGTTATTTGGATTTTTAAAAATGAACAAAGCATCCTTCATTGGAACCTCATTTCACTGCTCTTTCATTCAAATTTCTTATTTTGATATTAGCATCCCATAATTCATAGAGCTCTACAAGAATGTTCAAGGTGTAGTTGCTAAAGGTAATATATTGTGTAGAGAATTCATTATGTTTGATCATAATTTTGTGTCAATAAAAGTATACCAACCTTTCGTTCCATCTTATTTTTCTCCACTGGTGTGAGTAATTTTAAAGACTTTTTCAAATATACATACAAATATGTTTCCCTTGCTTGTCTTATTTTCTTTAATGTTTTTCTCTATCATGACTGTAGGGTATCTTAAATACATGTTTACATGGTGGCAAGTAGAAAAAATTGTTTCCCCTTGTTCATGTTTTTATTTCAACATATTTTTTATTCTAATGATCAAATTATATCTATCTATCAACCCAAACATTTGAAGGTTGTCATAGTTATTCAAATGAAACCCAAATGTTTCACAAGAAGGAGAAAATTAGTTTTTGTCAATTATATTAAATTAGGTGTAATTTTATTGAAATTGGATATAGCATGATAGAAAATTCCATCTTCTCTATTCTATACTTCTAGTTCAAATTAAAGGACATATTCAAGTTCATATTATCATAGGAAATTATTATTCCAATGAGAGAATATTATTTTCTTGATGTAGTGCTAAAAAATAAATTTTTGCATACATATTTGGTTGACTAAACAACTCAAAATACCAATAACCAAGAGGAATTTTGTCACCACCATAAAATGGAAGATGGTGATGAGAATTTAATTTTAGTTTTGGTTGTTTAAATGATATTATATCCAAATTTTCTTAGAGTGAGGCCTTATTTTGCCTTTTAAGTGTGGGAATTCCTTTCTCACCCAAGACATTCTACAAATCAATTGAAATTATTTAGTAAAATGCAAGTTGCATATTACAAAAGTTAAAAAAATTATTTGTGACTAAGTAGTGATTAATTGTATATCATCAAATGTGAATTCTAAACTACAATAAAAAAAATACATATTAAATATTCATAATATATACACTAACTCACACTTAAACTAATAATGTATGACCAAATTGAAAATAAATTATATGTAGAGAGATGTAAAAATAATTCAAATGGGATGGCCTAAAAGTTGAATTTACATTTCTAACATATCAGTTACTAGCCAATATAATTTTATGGGAAAAGGAATCCACAAAAATTTATTTCAAAGGAGAAATACGAGGGGGTAGTATGTGTCTAATATGTGTCAAAATTCCCATCAACAGGTATCTTCAAAATATATCCTTAGAGATAACTTTTAAACATGCAAAAGAGTAATTTTTTCCTTCAAGGTATCTCCTAGGAGTTACCTTCAAGTTAACCATGATGGTATTAAAAGTGTATTTCAAGGACCTTTAAGGAATATCCTAGGAGACAACTCAAATGGTGGTGTCATACATTCAAAGGAACATTAAATGTATCTCCTATTAGATACCTTCAACATGCACATGAGTAGAATTTTCCTTCACCTTGAAATCACTACTAGGTGATAATTTGATAACTTGAAGGGCCTCTAGTCATTTCAAGGTATCTCCTAGGAGATACATTCAAGTTACCCACAAAGGTATTTTAAAGCTTTTGAAGGCATCTCTAAGGAGATATCTAAAAGAGCATTGGCATACATTCAAGGGGATGTTAAAGGTATATCTTAGGAATTAATAATAGTTGCAAATGTAATTTTTTATACAATATGAAACTGGGCTCTAGGGTGACCATAGTGCATGTATACAATTCCCATCACCACATATAACTTATCCTTGTGTAAAACCTATTATTATACCCTGATGCCAATTATTTCCCCTAGGACAAAAGTTACGGCTAATTTCATCAACATGTCAAAAAGTGAAACCCAATGGATACTTTTCCCATGGAAAAGAAGGAAAGAAAAAAAGGAAAGAAAAAAAAGGATACTTGGGAAACCATAAAGTCTATTTACGAGGTCCATCCCAATGAAAATCACCGTCTTAAACTTAGTGATATGTAAAAGGTTATTCTCCTTTGGGAGATAATTTCATTGGTGATAATCCTAGTTACATCATGGCATGACAAGGCATCCTACATGGCATGCACACTAGGATAGGATGGTAAAATTCAAATTCAATGAAGGTGATGATCTCATAGACATTAATGAGAAATGGTGCATGAATTAGAAATCAATACAGGAGATCTTGAGTATTTTCATTGAGACCCCAACCAAGTTCACATCATTTAATCATTTGATCTTGAGTATACTTTAGCTTTAAATAATCCTAAGAACCCTAACTGTATCATAATGAATTTTAACTTGAGATATTTATCTAAGTGAAGAAACACCATTATCAAGAGTTTACTATATAATAGTACTCAACACAGTTACCATGACATCTTATTCTAGGACTTACAAAATAGCCTTGACACCATCTAGGTTCTCAATTAAGGACTCTATAGAATACCTCGATACTGTATTCAAGCCTACTATGTTTGAGGGGAATTATTTAAATTATTTAACATTATAAAAGTAGTAAAGAATGCTAATATGTTTTCACTAGAATAAGACATAATAGTTGAGGATAAGTAGCTAATAAAAGACCTACTCCTGATCAAGTACTAATCACTACACTATGTTACTATAAAAATAGAAGTGATGCCATGAATCTATTTGATATGAGGTCTATTCTTTGAAGGAAGAACAATTGATGGAGATTAACTACATTACTTAGATAATGACATTATTGTCACATACATATCTAGAGAATAATTTAATAGGTATTTAATCTTGCCTATTATAGATGTTACTATGATTTACATACTATATTTACATAGAAAAAGGTAAACCATCTAGCATGAGCTCTTTCAAAATGGTTGCTACCTAAGGATAAATTCACCTTGAAAAAAGATGCCAAGATCTTAGTCCCTATTGCCAATTTTAGAATGGGAATCTACGTAGGGATGGCACTATTGAAAATGATCTTTATTCATGTTAGTATATACTACGTATACATAGAATGGGTTCCCATTATATACCTTATGACTACCTCAGAGTGTACTTATGCATTGGGGGAAATCATTAGTGCAAATATCCAAGAGTAAATTCTAGAGAAGGATAAGTGACCATTGGGGGGAAATTTCTATATGATGTCTTATCTATTGGATGCAGTAATGGGTACTATGTAGAAAGCATAATGGAATCTTATGTGAGCCTAATTATGAAGTCATAAAAAATAAGATATGTGATTACTACAACTTTGTGCATATTTATTCATATGCAAGGAACATAATCAATATTTTTGAGGACATTTATCCTCAAGTACGGATGGCTATTCATTATGAGCCATTACCAAGGACCTTTATCCTTAAATATGGATGGCTATTTAAGATGAGCCATTATCGATAATTTCCTCAAGCATAGCTTGGACAATAGTCAATAACATTAGAGATTACTAGCTATATCTATATTTCATAGTGATTAAGATCATGGGGCATAAAGTAGATCCCTTTTAGCTTCCAAAGTTTATTCTAGATAAGGTAGTTGAGTAGGAAAATTTTCATCAAATTTGGAACAACATAGATGAACATATTATAAAAAATAAGGTCACATTCCATGGGTCTCATGTAACCATTGGGAAAATTCATTACACCATTTGTAGATAGTTTAGAGAGGCTAGTAATACTAGGAATGACTATGCATTTCCCACCCTTCCTTATATAAATTGGGACCCTCACAGAAAGGTCCAAAAGTAAATTCACACTCTCAGCCTTGAATACAAACATGAGTCAATCAATCATGACTTTATCTTATTAAATTCCCTAGATGACAATGAGGTTAGAGAAAGGGCTAGCAATGTAGTGTTAAATGGGGACATGTTGAGAGTAATTCAATCAGAACCATACTTGACACTTGGTGAAACAATATACCGAATTTCACCTCCTTAAGAATAGATATCCTCATATTTATGGAATGGGAGGCCATCAAAACATTCATAAGGTGCGGATCTTGATCCCTAACAAGCTCAAAGCTAGCCTTAGGACCAATAGTAGTTGGTAACTAATGCACCAGTTGGTGGAGAAGAAGAACAAGAAGAAACTAAGGAACAATTGCCTACCTCAACATAAGAATAAGCACAATTGTTCCTAGTTCAATCCTTAATAGTTGGACTGATTAAGGTTAAGAAAGAGTTAGCCAAGGAGATAACTACAATTGGAGATAATGCAAATTTAGAAGCACTAATAGAAGCTAGGTTTATATTCTTGAATACCTCATATGAAGAGGAAACACTAGATAATTTAGCCTCCATGCTAAGAATTATTTCCTCTTCTCTTCCATCATAGTTCATAGGTAGGAAGAAAAATAAAGACATACCATAATAATC
The DNA here is from genome assembly GCA_037957365.1 of Torreya grandis. Taxonomy (NCBI): domain Eukaryota; kingdom Viridiplantae; phylum Streptophyta; class Pinopsida; order Cupressales; family Taxaceae; genus Torreya; species Torreya grandis. Next base: position 740,650 of record JARHVA010006128.1, on the reverse strand, counting down.
CTAAGTACATACCTTAGACCCATTCAAATTGGTAGGTAGATAAGGAGGAGATACAACAAGTGAAGGTTCTGAGCCTACAGGGACTCAAGACCAAAGCACCTATCATGGGTGACTCATCTAGTAAGGGCTTCTTTCTCATAGCTCCATTAAGTTCCCCTATTATGTCTTTACCTATATTTTTAGTCACCCTTGGTGTAGAAATCAAAATTATACACACTACAGTTTTAAATGTCAAAACATCCATAGAACCCCTTGGGACCTATTTGACCCTTTAACCCCTAACCAAACCTAACCATGGTTAGCTTGACTAACTAACCAAACCCACCATTTGTACCCCACTTAACCTTTGAAACTCAACCATCAATAGTCACCTTGACCATAGATGGTCACCCTGAACATTGATGATCACCTTGACTATTGACAATCACCTTGATCACTGATGGTTAGGTCCCTTCCCCACCACTTGAACAAAGACAACTCATGATGTACAAGCTAACATAACACAATTTTAATATGTTCACCTTATCCATTGCTAACACATCCTGATGCATTGAAATTAATAACCTAACTTCTTATGAAACCTTCTACCTCCATCTCTATTTGCCTATAAAAGGAGGGGAGTAGAAGGTGAATAGGGATCCATGATCCAAGCATCCATCATTCATGCATCAAGAAACCAACATTCATTTAGAGATATCAATTTTTTTTTGAAGTTTATCCCTTAAGAAAGCTATCAACCATGACAAAAACCAAAATATTTGCCCAAATTATTCTCTAGGCAAAGTATTGTGACTCTACCAGAAATACTTTAGGATCAGCTACCAACTATCAAACAACCAACTAAGTACATTTCTAGGTTTTAAGTTATTTATTTGGTTTTTGACATCTCTATTTGACCTAGACCCTTTTGTTTATTTCCCATTGACCCCTTTACCTTAAATAGATCCCTAGAACACTTACTAACCCCATTTATAACCTAAACTAGACCCTTTTTTAAACACATCCAAAACCCATAACAACTGTCGACAGTCACCTTGACCATTGATGTTCAGCTTAACCACCGATGGTTACCTGACCACTAATGGTCACTATGGTGAGAAATAATAAGTTATTTCTACCTACTTACCATCAACCCAATTCTACTTTTTATGTCCCTACCTATTCACTGAGACTTCACCTATTTTTTAAACCTAACTTGACCTATTTAGCATTAGTACTGACCCACTCTTTTCTATAGTTAGTCTATTTTACTTTATCAAGCATTTATTTCTTCTTGCATTTCCTTTCAATATTTTTTATTATTTGATGCAATTACTTTATCCTCATTTATTTTAACTTAATTATTTTATGAGTGTAGATTGATATCCTCTTAGGAATCTCATGTTTCTTGGATCTAGCTCAAGCTATATAATCCACCTTGCTACCCATTTATCAACCCCTTTTCATGAGTGATTTCTTATCTACAGGTCATTGTTCCCAAGACAAAGAGGAGATATTCACAATCATCTAGATCACACATGCACAAACAAATAAGTTCTTCTACCACACCCTTATTACTAGTTTCTTACTTATTTTTTAAATAAAAATAAGCTGAAATTAGGAGAAACATTTTGACACACCCAGTGGGACCTAGTATCATTTAGGTTCCCTTTTATTCTTTATTATATGCTCATATAAATAAATCAAAATTTATTTTGGGTATAAAATAAACCTTTCATACATCAATTTCTTGTATTTTTAGCACATTTAGTTAATTAAAATCAAATTAACTAATCGTAGCTTCACTTCTTTATCACACACTATACCAAACCACTAAAATCAAATAAACATCAAAATAATTGACATAAGGCCTGACTAAGGTTTCGTCTCCTATAAGATCACCTTCAACATTTGGTTATCTTACTTAGAAATCATTACCAAGAAGAGAACCAAAACTCAACTCTTTGGTTGAGTCTAAACTTTGAAATTCAATATATACTGGCTAAGCACTCGACACCCTTATCATTGTGGTGTATAAAGTGAGGGGGTAGGCCCCAATACCAAGCTACATATTGATTTATAATACATCCTTTTGGGAGCCTCAAACACCTAAAACCAACCATAGACTTCCTTTTAGTACCTATTCTACAAACCAAAGTTCTACTTCACACTTTCCAACTAAGACATAAGCCAAATTCAAGCCAAAATATACCCTAAGATTCTAAATACACTTTAGTTTATGTTTGATTGCCTTGAGATCATTTCATTTGTTTGATTTGTGTTTGATTTGTGAGATTTTTTTTGTTTCTTTCTATTTCTCACATGGTCTTTACTAGAAAATAGTTAAGAAATCAAACCAACTAGGAGCCACCTTCCTCTTATTCTTCATCCATGGAGTATACCTTAGATTTTGAGGGTTCTCCCCATCCTTATACCCCCTACCATGCCTCATATTATTTCCTAAGGTGATGTAAATTTTTCCACCTTCCTTGATAACAACCTCATGGCCCTCCAAAATTATCTCAACACTCTATCTCACTGTACCCTTGCTTTGATTCCTCCTAGTGATCCACCTTATGGGATGCCTCCCCATCTTATGGTTTCCATTACCTCTACCCAACCTATGACCACTCAATCCTCTTCTTCCACCAATAATCCACCTACTACCTTAATCCAAACTCAATCAAACCACCCATCCAAAAACCAAACACCCCCTACACTAATCGACAACTTTTCTAACATAGGGGAAACCTTACCTTTAGTTACCCATACCCCATCCACCATGGGGATACCTTCTACCCATATTTCCACTATTCCCCTCATCACTACCAACCCATTAATCTCTACCCCACTTCAAACTATGGTGCTTTCTATACCTTCTACCCTTCCACCTATTAATACTAGATTAATTATTCACCCCTAACCAACTAACCATACCATACCTCCAACCCAATCCATATACATTCCCAAATCTACCAATTTGATCATACCTCTAAACCAACCAACAAAAAATACCCATGACACCATACCCATGCTATGTTCCTAATCCATAATGATATATAGCTCTATATTCTACCCAACCTCTTGCGCTAATTAACCCTTATGTGGTATCATCCCAACCTTTGATGACCACATACCAATATGTGGTATCCTCTCAACCTTCTACAAGTTATCCATACATTACATCCACTCAACCTCAACAAAACTTACCATATAATTATGGAACTCCCCAACCCCAAACAGATTTGGTCAAAATGTTGATGGACAAAATTACCAACCTAGATTCATCTATCTCTGGGGCTCACAACCTTCTATCTTATGACCAAATCTATAATGAACCTATTCACCCATATGTCCCTATCCAACCTTACCCTCCTCAATGGGAACTTCCCAAATTTTCTAACTTCCAAAGTAAGGAGGACCCCTAACAATATTTTTAAGATCATTTTGACATTCTTGCTACTTGATTACCTATGATGATGCTCTTTTCCTTTGCACCTTTACTGTGTCTCTATCTAGACCAACATTATATTGTTATAGTTCTCTCATTAGGCACTCCATATTATCCTTTTCCTAACTTTCCCAAAACTTTCTAGATCACTTCTCAATCAATATATCTAAGAATGTCTCCATCACCGACCTATAATCCATTAGGTAATTTGATGATGAATCAATTATCGATTTTGTAGCATGATGGAGAGGTCTGATCAAATATCTCTCTTTCTCTTTGCCACAACTTGATTTGGTTGAACTTTTATCTTAAACTTTTTCCAAACAAATTACCCCCAATATACAAGTTCAAACCTTCAAAACCTTTGATGAGGCTTTCACCATAACACACAAAATAGAAATTAGAGCAATCAATGAAGGGAAATTGAAACTAAGAAATAAAAACTCTATCTTGAAATCCAATGACCCTTCCCCATCAAAAACCACCAACCAATATAACTACCAAAACACCAAACTAAAGTTACAAACATGGTTATCCTCAAAAATAGATGCACCTTTGGTTGTCAACCAACCCAACCAAAGCAATTCCTCAAACTCCTCCAATCAATAAACCTGAAATCAAAACTAGGCTACCCCAGAATAATACACTACACTAGGGGAGTCATATGCTTCAATTTTAGACAAGTTGCTTAAAATCAACATCATACAACTTCTCCCATCAAACCTCCTCTATAATTTGATGTTTCTCACCCTATGCCTAGTTGGTATAATGAGAATGATCTATATACTTTCCACCATGTCATTAGACATGATGTTAGTAGGTGTAACACTTTAAAAACCATTGTAAAAAACTTAATTTATAAAGGATAACTTGCATTGGATAATCCCAATACAACCCCAAATCAATCACTCAACATCTTTCAACAACCTTTTCCAAATCATGCCCCTTATACCAACCATGATGAAAACAAATTAGAATCATCTCATGCTCATGAGTTCCATATAATTAATTTAATTATTAGTGAAGATATCATTAAGGAAACCATTGCCTCAACTACCTCTTCCTCCACTCCACTTATTGAAATGGTAGAATCACCTGCCATTCTTTTAGACACCTAAACAATGGAGACAACTACATCCTCTCCTTTACTTGATGAGATAATGGACTTACCCACCTCTCTTTTGATGGAAACACCAAAATATTTGACTATTTACATCACACCTTCCTCCCCCATCATGGAATTACCTACTCTCTATTTGGAAACCATTTTATAAGGAGAGATCACTTTACCTACTCCCTACATGGAAGAAACATCTTCCCAAATTTTGAAACCTTTCATCAAGGACAACGGTGAAGAAACCATTCCCTCACCTCAACCTATGGGCCTAATATTTAAATCTAATGCCCAAGGAACCAAACCAATTTATAAACCATTCTCTAGACTAGTCCAAAGCCTAGATTCTCTTCTCAACCCAATTTAGATCAAGCCACCTTTTGGCACCATCTTGGGTTCCCCTATCAAAAAAAGCATGGACCTTTAACCTCACTTTCATCCACCATTAAACCTATCATCACTTCAATCCCTTCATCAAACACCTCTCCTTCCAAAATTATGGAGGAACCATCCACACCATCTCCATCTAAAATTATCAAATCAACTTACACCTCTCTAATAAAACCTATCAATAACTTAGGGATACTTACTACTCCTAGACTTACCCACCCATATTTTAAGTTTGACTTAACCCCATCTAGTCCACCAAAGAAAACCTTAGTGAAACCAACCAAGAAAGTGGACCCACCCAAACTCCCACCTAGAACTAGAAGCATACCACTGCTTTCTCTCTTACCTTCCATCTTGGGACCCCATCCTTATTCCATATTAAGAGCTAATCCTTCTATAAAAAAGTTAAACTCTCCCAAAAATATCCAAAATAAACTTCCTTCTTTCATCCTACCTTTACTTACCCCTTCCAAAACATCAACCTCCCCATCATTTTTAGCCAAACTATCTACCTCCACCTTCCCACCTATCTCCAAACCTTCATCATCTAAATCATCAACCTCCAAAACATTAAACTTTAAATATTCCAACCCAAAACCTACCAACACCAAATAACCTTAATCAAACCCTTCTACCAAAAACATTTTACCACATACAACTTTTGTGGTGAAGCCTACTTCTAAGAAGTCTCCCACTTTGAAAATTGAAACTCCATCACTGTCAATGCCTTTGCTCAAATATTATTTGACCATTTTACAAAGGTTGTTACAAAACTCTTCCTTAATCATACCAATTATCAAACCCTTTGACCCCTAAAGTCCCAAACCATCTTGGTTTGATGATAATTTAATTTACGCATACCATAGGACACCTGAGCATGACAAAAAGACCTAGAAAACACTCTTAGCACTTATCCATAACTTATGGGATGAGGATGATCTATTATCAAATGAACCTCTATTAATCCCATTACTAACCCAACCACAAAATGAACCTACCCAACACTTATCCACTCCCACACTCTCACCCAAGAGTGGGGAGGAACTGATGTAACCTTCTAGCCTAACACTTCCACTCATCCACACTATCCATATGGTTACTCAATCTTGGGCCCAATAAAAGGAAAAGGGAAAGGCCAAAGTTTCTATTCCATGGATATGTCCTTCCACCCCTCAACCTTTCAACTAAATTCAAACACCCTCACCTTCACCAAAACCTAAAATATATATTTTAGGTACATCTCCCTCTAACCTTTTTGAATCTATCTAGCGAGTAGTTTTGAAATAGCTTCACCAGACCCTGGTGAATATGAGACTATATCAACTAATCAACACTTCACCCCATCACCACCAAACACTAATATATTCCTTGAAATATATAGAGTTCTAACCTAAAAACACTCAACCTATTGTATCCTTTGTCAGACTTCTTCATCTTTCCACCCTTTTAACATTTAAGGATTCAAAAATACCTTCTCTTCATCTTGAATATCTAGATCTACCTCTCTTCATCACTACATACAATAATAAACCCACATCAAAAGGGTGATGATTGAAAGAAGATATAGTATTAAAATTATCTCCTCTCATGATTATGACCAACTCCAATTACCAAAGAATATCAAGTCTAAAACCTCAGTGATCCTCTATTTATTTAATGATACTATGGCCACAACTTTGGGAACAATCATTTTCCACATCCACTTGGAAACTTGCATGCTTATAGAGCTCTTATATATCATAAAAAGTGAGTTCTAATATAATATATTTCTTGTAAACCCTTAGATCTAAACCATGAGTTGTGTGCCTTCCACCTTGCATTAATGTGTTAAGTTTGAATACGAGGATCAGGTCATCACCATACAAGTTGATCCTAGTCCTTTCACATCTTGAAACACGACATATAAACTCAATGACATTCTTATTCCTCACTCATACACCTAACCACAAACCAAAAATAGCACCACCTCACCACCAACTAATAAAAACTCCACCCCTACCATCAATGAAGCTTCAATTATCCCATATATCCCTTCTTAGATCCCCATAAATAATTCCTTAGAACCCATGTTCTAATTCTTTCCCTAGGATAATATCATTTTTTGGCATTGGATGCCTTCCTTACTCCTAAAGAGTATGTGAACCTTGACCATGATCCTAATTATGACCCTACTATTAGAACCATTATTCCTTTTGAAATTTCCAACCACTAAACCAATTTCATTTATAGGGAACTTGATCATCTTCTTCTAACTTCCTCTACCACCTCTTCTATCCAACCATTTAATTTTATTTTCTCTTATTTAGACAAAATGGCATTCACCAAATTATACCTTCATAAGTGTTTCTAGAAAGGATTTGGACTTGGTTGTTATGAACATGTACCCCATAAGTTACCTTCAATCGAAACCCCAAAACCTCATGAGCTATTTGGCCTTAGGTTCATACCACTAGAAGAACCCACCAATTCACCCAAACCCATCAACACCATTGAGGAGGACATCCCATCCTCACTAACCTCACCTCCTTAAAAGTCTAAGGATTTTTAAATCATCCCTCCTAACTTTTATTTTTATTCAATACCATTAGTTTGGTCCCCTTGATCATTTAAAAGGGTGATTAAACTAAAACCTTTCCTCTAATTCATCTTGAAATGGTAGAAAATATTCTCCTACCATCCACACCCTCCAAAACCAAGATGATGATTCCATTATCACCAATATTGGTCTAAGGGATTATTCAATCCATAAATCCTTTCCTCCTAAAAACTAATCCATGTTTAATGAATCCACTATCGATGTTAACTTGGGTACCTAAGATAACCCTCACATTGTAAATATTGGTCAAACATTAGATTCCTCATAGAAATAGGATTACCCTTAATTCCTCCATGACCAAAGCATAGCATTTACTTAGTCTTATTAGGATATTCCAAGAATTGAACCTTCTATATCCATCCAAAAAATTATCATATGTTATGATGTTAAGCCTATTAGGCAAAAGCTTTGTAGGATGCATCCTCATATTTCCCTTTTAGTCAAAGAAGAGCTTCAATGCTGTTAGGTTGTGGAGCTAAAAGCTTCACTGATGCAGACTTGGAGGAGGTTGCAGAAGAGTTGCGGAGTGTCACAGACACCGGCGTTGGTCTGGCCAACCGACGTCGACAGGATTAGACAAGAAGGCAACCGATGTCGGTCAGAGATCGGCCAGTGTCGATGACCCCCAGGCGGACAGGGACCGACGTCGATCACCTGTGTGGTTTGACTGCGAGTTTATTATGGGTAGTCAGTTGATGAACCAAGTGTTTACATGATGAGAGCTAATTTTAGACTGAGAGCTGTGGATCTAATTATTGTAATTAGATGTCTAATTATTGTTTGGATGAGATATATATAATAGACTCATGGTTGTATTGTAAATTAGTGCTAGGGAGTAAGAGAGCAAAATAGCTCCTTCAGAGAGAGGTAGAGCAATGGTGTGTTCCTCTTAGTGCCACAGTACCAGGTGTGGGTGCTGGATTAGAGAATCAACAGGGTTCTTCATGTATGTATGATCTTGGTCATCAGGTGAGCATGGCCTTTTATAGGAGATCTACATGGTAAGTAAGATCATTGATCTGTAGGTGTATGTGTGTGCAAGGTCAAGGTTCATAGGTGTGCAGAACTAGGTTGATTTGCAAGTGTGCAAGATCAGATAGGATAGCAACACAATAGGGAGCAGAATTAGGCAGGATCTACTTAGAGTACAGGTGTGTACTCAAATAGAGCAAGAGAGGAAGGCAAGGGAGTTATTTCCATAAGTAAGGTCTATTGAGGTGCAGGTTGTTGCAGGTTCAGGGGAGATCTACTTGGAGTACGTTGAGTACTTGTGGAGTGCGTGGAGCACTTGTGGTGTGCATGGAGCATGGGTATAAGGTGAACACCAACTCAGAGTTTGAGTTGGGTGTTGAGACCTAAGAAAGAGCTTTGAGGAGAGAAGTCTTGTTCACTTGAGGTGTGGGAAGCCTCTGAAGAGGTGGTGGAGAAGAAGTGGCATCTTCTTTATTGTATTCTTTTCTTCAAGAGTTTTAATACAAGTTGTGTATTGTCTCTCATATCATGTGTTATTTTTGAATTCTAGTTACTTGTGTATTCTGGTTATTTACGCATATTAAGTTGCTTAGTAATCAATTGTGTGCTTCCGGTTATATATCCCAACACATGGTATCAAAGCTTAGGTTGCAGGGAGCAGGTTTTGTGTTTGGTTACAGGTCACTCTCAGGGGTTTCTGATCGAGTGGGAGTAGAGCAATGGCAGATCAAAGTAAGCTAAGAATGGAGTTGAAAAGCATAGATGGTCACCAACGGTTATATGGAAAGAAAGAGTAGGTAAAAGAATATTGTTGGTTGGTAGCAGATCATCATGAAGGAACTGAAGATGCAAATGTAGTAGGTGTTGTTGCATAGGATGCTTTGGGAGGTTTCTTGGATAAAGTTGAATCTTGGATAACATATTCGATTGCCTCTTTCCATGCAGTTCCAGGGAGAGGAGCTGGTGAGCCTTGCCAAAGAATTGGCAAAGGGGAAGTGAAGCTGAAATTGCAGGTGGCCAACACACAGGGGTTGATGGAGGTCATGCAAGTCCCAGGTTTGGAGATATGGATAATTTATTTAGAAAGGTTGGGTGATGAGAGATGTAAGAGAGCTCTCACAGTGGATGCACTTGAATTAGCTAGTGGTAAGAAAATAGGTACTCTTTATCTACTTGTTTATATTACTGATTCTTCTTTTGTTGCAGAGACGTGGCTTCGTAGGATTGGTCACATGAGTAGGAAGGAGATGCATGTTCTTAAGCATAAGATAGATATATTTGATAGGCTTAAGAACTGAAAAGATTTGGTGTACTTGGAGGAGATGGCGGATAGAGACCAGTGGATGGGGCTGGATACTTTTGAGTAGGGTAGTTTGGACATGGGGATTGATTTAAAGGAGCTCACGGGTAAAAAGTCATCACTCACAGGAAACACAGGTACTGGCATCGGCAGGAAAATTGATGTCAATAGTAGGTAAAACTAACATCGGTCACTAGGACCGACATCGGCAATAGGAGACACTAATGGCGGCAGAGTTGGTAGTCAGGACAGGCGCAAGAACCGACGTCAGTTGGATGTAGACTGTGTGGTGGCTGAGGTTGGTCACTGTAACAAATTTTGGGTGGATAACACGCTATCAAGGAGTCTCAAACACCCATATGGAGGACTGAAGATGGTAAGTAGGCCTCAAATTCATTGTTCCTCTTCTTTATACATGTTGTTGATCGTAGAGTAGGAAGGATCCAGGAAACAGTGGGAGCATGGCATGGAGATATTGCAGAACCAAGCAGAGATTTTGGTAGGGTTGCCAGCGAGAAGAAAGCACAGAGATGAATGGATTCCTTAGTTGAAGAATAGAGAGAACAGATACGTGAGATGGAAGACCAAGGTATACGGTCTTGAGGAGCTGCAGAATAGTGGTACATGTTTTGACAGGTGGAGGACGAAGCATGGCTTTAGTCAGTGTCAGGTAACTATTGTGGTTTGCCTTACCAGGTGGATGATGAGTCATGACATCATTTTGTTACTATATGTGGATGGTATGTTTGCTAACAGGATTGTACATATAGGGTTTTGCTGAGCTAAGGGTAAGATTAGTTTAGTGGTTTGCTATGAAGAATTTGGAGCAGTGAAATTCTTTGGCATGGGAGACATGGAGATCACAGGTTGATTTTATTTCCAGTGGGAGCTGATGTGAATCAGGTGTTGGCAAGATGCAGGATGCAGAATCAGAGCACACTAAGGGCTAGACATTTAAATGTCTGAAATCACATGAGGTCTGGTATAGGCCTGAGTTTTCCCATTCAGTGGGAGTTGTCAGAGAGTTAGGAGCCAATTCTGAGAAGTGGGTTCTCAGGTATTTGAGAAGGACCAGCAGTAGGGATTCATGCTATTCAGGCTTAGGACTTCACTACATGGATTTGTAGATGTGGATGTGGTAGGATACTCAGATGACAGGAGGTACATCACAGGTTGTGTGGTGGGTTGTCTTCATGATTCAGCTTGAAGAGGGATACAAACTAGGAAACAAATTAGATGGGGTATAGGTACAGGTATAGTGCATCTGTTTATCTCCAAGTGGGAGATTGTTAGGTTGTGGAGCTAAAAGCTTCACTGATGTAGACTTGGAGGAGGTTGCAGAAGAGTTGCGGAGTGTCACAGACACCGGCATTAGTCTGGCCAACCGACGTCGGCAGGATTAGACAAGAAGGCAATTGACGTTGATCAGAGATTGGCCAGCGTCGGTGACCCCCAGGTGGACAGGGACCGACGTCGATCACCTGTGTGGTTTGACTACGAGTTTATTATGGGCAGTCAGTTGATGAACCAAGTGTTTGCATGATGAGAGCTAATTTTAGACTGAGAGCTGCAGATCTAATTATTGTAATTAGATGTCTAATTATTGTTTGGATGAGATATATATAATAGACTCATGGTTGTATTGTAAATTAGTGCTAGGGAGTAAGAGAGCAAAACAACTCCTTCAGAGAGAGGTAGAGCAACGATACATTCCTCCTAGTGCCACAGTACCAGGTGTGGGTGCTAGATTGGAGAATCAGCAGGGTTCTTCATGTACGTATGATCTTGGTCATCAGGTGAGCATGGCCTTTTATAGGAGATTTGCATGGTAAGTAAGATAATTGATCTGTAGGTGTATGTTTGTGTAAGGTCAAGGTTCACAGGTGTGCATAACCAGGTTGATTTGTAGGTGTGCAAGATCAAATAGGACAATAACACAACAGGGAGCAAAATCAGGCAGGATCTACTTGGAGTACAGGTGTGTACTCAGATAGAGCAAGAGAGGAAGGCAAGGGAGTTCCTTCCATAAGTAAGGTCTATTGAGGTGCAAGTTGTTGCAGGTTCAGGGGAGATCTACTTGGAGTACGTTGAGTACTTGTGGAGTGCGTGGAGCACTTGTGGTGTGCGTGGAGCACGGGTATAAGGTGAACACCAACTCAGAGTTTGAGTTGGGTGTTGGGACCTAAAAGAGAGCTTTGAGGAGAGAAGTACTATTCACTTGAGGTGTGGGAAGCCTCTAAAGAGGTGGTGGAGAAGAAGTGGCATCTTCTTTATTGTATTCTTTTCTTCAAGAGTTTTAATACAAGTTGTGTATTGTCTCTCATATCATGTGTTATTTTTGAATTCTAGTTACTTGTGTATTCTGGTTATTTCCACATATTAAATTGCTTAGTAATCAATTGTGTGCTTCTGGTTATATATCCCAACAAATGCCTCTTATCTGTCAATTTCATTTAACCCATTGACTATCCCTAATGGATTTCTAATATCATTCCCATCACCAAACCCATAGGGGGACTTCACCTTTGTATTGAATTTCATGACCTCAACCTTTTTTATCCAAAGGATGACTTACCTTGGCCTAGCATCAACCAACTTATTGATCTTACAACTCACCATGAGATGTTGTCTCTCATGGATAGTTTCTTGAGATATAATCAAATCTTGATTACCCCTGAAGATCAACATAAAAATTCCTTCATCACTCCTTGGGGAACCTTTTGCTACTGGTCATGCCATTTGGTTTGAAGAATGTTGGAGCAACCTAATAGCATGTGATGACCTACATTTTCCATGATCTCATCCATAAAATTATAGAGGACTATGTAGATGATCTCCTTGGTAAATCTAAATATCATAAGGATCATCTATAAGTTCTCAAAATTATCTTTCAGTGTCTAATTCATTTTTATGTCTAATTTAACCCTAAGAAATGTGTTTTTGGGTTCTAATCTAGAAAACTTCTTGGCTTTATCATCTCTCTTTGAGGAATTAAAGTAGACCCCACCAAAGTTAGAGAAATCCTTGACATGCCACCTCCAACCCACATTAAGTAACTTCACAGCCTATAGGGGAAGCTCTAATCCATCCATTGCTTCATCTCTTAGTTATCAAATAGATGCCAACCCTTTCACCATCATCTCAAGAAAAATACATCATTTAAGTGGACTAAATAATGTCATCAAGCTTCTGAATCACTCAAATAGTAGATATTTTCTCCACCCATTCTTACCCCTCCTAAAAAGGACCAACCCTTTTAACTTTGTATCTCTACCATTGACTGTTCCTTAGGGGAAATGCTCGCTCATCATGATGAACAAAATAAAGATCAAGTTGTCTACTATATAATTTGAACACTTATAGATTATGAGACTTGGTAGACCCATACCAAGAAAATTTTCCTTGCCTTACTCTTTTTGGATTCTAAAATTCATCATTACCTCCTCAATCACAAAACCTTTATCATCACTAACACCGACCCACTCAAGTACATGCACTCTAAACCATACCAAAACTAATGTATGGCTAAGTTGCTCATGTTCTTAGTTGAGTTTGACCTTGATTTCCTCTAGTAGAAGTGAATTAAAGGGAAAGTCATCACCGATCAATTATCCAAATCTCTTTTCCCAAACAACTAACCACTTCCTCTTATGTTTCTAGATGAGTCTATCGTGACTCTTTCTCAAGAGGATATCACCTACTAAATGACCATGTTATTTCATTTCCCAAAGTACCAAAAAGGTGTGGGTTATATAGTTATTCTAATTCCCCTCGATACCAAACCTCTTCCTATTTCTTTTAAACATGATTTTGAGTGTACCAATAATATTGATGAGTATGAAGCCCTAGTAATTGGTTTCTAAAATGCTCTAGACTTGGGATTTAAGATGATCAGTTTCTTTGCTAATTCCCAACTTGTGGTCAACCAGGTCAATGGATTCTACTAATGTAATAATGATTTCCTAAAAAATTATAAACAACTGGTATATGTACTCTTAACATCATTTGATCATTACCTTATCTAATATGTTCTATGATCTACCAATAATTTTATGAATATGATGGTTTCCCTTGCTTCTCAAATCCCATTTGAACCTTCCAATTCTAAGATATTTGTCACCATTCATCATTTTATCACAACCTCTTATATCCAATCTGACATTACTACCATTTTTAGTGTGGAGGCATCTTCATCAGAAATTTAGTACAAGAAAACCTTTAACTACCTCAACCTCAACATCATTCCTCCTAACCTGTCTCAGAATGCCCAAAGATCCTTTGTTCAAAGTACCTCTCATTATACATTACTAGGGGTAATACATTACAAACTTCGCTTTGATGTCATCCTTCTTCATTTTCTATGTAGTCATGAAGCTTCCCATGCTATCAAAGAAATGTATGATGGAATGTGTGAGGGACATTTTAGTGGTTTAGTTTTCACTAAACATATCATTTGCCTTGGATACTATAGGCCCACCCTCAACCATAATTATTGTGATTATGTAAATAAGTGTGTTAAATGTCAACAACATGCCAATTTACATCATGCACTAGCCCATGGCTTTCAATTATTCAAGGAATTTTAGCCCTTCTCATAATGGTGACTAGATCTCATTATGGAAATCAATCCTCATTCCTCATAATGACACCACTCCACCATTACCACCACTGAGTATTCACCAAATGGGTGGAGGTTATTGATATAAAGTCAACCAAAACTAACAAGATAATCGACTTCATTAATCATCATATGATATATCATTTTGGTGTTCCCTATAAGATCATCATTAATAATATAAAACTTTTAAAAAGAAAAACAAGTCCACTGTCTTTGTGATGCATTTGGCATCAAGTTAAGATTTTTTTTGCCTTATCATCCACAATGAAATGGATAGGTGGAAGCCTCTAACAAAACCTTCAACAAGATGTTAACCAAAGTGTTCAATGCCTCTATTTAATATTGGCACTTGCACATTTATTTCACTTTATGGGCATATCTCACTAGTATTCAAACCTCTATAGGTGTTACCCCTTTCTCTCTAGTCTTTAGAGTAGAGACAGTCTTGCCTCTTGAAGTCTAGATTCCCTCTCTTTACATATCTTTACAAGACATCATTTATGAGAGCGACTATCATCAAGAGAATTTAGTATAACTTGAACTACCTTATGAGATCTACCTAGTAGCACTTAACCACCTTCATGTCTACTAAGAGTGAATCAAGCATACTTATAAAAAACACTTGAAATAATAAGAATTCAACATTAGAGACCTCATCTTGAAGGAAAATCAACATGTGACCAATATGGAGAAAAGTAAGTGAGGCAAGTTTGCTTTCAATTAGCTTGGACCCTACAACATAACTCACAAGTATGGATCAAGAGCTTATCATCTATCCTCTCTTGAATTCAAGCCAAAACTTGAGCCTCTCAATGCTTTGGATTTACATCTTTTATTTTGTTAAATAAGGATAAAACTCACCTTTTGTCTAACTTAAGCTTGTCCCTTGATTTACGATATTTTCACCTTACTCATACCCTCATCCTATTCCTTTAAGGACAAATAATTACAACATAGAACCATGTGAATAACTATCATAGTCATAGCCTACTTCTAAATATGGGTACCACAACTCTACTTATGGCATGGTTCTCATGGATACTTTTCCTCCCTACTCAGATGGAATCCCATGGTCATTATCTCTCAAAACCACCGATTCTACATATAATTAACCTTATTGTGCTCTAGGTTTTACCATCATAAAGGTTAACCTCTAAGCCTAAATAAACTCATCCATGTTAAACCTATCATAAAAACAATTTGGGATACCTAAATATCACTTGGGTCAAATTTCTCTAGCATGTAGACTACTCCCTTGAAGGACAGTTGCCCAAAATTTCAACATTGCTTAAAATATAGACTATTCCCTTAAAGGATAGCTACCAAAATGAAAAAAGCTAAACTTGGACCACTCTCTTGACGTGTGGCTAAGTCAAATTTGTAAAAGTAACCATTTGAATCTTCATACATTGATCAACTTTAGAAACCTATCAAAATCAAACAACAAAAGACCCTATATCAAAATCAAAACAAGTTTTCCCTAGAAACCTACAATAAAATTTCATACATGACATTAGTAGACTTCCTACATCGATTGATCTACACCTTACATTAAAACATGGAATTGTCTATTAGGGTTCTTAGGTCACCTATAGAAGGGGAAAACCAACCCATAGGAAGGTTACACTCCCCTTCACATCACATATCATATATATCCCCTTTATATCATATAAAAATCAAAGGACTTCAAGCTTACTTGACATAATGTGATCAAGACACCTTTTTATCAGCCAATACATGCTCATGTGAAACATTAAAAGGGATTATGTTCATTAAGACAATCTAACTTTGGTTATTTTAGTCCTTACCAACAAAGAAGTATCATGCCTTTTTTATATCCTCTCATAATTGGTTTATGTATTCACTAGGATGTATGCCTCATGATATTCATTTATTTTCCCACATCTAGTTTGTTATCTAACTTACTTTATATGATATCATCAACAAAATAACTATAAATTATAAAAAACATCATAAACATCACATCAACATCATTATAACATTATATCCATAATCATAATAAACCACATCAGAAAACTATTACATGATAATAACTATAAACCATAAACACCACCACATCATACCCATATATAAAACTATGATCATAATCATAATCCAAACATCATAATCATAATTCAATCATTATATCCATATGTAAAACATCACATCATCATAATCATGTATAACCATTCATCATAAACATCATCCATGATCATCATATGTTTAAGCTAGTGAGTCTACATCTCATAAGCATAAACATCAAAACTAAAACCATGAACCATGAACCATGAACCACAAAAACAAATATATATATATATCATCATCATGTCTCATCAACATAAAATAGTACATATAATCACGTGCATCTCTCTCTCTCTCTCTCTCTAAAGCATATACATCTCATTACATTGACTCACAAACTAGTCTCAAAATCATCTACATCTATACATATCATATCATGACTATGCCCCTAGGGTACCAATACCACCTGGTGCCTACTACCTAGAGGTTTCTACCTATTCACTCACTAAAGTATCCCACTAACCTAGAGTTGCTACACCTACACCACCTACCAATCTAGATATGTACTCACCCTATTGGGGATCTTATAGACACTATGTCAGAAATATGGCCCCATAATAATCCAACTCCTCAATTGTGGCTAAGTATCATGCCATGATAATACTACCTAGTGGTCCTCTTAGTGTTGTAACTACTCCTACTCTCTATCTCAAGGTACACCTCTTCTACGTCACCAAGCCTAGTGAAGTCCTATCTTAGTCCATCTCATCCATCATAGTGGAAACTTGACCCTATAATGTCATAACATGTCCCTATAATATTGCCACCTACCCCTATAAAGATATGATTTATGACTGCATAGTAGTTAGTGCCACTCCTACATAACCATTAGGGCTAGCTCCCTATACATATACATATGGACCTCGACCAACTAGATACACATCCATGGGTTTATTACACCCATCATCCCATCTAAAATTTATAGTTTCATAAATTAACTAATACCATGCCACATAACCATCAATAAAATTGGCATCATCTACCTCTATTCTAATAGGTAGTACCTCGTGATCAAGAACCACCTCCATTAGTTGTGACACTAGAATTAAAAACTCAACACCCTCCTACCTATACCTTGAGAATAGACCCAAAATCCCTTATACTATTCCAAACTACTTGTGAACCCTATCAAAATGGATGGGATCGATCTCACCCTCTGTCTTCCCAAAAATCCACTTGTATCTCTACATTGATAAATATGTCGAGTATAGTGGACCCACCTTGAGAAGCTAACATATGACTTCCAAACTACATCTCCAACCACTTCTTTCATGACTCTTCCAACTCATGTGAGTGCATAATCACCCCTCCACTACATGAAGCCCACCTTAAAGTCCATCAAGGAATATCTATTCCATGGCAACCCCATTGGTCTTAGGACCCATATATGCTCATAGGCCTAATAATGAAGCACAAACCTCACATTGATGCCATATCTCCTATGTTCTCTAAACCCCTATAGCTCCTTATATATCTATACCAAAAAAATTGGTACCCACCCAAAAACTTCTGACCAAAGTAACATCTCCACTAAAATACCTAGCAATAGATATGGAGATTGACCATTGCTTGAATCTATAAATATAAAACATGAGACTACCATCATCATAATCATCAATCACCTATCATTTATGGCCCTCTAATACAATGGCCTATAGTTAAATACTCATGCATGCCACATGGCCAAGGCTTGATCTTCATCATATAATATCTCTATATGATCATCTCTCTCCTCACTCTTTATGTGATATATCATCTCCCTTTGAATGGGTATCCATGTGATCCTATGTACATCTTCTAGTGTAGACACCTAAAATTGGCCACCGATAACCTCCAACTCTGATTTTGGCTAATTTCCACCCAAAATTCACAATTTGGCCTAAAAACACTAAAACATTCTAAATGATGTGAAACTGACATATTCAAGTGATGATTTTGGCTAGAGTATCATTAAATGGGGAAATGCAATTTATGGACTAGCTAACTTTGATCAGTTTATTTCAAGTCAAAATGCCAAATTTACACCTAAGTACTCTAGATTGCTCTTTCCTATCAAATATCTTACACAAGACACATGCCTTTATTATTCATTGTCAGTAACATCCTAAATGGGATAATGATCCAATACATCTAACATTACCTTCCAATTCTAATCTAGTTAAATTTTGGACCAATAACAAGGCATTTTGATTAATTTGGGTAATTTGTGCACAAAGTGCTTAAACATGTTTAATAGATAATTAATAAAAGTTAGAGCCTAATTAATAATTCCATAGAAACTTGTTGAATAATTATTTTTAGAAATGAATATTGAATATCTACATCATTAGGTGACTTCATTTCTTGGGAAGACATCCCTAGGCCATAAATGCCACAAATATCAGGATTCATGCCCTCCATGCTTCATCAATGCCTTCCATGATGCTCTTCATCCCTCTTAATTTACAATTCTTCCAATTTCATGATGAGGATAATTAAATACTTAATTCCAAAAATTGAATTAATCTTTAGCCATACATCTCAATCTTAGGATGGACAGTTCAGATTGATTTTAGACATTTGCAAAAATCTATAAATAGGAGGCCTTACCACATCATTTCTAACTTATTTGGTGCAAATTTATAATGCAAAAATATCTTCAAGGAGCCATTTCAATTAGTGTTACCATACCAAATTGATTCTGAGGCAAGCTAAGCCACAAGCCAAAAGGTACAAAGGAGAGATGGAGGTAGCCAAGCTTCTATTGCCAAGGACTTCATGAACACAAAACTGAGCAAGCCATTACTACAAAGGCATTTGAAGCATCCAAGGAAGGTGAAGGAATTCTTGTGTTTTATTCCCTACTTTTTAGTTGTGTTTGTCATTTTTTTTGTTAACTAATCTCTCCCTAGTGTCTAGGCCTAGAGATGTTATACTATTAATGTGTTTCTTTCATTTTGTTTCTATTTTAGAAATAACACCATACTAAACATCCTCTCTTGAGTCAAATTCTTAGATCACATATGGCATGCTTAGTGGGACTAGAATCATCTCACACCTAAAGAAGATCATTTTTTAGCTTTAAAATATTCATTTGGACCCTTAAAACTCTTACAAATTTATTTTTTAACTTTATTTTGCCATTTTTGTTTCCACATGTTTACACAGTAATGGACATTGGCTAGTAAAACTGATATCGATTGAATATCTTAACCCACATTGGTTAGTGAAATTGACATTGGTTGTATATATATTGATAGTCACATTGGTATAAATGATGTTAGTTAGATAATTGACATCAGTTAGAAAATGTAACTATCATTAGTTATGTAAATCGATGTCAGTCACTATGTTTTTCTTAAAACATAGACTTGAGAGCTCTTTTTCTAAAGTTCATTATTTCAAACCCAAAAGAGCTTCAAGGATAAAGGACATGATAATATTTTTGTTGTAGGACCAAGCTTGAAATTTGTTAAAAACATGTTTAGATTACCTTTTGCATGCTTAAAAATCAATTAGGAAACTTGTTTTTGTGTTTAATAAAAAACAAATTTTAAATGTTTATGGTGAATGTTTTCAAAGTTTGTGATTAAGAACAAGGGGTCAAATGAACACCACCTCATTTTACATTTGGGATTAAAAATGAACTCACCTTTTCAAAGCTTTTTGTATTTACTTGGTTATTTAGATTAATCTTTTATTTGGTAAAGAGAGGGATGTTGCATGTATGCTCTTCCAATTATCCCCTTTAGGGAACCCTTGGAATAAAAAATGCCATTATTATTTCAAATATCCTAGTCTAAGGCTTAGAAATAAAGCCATCTAAAGAAATCCTAAAAAACTCATCAGAGTTTGGATGACCTTGAAAATGACCCTCAAGTCTTTCTTTTTATGTCTTTAATTTCATTGCATCTTGGATTGTGAGGGGGACATCATTACCTCCCATGATTTTTTAAGGGAAGCTTTAACTTGGGTTTTCACCTCCTAACATTGAATTAACTTACTCCTTCTAATTTACACATGGGATGTATCTACATTTGGAAATCACATTACACTGAGTGAATAGTAGGATGTAGTAGTTGTAAAAAGGACTAGACCTTTTTACAACTAGCCAATGCCACAGTCACCCAATTTTCATGCATGTCTTTTGCATTGTTTGACATGAAAGTCATTATGTAAATGATTCCCCTAAAAACATTCAAAACTTGATAATTTAGTCAACCCCACAGATTTTATCAGTTATGAAAATATGTCTAACTACACTTATAATGAAGTCACTTACAATCCAAATTATGATATAATGGCCACATAAAATGACTGTTATGTATTTATTCAAGATTCCAATGATGTTAATATGGTTTGTGAGACAGATTTCTATCTGCCTCATATTAATCATTCATGGGAACAAAGTCACAAAATAACTTACGATCCAACTTGAGACCTTGATTGGTATGAAGAGGCTTGTGAAGAGGACTTTGAAGACCCAAATATATATAATGTTGTTTGGGATATGAATCCATACCCTTATTTCAATAATCAATATATAAAACATAGTTAAGAACTAGCTTATGAGCCAACTCACAACTAGGATGATATGGTTTATGAGGAAGACTTGGATGTTTTTACTTATGCAAGCAATCAAGTTTCACGATGTCCTTTTGTTATTAAATAATTAGCTACCCATAAGACTCTTTTATATTATATGAGCTATAAATCTCCATAATATCCAAGGAATACCATTACTATTACTAAACCTACTCCTTTGACTTGTGCAAGCAACCAAGCTCCATAATGCCCCTTCATAATTTAGGATCTAGTCATTTAGATTGTGTAGGAAATCAAGCCCCACAATACCATATCATTTCCATATCAAGACTTTGTCCTTTGGCTCATGCAATAAATCATGCTCCCCAAGGCCTTACCATTATCTAATCACAAGTCATTCCTCATCCAGTACCAATTCCATCCAAACCTCAACCCATCTAATCATTCAAAGACCAAGTTATGTTCAAAACTAGTATTTTATAACTCATTGGAAACCAAAGGCAAGAAAACCAACCAATATAATATGTTTTTATTAAACCAACCACTTGTGATAAGTCAGCCTATGATGAATCACCTATTGATCCTATATCAGTTATCGAGGAGTCTCACTCTGACAAGCTAGTCTTTGCTGAATCACTTTTTAATGATTATAACCACCTTTGGGAAAATCATTACCTCAACCATGTGCCTATTTTTCAAGAGCCTCCTATTGACAAGCCATTCATTAAGGATTTGTATCTTGACCTATTTCCCATCTTAGAGGTGTCTCACTTTGAAAAACTACTTTTTATGGAGCCCATTATGCCATCATAGACTATTACTTGTCTAATACTAAGCATTCAACAAGACATCATTATAAAATAGTACCCATCAGATGAAGAATCATAATTAGAGTTAGGTTTTATTTTTGAATCAACATCATATTTAGCATCAGAATTAGAATCAACATCAGTCTCAATAATGATTAAGAGTCCATTGAGTTAAAATTACATTTAAAAGAAGAATATTTTCATGGTTGTTACAACATTGGTTATGCATGCCTTATAGATAAATTTGAATAAATTTGTGATCCGTATATAGTTTTTGAAGATGAGTACTTGATCTTTGACACAAGATAACCTAGTATCTTCTATGAAGATTGTGCAACCTCTCCCCATTCCACATGCCATTATCATCAACTAAGATAGCCATATTATTGACATTCCATCTTCCATAAGTGTTGAATAGGACCAATATAATCACACTTTATTTAATTAAATCCATGGGAACATAGTAGTTAAAGAATATCAAGGAGGCAAGACTATATTCATGTAGTACAAGAGCACTATCCTAGTGAAACCATTTTAGAGGCACTAGGGGACAATCAAAGTCAAAATTCAACATCTTCTAGTGAAATTTTTTTAGAAGCACTAGAAGAAAATCAAAGTCAAAATCCAATGTTCATTAGTGAAACCTTCTTAAAGGTGATATGGGATAATCAAGATAATTTATTGGTGAAAACCTCATTGTGGCACCAATAGCTTAACACAAATGTTATTCACTACTTGATGAAGACAAAATCAAAGATCAAATCAAAATAGCTTCCAATCTACAACCTAATCAAATGGTAGCTAATCTCAAGATCAAACAATATAAAAATTTGGTGGTCTTATTAAAATAAAAATTCTTTATCCCTACCAAAACCAAAATTATGTCAAATCTGGCATCAATAACATTATGTGTGACTAAAAGTCTTGATCTTCATTTGTTTTCCAACCATTCCACACATTATTATCATCAATCGTTCCATTTCAGAATCAAGCCTACCATCCATGGTCACACTTTCCTTTGTAGAGGCTATAAAGATACCTTGTCTTGACACTTGAAGGAATCAAAATCAATGACCAATGAAGATCATACAAGCATTCTTGAAAACCAAATTTGTAGGCCATTCTTGATAGAGCAATTATTTAGATGAGGTGTGGGCTAATAATTAACATGATAAAGTATTATATTTGTATCATTTGTTTATTAGGACGTGCATCTCCCCATCAACAAGAAAAATAAAATAAAAAACCAATAATCACCTAGGCCAAAAACATGTACCATAACATTTCACATTGCCATGCCATTATCATTGTTACATATCCATTTGCCATTATCATAAATCCTACCATTCACCCCATCACTTGGGGATAACCCTCTTACCATTTAATCTAATCTATGACTAAACCATCATTATCCTAAAGTAAGGTTATTCCATCCTATCATTCCATTATTATCTAGACCAAAGCCTAATTTTAGTCTTCCTACCCAATCCTATCTAGACCAAAGCCTATTTTTAATCATCCTACCCAATCCTATTTTGATCATGGCTAATTTACTTTTGCCTACACTTTTTGTGAGGGGATTTTGATCAAGTTTCAATAATCAATCAAGTTTGTGTTTATAATGACATTTGATGAAAGTAGTGTGATAGTTGATCTGGCAAGATATATTTCATCCTATATCCATGTTTTTTTATATGAGCTTGATTATAACTACCTATGGAAAAATTAGTGTCTCACCAATCTTGATACTAATTATAACCACCTATGGGAAAATTAGTATCATTGACCTATGTTATTGTATCCTAGTTAGAACTACCTATGTGAAAAATAGGGGAAACACTTGTTTATCATGCATTGTTGCGTCACCTTGCCATTACTATTTTCATTTGACTGGCCATTTTCCAAATTTGAGAACTTGTTGGGACCTAGTTGGTTTTTCTCTACCTTTTATGTGGATGGAATTACTATGACTTGAGGTCCTTCTAGGACTATGTGGGTCATGCTCAATTCATATAGAGGTAGCCTCAGTCCCCATTTCCATATGCTCTCACCATTTTATAAGCAACCTAATCCAAATGCTCTTGCCATTTTGTGAGAAGGTATCTTGTCATTCACTAATGAGTTAAGATACCTTAAAATGCCAAAAACATTCATAAGACTTCAAAAATACAAAAATATTTGTCTTGTATAAACCTAGTTAGTTATCCTCGATCCACCTTACTAAGATATTGTCATTATTAAGATGCTTTCTTTTGCTTTTATTTTCAAGATTTCTGTTTGTTTGTTTATTTTAGGTTGTTTGTTTGTTTTGTTATTTTTCTATTTTTTTGTTTGTTTGTTCACTTGCCTATTTGTTTGCTTTCAACACTATTGCTTTGATTCAATTTATGTGTGTTCATTGGGTGATCCTTGCCCACACTTTACTTGAATCCATCCATATTCATATGTAGACATTGTCATCATGGTTTTTATCATTAAAGCATTACTTTTTAGTGTTTATTAGACTAGGAGTTAGTCCTTATGAATATTTTAGCCAAGTCTTCATGGTGTTCTAGCATGAAGCCTACAATCACATGCTACAACAAAAATTACCTTCAGGAAGGTCTATAATCAATGGAGCCACATAAGTTTCTCCTTGGTACCTTGGCAAATGCTTCCATCCCACCATTGATTAAATTAACCCATTGACCATTCTAGTTGTATTATTGATAATAAGGATGAGCATCTTCTCATTGGTAGGTACAACTGAATCAATTTCTATAGATCAAAATTATTCTTCTATTCATCTCTTTCATCACTTTGCACCCACTCATCTTTAATCTGTATTCTAGATTATATCTTGGAGTTATGTTTGCTAATTAGCCCTAACTAGGGTACCATTAGTTTTAGCCAATCTAGGTCTACTTAATGATTATAACCACCTTTAGGAAAATTAGTAATCTTTTTTAAATCAATGCATGTAGGCATTTTCTCATTTGAATTAATCTCAACCAGAGGTTAATTACACCTTTATTCTTATTTCTTTTTGAGGGACCATCCATCAACAAATGTGACAATCAATCCTTCAAGGGGGCATCATCATAGGCTTCCCAAAACCATTTGGAGCTTTGTTCTTCAACCATCATCTTATTTTTAGCATACAAGCCATTTCTCACTCTTTGAGAAGGCATTGAATTTCCTATGGTTTGTAACATATTCCCAAATAGGGGTAAACTATAGACACCTAAAACTGGCAACTTATAACCTCTAATTAGTCTTTTAGCTAATTTCCACCCAAAATGTACAATTTGGCCTAAAAACACTAAAGCACGCTAAATGATGTGAAAATGACATATTCAAGTGTTGATTTTGGCTAGAGTATCATTAAATAGGTTAATGCAATTTTATGGGCTAGCTAACTTTGATCAGTTTAATTGAGTCAAAATGCCAATTTTGCACCTAGGTGCTCTGGATTGCCCTTTCCTATCAAATCTCTTACACAATAAATGTGCCTTTGTTATTTTTTGTCAATAATATCCTAAATGTGATAATGATTCTAATGCATTTGACATTACCTTCCAATTTTGATCCAATTAAATTTTAGACTAATAACAAGGCATTCTGATCAATTTGGGTAATTTGTGCACAAAGTGCTTAAACACGCTTAATAGCTACTTAATCCAAATTATAGCTTAATTAAAAATTCCATGAAAACTTGTTGAATAATAATTTTTGGAAATTAATATTGAATATATGCATCATCAGGTGACCTCATTTCTTGGGAAGACATTCATAGGCTACAAATACCATAAATATTAGGATTCATGCCCTTCATACCTCATCAATGCCTTCCATGATTCCCTTCATTACTATTAATTTCCCCTTCTTCCAATGTCATGATTAGGATAATTATAAACTTAATTTTAAAAATTGAATTAATCCTTAGCCACACATCTCAATCTTAGGATGGATAGTTTAGGTTGATTCTAGATATTTGTAAAAATATATAAATAGGAGGCCTTACCACATCATTTCTAAGCTATTTTGGTACAAAGTTATAATGCATAAATATCTTCAAGGAGCCATTGAAATTAGTGTTACCATGCCAAATTGATTCTGAGCCAAGCCAAGCCACAAGCCAAAAGGTGCTGAGAAGAGATGGAGGTAGCCAAACTTCCATTGCTAAGGACTTCATGAGCAAAAAAACAAGCAAGCCACTACTACAAAAGCATTTAGAGCCTCTAAAGAAGGTGAAGGAATTCTTGTATTTTATTCCTTACTTTTTAGTTGTGTTTGTCATTTGTTTTTGTTAACTAAGCTCTCCCTAGTGTCTATGCCTAGAGATGTTATGCTATTATTATGTTTATTTTATTTCATTTTCATTTTGGAACTAACACCATACTAACCATCCTCTCTTGAGTCAAATTCCTAGATCACATCTAGTAGGATGGTCATCTCACCCATCTATAGGAGAAACATGTTCATGGTTAGATCCCATCTCTTGATGAGGGCCATGATCATCATCATATATAGTGGCATGTGATATAAGTGCATCATCACATCAAGGTCAACCTCTTCCATGTGCATCTAGTCATCATCCAACATCCCTTGATGGATTTATATGAAGATCCAAGGAACCCAATCTCACATCTAGATCTGATCTCATACCTACAAGATTCATTAGAAAACATAATTATTTTTTAGAAAACTACTTTGCCCTTGGGAAACATCCTTTCACCTCATTTTTCACCTACCTAGTTTCACCTATATAAATGACATCTACATTTTTTATTCTAACATACCCTAAAACCAAAAAACACTTAGCATTTATAATTTTAAAACATTTTTCACTCAATACTACCCTTCATCTTTAATTAAAAACATCTCACCTTTAACTTATTATCTTCAACATTTTATCAACACCCCCTTAACAATTTAGTCAATTGTTGATGGCTACTATGATCACCGACGATTGATAGGCCATTTAGCCTCTAGTCTTCAACTGTCAATAGTCAAATATGATCATTGATGTCAAGTATTACCATTTATAGTCACTATATGTGACCACTGATGATGAAACCCTAACCACACCCTACCCAAAAAACCACTTAAATACTCATATCTACCACATAATTACCCTAATATTTACCTCTACCCTAACCCCAACCTATCTACTTCCCCTAATTTTAATTTTTACTTGCTAACTTTAACAAATCACAATCTAACCTAAAACTAGGTCAAAACCTCAAATCCCTCCCCCAAACCAATAATAAACTAATTAAATTTAGCTAATATATTACCAAATCTATTTATTTTATCAATTTAAGGTGGCACCTACTTCATTCCTCTACCATCATTGAGGAGAAGTCCTAGATCCTACTACTTAGCCATATCCTCATCTACCCCATATCTTTGGTCCCATGCTAGCTTAACACAAGCATCCAATTAACCAATCAACAATCGACCCCACCTCATCAAGAGTCTCCCACAAAATTCCAAGAACACTGGTACACATAGGATTCAAAGAGTCAAAAGTAAAATAGTGAAAATTATTTCTATTTTTCACTTTTAAACCTCTAAAATTTTAGGGTTTCCTCTTGATCATCGAGGGTCAAGGTGACTATCAACGATCGAGTTTGGGACCCCTAATCATCGATGGTCAAGAAACCCAATTTTCATTTTTTTAGAACCAACACCTTAGTTATACCTTTTTAGAGAGACCCTTCTCCACCAAACCAAAACTAACCTTTAGAGAACACCATCTCTAACCAACCAACCACCCAACCACATCCACCTCAATGTTGGCCATTTTATCCCAAACTATTACATGTTTTATGATGACTTTGCTTTGGTCCTTTTGACCACACTGGCTAACCTTGTCATGTTTAATATTTGATTTTTTACCACCTAGTACACACCAAACCATTTGTGTTTTTTATGAGAGCACTTCCTACCTTGAATACCTATGTAAACACTAGCCCTATCTAGGAGACTTGCATTTATGAGTGTTCTTAGCTGCCATGCCTAAATGTGGTCATGTGGTCCACTTATCACTTGTATTTTTAGCACTAACCTTATTTTTACCACCTATGGTAACTTAGTCTTTGCATGATCTTAGCTATCACACTTAATCACATTTTGTGTGCATGTTTGCACTTCAAATACCCAACCACCATTGTCAAAAACCTTGTGACTCACCATAAGCTGCTCATCAAACCCACACTTGATTCAGATTCACATCATCCACTCCTTATTTGAGGGGGAACACCTCTTCCCATACTCAAGGCAACCAAAATTTTACCCACAATCCATTTTTGTTTTACAACTTTTTGACACAAACTACATAATAAAAAGGGACAAACTGTAGACACCAAAATTCTACACACTATAGTTTCAAATGTTGAAACACCCCTAGACCCCTTTGGGACCTATTTAACCCTTTCACCCCTAATCAAGACTAACCATGGTTATTTTGACCAACTAACCAAAACCACTCTTTTTAAATCACTTAAACTTGTACACTCAACTCCATCGATGGTCACCTTGACCATAAATGGTCACCCAAACCACCAACGGTCAGGTCCCTTCCCCACCACTTGAATAAATACAACTCATGATGTACAAGCTAATATGGAACAATTTAATATGTTCACCTTACCCATTGCTAATTCATCATGATGAATCAAAATCAATAACCTAACCTCTTATTGAACCTTATACCTCCATCTCTCTTTGCTTGTAAAAGGAGGGGAGTAGGAGGTGAATAGGGATACATGATCCAAGCATCCAACATTGATCCATCAAGAAACCAATAGTAATTAGGAACTATCAAACATATTTTACAAGTTCTCCCTTCAACAATATAGTAACCATGACATAGACTTGAACCTCTACCCAAATTATTCTCTAAGAAAAGTACCATTACTCTACCAAAATTACTCCAGGATCAACTACCAACTATCAAACAAATAGCTAAGTACATTTCTAGTTTTTAAGTTGTTTATTTGGTTTTTGACATCTCTATCTGACCCAAACCATTTTACCTATTACCCACTAAACCATTAACCTCAACTAGATCCTTGACACACTTAATGGCCCCATCTACAACCTAAACTATACCTTTTTTTGAACACATCCAAAACCCACACCAACCATTGATGGTCACCTTGGCCGCTGATGGTCAGCTTAATCATTGATGATCACCCTAACCACCAATGGTCATTGTGATAATAAATAATAACAAGTTATTTCTACCTACTTACCCTTAGCCAAATTCTAATTTCTATGTCCCCAACTATTCACAAATACCTCACTTATTTTTTGAACCCAACCTGACCTATTTAGCATTAGTACTGACCCATTATTTGTTATAATTAGTCTATTTTCATTTATCAAGAATTTATTTCTTCTTGAATTTCCTCTTAGTATTTTTTGTTATTTGGTGAAAGTAATTTATCCTCAGTTATTTCAACTTAATTCTTTTATGATTGTGGATTAACATCCTCATAATAAGCTCATGCTTCTTGGATCTAAGTCATGCTAGGTAGTCCACCTTGCTACCCATCTAAAAACCCCTTTTCATGAGTGATTTTTTATCTATAGGTCATTTTTCTCAAGACAAAGAGGATCTCTTCATAATTTTATGGATCACACACACACACACACACACACACACACACACACACACACACACACACACACACACACACACACACACACACACACACACACACACACACACACACACACACACACACACACACACACACACAAAACAAATAAGTTCTTCTACCACACCCTTATTACTAGTTTTTTACTTATTTAAATAGAAATAAGATAAAATTGAGATAAACACTTAGCCCTATTATCTCCACATTTATTCCTCATTAGATTATCTCAATACGACTATTATTTCTAAGCCCATCCATGAGTCTGCCTAAAACCACAAATCTTATTCCCCCTTCCAATGCTATAATTTTTACCCATGTGGTTTCCATCCATCCTATTTCCCTTCCATTAACATCCATTCAATCAACATTAGCCTTGTCCATCCTAGCCATTTATCAATCCATGCCTTTAACTATAACCCCTTCTACCCAATTGGGTTCATCATTGACTTCTTCAACTCTCACCATATTAACCACAATGGTAAAAACAAAGAGATCACCTAGGAGGCATCCAATATATGTGGTTCATCTAATGCCACAATATGGGAACATAGACTAGTCAAAGATTATTTTACCTATAATGCCTAATCCTCCCACATCTAATAAGAAAGAACCTGAATAGAATGTTCAACTATAAACATTACCCTCTACTCCCTCAAATATGAATATTCTATATTAGGATAAGTAACTAAGATCCTTAGCCTTTAAAAGGCCTAATTTGAACTCTACAAAATTACCAATAGTGAGCTCTATGTTTGATAAAGCCACTGCATCAATACAGAGGGTGAGAAAGATGAATATAGAAGATAGCTTGGGTAGGAGCCTCATCATAGAAGAGAGGGAGGAAGTATAATCCTTAAGAAAAATAAAAAATAGGCATAAGGGTCAGTCCCCTTATTTCTACGACTTGAAAACATATATGGAGACCCACATGTTTGACTATCATGGACATACATCAAGGAACTAAAATGTCCAAGCAAGAGCTTGAGGAAGAGTTGGAAAAACTCAAAGAGCAACAAAAAGTAAATCAAGTTCCTTAGGGAATTTTAAAATATATACATGATGCTACCCTTAGATTATATTAAATTCTTGATTCCATTTATTCTTTAAGAGTCAACTTGGCTCCACATGTTAATAACATAACTAAATTATTCATGGCCCTCAAGGAACATGACAACAATTTCAAATTCCTAGTGATGTATAAACCTAATAAGTATTTCATCCATCTAGATTTTATGACTCTATTCAAGGCCTCAAATGTCATGAACTTAGCATTAATAAAGACCCAAGAGGCCCAAGACTAGGTTCTATCTTTGAAGGCATTAATTAATAAATTGGTTGAACAGGAGAAAGAGGTCGAATAGATTTTGTCAAGACTAAAGTTAGACACTATTTGAGATAACCAAATAAGGTTGGTGATGATAGATACATTTAACCAGATGATAAAATAAGCCTTTGATAGTTTCAAATAGAGCCTGGAAGATTTGAGCCTTGAAAACATAGAGGCTAAGCTAAACATAACAAGGGAAAGAAAAACCCTAGGTAGAGGTATTCACAATCAGTTTCAAAATGACCAAGGAAATCATAATAAAAAAATTGGTGAGATTGGTAGGGTAACTATACCATATCTTATATATATGGTTCTAATCAAAGCACATCATTCCAAGGCCTACAATCACTATCAAGACTTAGAGGTGAAGAAGATAGTTACTCAACAAGTTCAATTTGCTAGTTCTACCATGCCAACTCCACTAACAACAATAACTACAAAATTGATGCCAAATCAGATTAATATTCATATGGTGATTGATAGTTTAAACATATGGTGCTTATTCAATTTCACTTTCAGTCACTACAACTACTAATAGTTTTACTACAATTCTCATAGTAGTCTTAAGACAAGTCAAACAAGAGACAATTTAGATTGGCTAATTTTGTACTAATTTTCATGTAACTAATGTACCCAAATAGTAAAGTCTTATTTACATTTATATATTAAAATTAAACTAAATTTTTAGAAGCATGCATACATTGTATGGTTAGGCTTTTTGTAATGCATCATTATGTAACTCAGACTTATCTTATGGTCTATCGATATGTAAACAAAATGTTATAGTATTGGAAGATGAGGTGACACCTTCCCCAAGATATATATATGAGTTGTATCCCTCTTTAAATGGGTCAAATTTTATAATGGAAGACAAAAAATAAATAAATAATCTTTATTTTCATGCAATTATGTTTGTTATATCTTCTTCCCTTTCTATGTTCATGAATTTGAAGTTTCTCTAGTTTGTAATTAATTCGATAATTTTGATGTGTGAAATCGCTACAGATGAATATATTTGTTGTGTTTATGAATAATTAATCCTATATGTGCTATATATATTAAGGATTTATATGTACATTGATTTATAAAGTTAGTAAAGGTTGAATCATTATTCTAAAGTGTGTATAAGTGTCTCAATTGATACAATATTGTATGAGTAAACAATATCTACCTTAGATAACTTCTTGTTCTAAGCTATAACCTATGGTATAAAGGTATTCAATGGTATCCTTGAAAAAATCAACCATAAATTGATACCAAGAAACAACCTATATCTAATTACCCAGACCTCTAGATATGTTTGTTTATAATTGAGCAATAACTATAAACATCAAACATTGGTCTTTTAGATACTTGTCCACTAAAGAGATAGATTGAGAAGCTCCTGTTCAAAGACATAGAATCCTTCTCTACCTTATCCTTACATTTTTTAATTTTATTTGAGACCTACCCACCATAGATTAGTCTTTTGACCATCCAACTCACTTTATGATTTTCTTTTTTTAGAACTGCACGTCCACCAAAAAAATTGGTTGAACAACCCACTAGCTTAACCCACTATAATACCACTTAATTGTTAAAACCACATACCTAAAACTCATGTCCTAGAGTGGAGCTTAATTCATATAGATCCCAATGTGAACCCCCATCCTAAACTTAGTGATGGTACAAGGTTCTCCTCCTTTGGAATGATAATTTCATTAGTGATAAGCCACTTTCTTTTGTTTTGTTGATTGAATTTTTCTACTTCCATCCTACCACCCTATGAAAATCATAATTAACATATGCAACTCATAAATTTAATTAACTCTATAATTCATTTCCCATCACAATGGTCTTATGATTAAAATGGTGCGATAAGGAATCTCCCATCACCTTGCTCGTGAAGAAGAGATCCTGCAGCTGGTTTATGTATAGCATCACTTGAAAGGAAGTGGGAATCAACTGAATCAATGGAATCCTATAGATATAAATAGTTTATTATATTGCTCATTGAGAATATTGGAATCAAATAAAGTATTAGTGTGTTTGATGGAGTCCTTGATTGAAATCTGGGATGATGGAGAGACTCAACAATGACCTAAAGAATTTGAATCATAGAATAATTTTCAGAAGGATTTGATCTCAAAGTTTTTGAAATAAAATTTACTAAAAAGTATCCTTTTGATGGAAATTATTTGAAATGAAATATTTTTATGGAAAGTTTTTGATGTGTAAATTCCCAACATAAAAGCCTCTAAAGATAGAACGTAAAGAGAATGTTTTTGAGGTAAATTTCCCAATACAAAAGCTCTTAGAGACTAAGACTACCAAGAAAATTACCATTTGAAAAACATGATAAAATAATTATACCACCAAAAAATTACCAAAATTAAATTACCAAAGTAAATATTTCATGGACCAATTTTTTTGAAATAATTCCTCCGATATGAAATGTTATGATTAGAAACCTCTCAAAACAAAAACTATTGATATAAAGCTCCTAATATGAAATTCCCTGTAGGGAAATCTTCTACAAATACACTTTTTTATGTGAAATTTTTGATTCAGAGAATATAAGAGAGTTGAATAAGGTACATCACCCATGCTTTTATAGAATTAGATTATTTTGATAGTTTCAAATCTGAATAATTACCATGTTGTATGAGTGAAATTTGCCTTTACCTTGAATGTCCTTGTAATATCTTCAAGGTATCTCCTAAGAGTTACCTTTTAGTTACCCATGAGTATTATAAGGCACTTTAAATAATCTCCTAGTGGATACCTTGAGGTTGAAATTTCCTAGTGTTATTGAGGTTTGTAATATCTTCTAGGTGTGATCATAGGAATTTGACAATAGAGAGGAAGTTAGATCAATTTTTAATTTCACAAAACAATGAAAACAACACACTATACTGATAAAATATTTAAGACCAGATCTTAGGGGGAGAATAATGACAAAAATGAAATTAAAAACCCAACTAAAATTCAAAGAATAATAATCTTTACCTTCCTTGAGAGCTCTAAAGGATTTGTTCATGGCTTGCTCGGTTTGTGCTCAAAGAGTCTTTGGCAATGTAGTATTCTTTGCTCCTTCTCTCCTTGTTTGTGGCTTTCTTGATGTGTCTTATGCTTGCTTGATGGCTTGGCTCAATATTTTAGAATTATATCACTATTATCATGATTCTTATATAAAAACCTACCTTATAACTCTAAAATATCCAAGATCATAAATTAAATAGGCAACGGCTTGTATTTATAGGCTTAGGAACTAACCCCAAATCAAGGTGATTTAAAGTGTATTTTAAACATGGAATGGGTTCAAACCTAACCTAAGTGATTTAATTAACCCTAGTATAGTTAAAAGGTGTCAAAATCTCATGATTTTCAATGAATAGGCATGGGTAAGATATTTTGATATATTTGCAAAGGCTTGACAACTCATAAAAGGTAATCATGAAAAGCTAAGATATTATTGATTTTTTTATTTCATTATTTATAATGTCATTAATTACACATGTATAATTCAAATAGGCATTTTATTTGATTTAGATTGTTAATTAATTTTATTGGGATTTTAGCTCTTTTCAAGATTTGATTTTATTTGTGCAATTGCCCCACTTAATAGGTTATATAGGCCAAATTGAATGTTGTGATATTGCATGGTGAATAGAGATTAATCCATGAGAGGTTTTTGTTGATTATGATAGGATACCACAATTAGGGATATCTCAACATGATTCTAAGCTTTGATGAATGATGCACAAGCAAATTTGGGATGTTCAGTATTTCTTAGGATTAATTTATAATGGTTGGTAGGAATCAGTCTAAAGTATGATCGAAGATCATTGGTGGAAAATTTTAAGTGTCTATATTTTCCCCCTATTTTGTAAGATGTTGTAAGCTATAATCATAGTAACATATTCTCAAAGAATTAAAAAGGCCTATATGCCTACAATAAAATGATGATTGAAGAAAAATCTCCAAATAATGTTTGGGAAGCCTATAATGATGCCCCTTTGAGGGAGTAGCCAACACATAAAATTGATGTATGGTACCTCAAAAATAAGTAATAATAAGAATAAAATTAATCCATGGTATAAGATTAATCCAAATGGGAAAATTCTTGCATGCATTGATTTAAAAAGTACTGATTTCCAAAAGCTAGTTATAATCAATAACAAAGGTTGAGATGTTGATTTTCTCAAAAGTAGTTATAATCAGTAACATGGACATATTCCCTAGTTAGGGTATATGATTCAAAATCATGATTTACCCATAAGTGGTTATAATCATTAAGATGACTAAGATTGAATAAAAAATGATTGATTATGCCCATAAATTGGCAAGTATAGCTCAAGGATATAACCCATTATATATATTAAATATGAGTGGGTGTGCACATAAATGTGATGGTCTAATGGATAAAGAAGCCATAAATAATTAGGAATACAAGGATATGTAAAGTGATTAAAGAGATAAATAGAATAATAAGAATTGATCAATGGAAATGATTCAATTATACCTACCAATGCAGAGATGCTCATCCTTATTAGCATTGATATAATTAGAATGGTCAATGGGTTGATTTAATTAAGGAGGGTGGATGGATTTGTTAAGGGTACCAAGGAGAAACTTTTGTAGCTCCATTACTTGTAAGACTTCTTGAGCTAAGTTATGCTATAGCATGTGATGGTATGCCTCATGATAAAACATGATGAGAACTTTGCCAAAATATGCATAAGTACTAACTCTCGATCTAATAAAAATGGAAAACAATGCATCAATGATAAAAACCATGATAACAATGTTGAAAAATGAATATGGATGGACTCAAGAATAATGCATAAGGAATCACCCAATGAAAACATAAAGACTGAGTCAAGGCACAATACTAAAAGTAAACAAATAGGCAAGAAAAAAAATAAACAACTAAGCAAAAAAACACATAAAAAGCCTAAATTTAAAAGCAAAAAGAAAGCATCCTAACAATTAATTTGCCCTAATAGGGAAGATTGAGGATGGCTAACTAGGCTTAAATAGGACAAATGTTTATGGATTTTGAAATTTTTGGAATTTTGAGATATATTAAATCATTAGAGATTGACAAGATACCACTCACAAAATGGTAAGAGCATTAGCTTAGGTTTCTTGAAAAATGGTGAGAGTGTAGCTTAGGTTGCTCGTAAAACAATGAGAGTGTATGGAAAAGAGGGACTGAGATGGCCTCAAAGTGAATCAAGCATGGCCTACATAGTCCCATTAAGACCTCAAGTCATAGTAGCTCCATCCACATGAAAGGTGGTGAGGACCAACTAGGACATAACAATTTATAAAAATAAGGTAAATGGCTAGGCAAATGAGAATAGTAATGGAAAGGTGATGTGGTAATGTATGGTAAAGGTGTTGTTCCTAATTTTATAATAGGTGGTTATAATTAGGAAAAAATGGAATAATTCTATGGTACTAATTTTCCCATAGGTGGTTATAAATAGTAACACAAGGTAGACTAATGATTTGACCATAATAAATTATAATCAATATCACCAGTCAATCGCAAATGAAAGATAACTTACCAGATCCACTATCACACTATTTTCATAAACTATCATTTAAACATGAAATTTTAAAACTATTGAAACTATATTAAAATACCCTTATAGAAGGTGTAAGAAGAACCAAAGGAACTAAGATAAAAACAAGCTTAGGTTGGATGGCTAAAAATAGGCTTTGGTTTAATAGGGATGGTATGGTAGGATAACATATGGTATGGAATTGTTTAGGATGATGTGGTATGATAATAAAATAAAATGGTAAGAGGGATGCCCACAAGTGGTAAGGTAATGAAAATGGTAGGGTACGAAACAATGACAAGAGGAATGGTAAATGTAAATGGCAAGGTAAATTTTTTCGGCCAAGGTAAATATTTCTACTGATGTGGAGATGCATGTCCTGATCAACATATGACACAAATAGAATAATCAATCATGTAAATTAATAGCCCATAACTCTTTTGAATAGTTACTCTTTAAATAACCTACTACAAATTTGGATTCTAAGAATGTTGTTGTGATATTTATTGGTCATTGATTTTGTTTCTTTCAAATATTAAGATAAGGTATCTTTGTATCCTCTATAAAGTAAAGTGTGGCTAGGGATGGTAAACATGGATAAAGAGTAGATAATAAATTGGATTTTGTGATGTAAATGTGGATGATAATGGAATTTATAATGGTTGGGAAACAAATAAATATTTGAAATTTAAGGCACACATAATGTTATTGTTTCCATATTTGACATAATTTTAGTTATGGTGGAGATGAAGACTTATGAATATTCTCTTGATAGGACCACAAGATTTTTCTATTGTTTAGGATTGAGAGTATCTACCATCTAATTAGGTTGTATATTGGAAGCTATATTGATTTCAACTTTGATTTTGTCTTCATCAAGTAGTGAAAAAAATGTTGTACTCGGCTATAGGCACCTCGATGAGGTTTTCACCAATGAAGTTGTCTTGATTATCCCATAGTGCCTTTGAGAAGGTTTCACTAAAGAAAATTGACTTTTGAATTTTATTTTATTCTATTTCCTCAAAAAAGGTTTCACTAGAAGATGCTGAGTTTAAACTTTGGTTGTCCCCTAACACCTTCAGAAAGGTTTCACTAGGAGATTGTTATTGTTCTACATGAACGTGGTCTTCCCCCCCACAATTTTGCAACTACTATGTCACCATGAATGTAGTTTAATAAGGTATGATTTTATCAGTCCCAATAGACACTTGTTGGAGGTGGAATGTTAATATAATGGCTATAATGGTTGGTAGTAATGGTATGTGGAATGGTAATGGAATGGGAAGAGGACACACAATCCTCATAGAATGTACTAGGATAACTTGTGTCAATGCTAAAGTAATCATCCTAAAAAACTATAGAAGGATCAAAAATATATTCAAATTGATCTATGATGCATGCATAACCAATGTTGTCACAACCATGAATGTATTCTAATTATAAATTTGATTCTAACTCAAGGGACTCTAAATCCATTATTGAGACTGATGGTGATTCTACTTTTGATGTTAAATCTAATTTCAATTCAAGAATATAACATAAATTCAATGTTGATTCTTCATCTAGTTTGGATATTATTATAATAATGTCTTGATGAATGTTTGGTATTAGACAAGTAACAGCCTGTGATGACATGATGGGCTCCATAGAGACTAGTTTGTCAAAGTGAGACTCCTCAACAATGGGAAAAAGGTCAAGAGATAACTCCTCAAGGACTAGCTTGTCAATGGGAGGATCTATAAAAATAGGCATATGTTAAAGATAATGATTTTCCCAAAGGAGGTTATAATCATTAAGAAGTGACTCAACAAATACTAGCTTATTAGAATGATATTCCTTGATAATAAGGATAGTATTAAAAGGCTATTCTTCATAGGTTGACTTGTCAAAAATGGTTGGTACAATAAAAACATCATGAATTGGTTGGTTATCTTAGCATTGGTTTATTATGAGTTATAAAATACCAATTTTTAATAAATATTGATCTTTAAATGATTGGCTCAGTTGGAGAGGTACTGATTATCTTGGTCATGGCTCAATGATTAGTAAGGGTTTTTAAAAGTGGGGAATGGTTATAAACAGATGAAGAATAGCCAAAGAATGGATAATGATAGGGCATATTGGAGCTTTATTTCTCACACAATCTAAAGTATGAGGTCTTGGAATAGAAATGATAGGGCATTGTGGATCTTGGCTACTCACACAAGCTAAAGAATGAGATCTTATAATGGAAATGGTAGGGTGTTATAGAGATTTATTGCTCATATAATCCAAAGGATGAGGTCTTGTAGTGGAAACGATAGGGCACCATGGAGCTTGATTTCTCACATAAGCCAAAGGATGAGGTCTTGGTATAGAAATGGTAGGGAATTATGGAGCTTGATTACTCATGCAATCCAAAGGATGAGGTCCTAGAATATAAATGGTAGGGCATCATAGAGCTTGATTGATCACACAATCCAAAGGATAAGGTCCTATTAAATAACTGGTAGGGTGTTATGGAGTATGGTTTCTCACATAAGCTAAAAGATGAGGTTTTGGAATGGTAATGGTAGTTCTTAGATGTTGTGGAGCTTGATTGCTTGTAAAATCTAAAAGATTGTTAATGTTATAGGTTGGGGATCAGGGAGTCATGAAAGGGTGAGTATCATACATCAACTAGCCTAAAGAAGGTAATACTGAACATGACACTTGGATTTTTTCCCCAGATTGAGGATTGTAAGGATGATATGGATCCATCTCACAAACCACTTTTTCACCATAGGGGTCTTGAGAAAAGTCATTATGTGTGGTCATTCTATCATAACTTAGATTATATGTAAATCTACCATAAGTGTAGATAGACATATCCACATCAATAATGAAATCTCCAAAACAATGCTTGGAGTTTTACAAACTCTAAAAAATAATTTCTGAAGGACAAATGGTTCAAACTTGGTCTAACTTGGTCTAGGGGAGCTGTATCTCCAAAATGGTCTATGTTAAAACTTAGAATAAAATAGTCTAACATCAAATGTATAATGTCGAATGTCTCACAAAAAAAGGTCAAGTGGATGAAATAAAAATAAAATGACAAATTTTAAAAATAAATTATTCCAAATAGGTCTAATCTAGGAAAATAAGAGTTGCTAGGTCTTTTTTCCAAATGCACCGTCAAAATCTAGGCTCAAACAAGGCATGTGTTAGGACTTTTGGCCAAATGTAATGTCAAAATCTAAACTTAAAACAAAGGGGTATTTAATCTAAAAAACTTGAAACATTTTGTCACAGACTAGGCATCCAACTTTAGACATGAACTTGGTCAAATTGACATGAGGCATGAAATAAAAGGCATTTTGGAGATAGACTATTTTCTCCCAAATAAAGTCACAAATAAATAGATTTTGAATTTGGGTAAAAAATTAACCTGAGTTACATAACCCAAAAGATAAATATTGGTATCTAAGCCCTAATTAGACCAAGCCTAAACAAAAATCAATCAATGTTTGAATTCAAACTTGTCAGGGTTAATTAAAAACTCATCTTAGGAAAACTAGGCTTTTGTTGAATAAACAAGCTTAGATGGAATTGAAAATCATAACAATACTAAATAAAGACCCTAAAGACACACATGGTTTGATTTCAAATGTAAAACTTGGACACAAGACAAGACAAGTATATGAAATAATTTGAGCATCTTAACAAAATTTATCGCTATCTAAAAGTATAAACAATGGTTGTTTTCAAGACTGCAAGACACAAACTTGAAATGATTTGGGTAGTGAAACATTACTCATTTCAATCAAGTGACACACAATGGTTTTGACACAAATTTTAAGGCAAAAAAATCATGGTGTCAAATGGATTGCAAAATGCCTCCTCAAATAATAGAGTAATGTGGACATAAGACTCATTTTAGTGTTATACAAACAAACAAATGGTTTTAGAATGAAAAACCAAGCAATAAAGGATGAAATGACATAACATCTAAATGTAACATCCTAGATCCTATAACTGACAAGGTTTTGTCATATCATTGAAATCCATCTATATATGTGCTCTTGGGAGGATTTTAAGTGTTAATCCAAAAATAAAAGTACATGAAGTAGTAGGGTTTTTACACCCTCTTCTCTAAAGAGATTGTATGATGATATGAACCTTCAGGCTACTCACCCTACATCAATAACATTTCTCTGGCAAGTGGGGTTTGTCTAAAACTTAAATTTTTTGATCATATATATGGTCCCAAGCATGGCTAATGCTAGAGATGCCTCGCATTAATTGAGTTCATACCAATTAACTTACTATGCAAGGATTTATTCTTTTTCATAATGATTCCATCCATGTAATACTTAGTAGAATCCCTTGGTTAACTAGACCTGACTCAATATTTCATTATGAAAGGATAGGTTAGCCATTCAACCCTTGGCTCTTGTAGTATGTATACCCTGCCATGGAGTGGGATTGAAACAATGTCGAGAGATGAAACCATAGTTTAAAGCTTTCCTAAAGAACTCATGAAAAATATATGAAATCCACTTCATAATCCAAATTACATGAAATAAATGACTAAGTGGAAAGACTTAAGAGCTATTTTTAGTTCACATGAACCATACAAATTTTAGGGAGAGCCTAACCAACATTATTTCCATGCCTTAGACTAGTCACAAATTGAAAGTGAAAATGAAATTTTTGTCACCCACGTTCCCTTTAGGGTATGGTGGGAAAGCATACACACACTCTTCATTTTTCATAAACAAATAAACAAGTAATAAAACAAACACTCTTAAGAAATTGTAATTTAATATGAATGTTAATTTTATGCACTAAATTGAGATGTTGATAAATTTATTTAGCACCTTGGCTTAAATTGCAAAAATATTGTAAGGATTTTCATAAAACAACTTAAGAAAAAATAACTATGTTCATTTTAAGCACTTAAAACCAAATGTTCAAGACTTAGAAATTATTTTTAAGCACCAAAAATGAAGTATCCAAGAGCTTAAATGTGCAAATTTATGTTCTATTCCTACCTTGGATTTGCAAGGGTTAGATATTTTCCTCCTACTTTTAAGCACAATCAAGGATGAGAAAATAAGTTTTGGAAATATATCTCTTTGGTTTATCCATATTTTTCACATAAAGAATGATGCTGGTCACATGTGACCAATGTCAGTTACCAAATAATTGATGCCAATTGGTAATAGTTGATATTTGTCATTAAAGACCAAGTTTAATTTTTTTTGAACTTGAAGGCAAAACAAACATGATTCCAAAAATGTTAGTTAGGCAAATTTAACACACAAACTCCTCAAAAACCTACAATAATATGGTTAGATAGGTAAAATGCAAGCTAATGAAACCAATAAATAACAATTATGATTTTTAAAAAGATTTAAAATCAAAGTTTTTAAACCATGTATTCCTCAGTACCTTACTGATGATGGTTACCTAGAACCAATCTCATCTAGGTAGAACCGATGATGGTTAGGTAGAAATGATGATTATTTTTTATCGATGTTGGTCTCTGTGTAAATCTTAGTTAGCACAAAAAATAAAAATATGGAAAAACAATGTTAAAACTCTAATTTTGAATATATTCAAGCATTCATTTAAAAAATTTGGAGTTACATCTTAGTCTCCTTGGCACATGGGATGCCTCTACATCCCATTATACATGCCATTTGTGATCATAGGAATTTGACAATAGAGAGGAGGTTAGATCAAGTGCTAGTTTCAAAAAATAATGAAATCAACACACTAACATGCTAACATCTCTAAGCCTAGATCTTAGGGGGAGCATAATAAGTAAAATACAATTGAAAACCCAACTAAAATACAAACAACAATAATATTTACCTTCCTTAAGAGGTCCAAAGGATTTATTTGTGGCTTTCTTGGTTTGTGCTCAAAGAGTCTTTGGCAATGGAGTATTCTTTGCTCCTTCTCTCCTTGTAACCATTGTTAGCTTGTGTCTTTCTTAATGTGGCATATGATTTATTTATGGCTTGGATTAATATTTTGGCATTATAACACTATTTTCATGATTCTTATGTAAAACATTTCATTATAAATCTACAATATCCAAGCTCATAAATTTAGTAGGCAATGGCTTATATTTATAAGATTAGGAACTAACCCCAACTCAAAGTGAGTTAAAGTGTAATTTAAACATGGAATGGGGTAAAACCTAAACTAAGTGAGTTAACTAACCCCAATATATTTAAATGGTGTTAAAATATCATGATTTGTAATGAATAGGCATGGGTAAGATATTTTGAGATATTTTCAAAGGCTTGATAACTCACAAAAGGTAATCATGAAAATCTAGGATATTCTTGATTTTTGAATTTCCTTTTCTATAATTTTATTAATTACACATGGATAATTCAGCTAGGCATTTAATTTGATTTATCTTTTTAATTAATTATAATTAACCTTTTATCTCTTTTCAAGATTTTATTTTATGTGTGCACTTGCCCCACTTAATATGTTCTATAGGCCAAAATACAGGTTATGATGTCACATGATGAATAGAGGTGAATATGTGAGAGATTTTTATTTATTATAATAGGATACCCTAAGTAGGTATGTCTCAACATGATTATGAGATTTTATGAATGATTCACAAGTAAATTTGGGACCTTCAATGATTCTTAGGTTTAATTTGCAATAGTTGGTAGGAATCAATCTAAAGTCCAGTCAAAGGTCATTGGTGGCTTACTTCAGGTGTGTACATAAGGTATCTCATAGGAGATAACTTCAAGTTACCCATGAAGGTATTACAAGGACGTTGAAGTAATATCCTAGTGGATACTTCAAGGTTGAACTTACCTAGTGTTATTGAGGTGTATAAGGGATTCAATGAGTAAATAGGTGTTTCAATCAAAGAAGGTAATTATCAATACATTTATTGTTGTGTATAATGTCTCCTTAGCAGGTTATTCTAAAAAAAAATCATTTCTATTAAAGGTCCACTTAGTAGGTATTTTCCTTTTAATTAGATTATCTAAAAAATTGAAGTCATTAAGGTGTTTGAGCCATGTTAATTCCCATGAGATCATACCACTAATATGGTTGCCATTGAGATGAAGGAGATTAATATATGTGTAATTAATGAGTTGGTTTGGAATGGGTCTAATGAACTGGTTATTAAAAAGATCTAATTACATAAGAAAGTGAAGCTATTTATAAAGATCCTTTGGAATTTACCATGAACGACTATTATTAGAGACATTTAAGTAAGACATGATACCATAATTCCTCAAGATACTAGGGAAACCTCCTTCTAGATTCATTTTAGGGAACTTAATGATCAACACTTGCCTATTGTCATTATGCCATTACTAAATTCCCATAAAGTTGTTTATGAAGCAAGCCTATGCTATTATTCACAAACCATGACGTGAAGAGGGATTGGTTTAGGTCTTTTAATTATTTTTTAGTCTTGTTGAGGCATCTGATGTTATCTTCTCCAAACTCTAAGATGGGGGTAGTGTAGTGACACTAAATTGATCACACCAAAAATATCTCAAATAACACTAAACTTAACATACCTATGTTGCCTATGGCTTGGCTTGGTTTAGGTTGGCTTGGATTATTATAAGAAGATATCAAAAAGCTAAAGTTGCTTCAAATACAAGGCCAATGGAAAAGATATTTACTTATTCCTTACATCAAACTCCACTTATCCCCTACAATTTTCCATGGCTTTTCTCATGACCAACATATGAATCATTATTATCAGTGAGATGTGAGGGTTCCAAATTATACCTTATTATCTCAATAGACCCCTTCATGTACACCTTCAAGGCCAAATCCATGTGATTTCTAATATTTTTTGACAAAAATGTATAAAAATAATCTAGGTGAAGACTGAAGACTCTTATGCTATGCACATGAGGATGTAAACCATTGGGAGAACATGCATTGATGTTAATAGGTCGTACATAAGAGCATGCATTTTAGGTCTTCTTGTGTATATGCACTTTCCACCTCAATACATTTTAATGATTTTACTTATTACATGGTAGTAATTAATTTT
This sequence comes from Torreya grandis, assembly GCA_037957365.1. Taxonomy (NCBI): domain Eukaryota; kingdom Viridiplantae; phylum Streptophyta; class Pinopsida; order Cupressales; family Taxaceae; genus Torreya; species Torreya grandis. The sequence continues at coordinate 696,264 of JARHVA010006128.1, read as the reverse complement.
CTTGAAGTTTGAAAAAAATATAAAATTTAGAAAACACTATCAAAAGGATACAATCCTAGATTAGACCTCAACAACAGTACCAACTACTATGAGGGCAGTATGGTTACACTCACCTATGCCCTCGAGCATGATTAGGGATGCATTTTAAACTCGTGTACATATCTCTTCTACCTTCCAATTCAACATGACATCTATAACATTCTCATTCTTTATGTGAAAGCTCCTGATGTGAAACATCCTAGATTGAACCTTTTCAAAAGGTAAGTTCTTAATACAAATCTATCAATGAGAAACCCTTCTTAGGACATACCTTTCAAATATGCACAAGAATGGATTTCTATTTTAAGGTATCTCCTTAGATATACCTTCATTTTACCCTCAAGGAGATAATTTCAAGTCACTAATTAAGGTATTACAAGGCCCTTGAAGGAATATCCTAGTAGATACCTTAAGGTTGAACTTGCCCACCATTATTGTGGTGTATAAAGGATTCAATGAGTAAATAGGTATTTCAATTAAATAAGGTAGTTATCAATACATTTATTATTATGTATAACGTGTTATTTAGATCTTATCAAGGTGTCAAGGTGTCTTAATTCTAAGATTTAGTGTGAAATCCATCAAAATTATAGACCTCGTAAGACCATCCAGAGAGAGTTGAATCAGGTAGATCCTTCATTGCATCATTTTTTATTGAACAAGAATTACATAGAAGGAAGTTGTAATACATTCAATGAATTACAAGGTCCTTGAAAGAATTTCCTAGGATATATTTCTAAGGATGTTGTCATACATTTAAGGAAACATTCTAGGAGATACTTTCAACATGCACACAAGTGGAATTTTCTTTGACCTTGAAGGCACTACTGGGTGATAAATTAAAGGACCTTGTAATAATTTTAACGTATCTCCTAAGAGATACCTTTCAAACATGCACAAGAATGGATTTCTCCTTCAAACTATCTCCTAGGATATACCTTCAAGTTATCCATAAAGGTATTAGAAGGCCCTTGAAGTAATATCCTAGTAAATACCTCAAGGTTGAACTTGCCTAGCCTTATTGAGGTGTATAAGGGATTAAATTAGTAAATATATGTTTTAATCAAATAAGGTAGTTATCAATACATTAATTTTTGTGTATAAGGTGTCATAGGAGATACCTTTAATGTGCCCCTTGAATATATGACAATGCCCTTCAAGGTATCTACTGCGAGATTCTATCAAGGGTCTTATAATACCTTCATGGGTAACTTGAAAGAATTACAAGGACCTTACAGGAATCTCCTAGTAGATAATTCGAAGGGCATTGTCATGCATTGAAGGGAATGTTGAAGGTATATTGTAATAGATACCTTCAACATGCATAAGTGAAATTTTCCTTTACATGGAAGGCACTATTGGGTGATATTTTAAAGGCCCTTGAAATAACTTCAAGGTATATCCTAGGGGATACCTTTCAAACATGGACAAGAGTGGATCTATACTTCAAGTTATCTCCTAAGAGATACCTTCAAGTTACCCATGAAGGTATTACTTTTGCACTTTTTCCTTTATATAGGAACCCAACACCAAGTCATCATCAATTGACACATAGTAGTATTGCATGTACTAGTTTCTTAGTCACATAAATTTATGAGCTTTATTGCATATCTTTTAGCCTTTGAAAATTCTCACAACCTATAGACCCAATTAAAGTATACCACTTGGCACCCATTCATGGCCTTCCAAGGATCTTATTATTTTCTAAAGTCTCATAGCCCCATCATCCTATCGAATCATGCCACTTAGCACCTATTTGTAGAATTTCAAGTCCAGAAAAGAGTTACAAAGTCCACAACCCAATAACCCAATGTAAATTTACCACTTTTTATTCAATCACTATGTTTTAGCCCATAAAGGAGTTATAACCCACCCTGAGCATGCCACATGGTGCCCAATCATAGCCTTATAAGGCCCCAATTACTTTCTAAAGTGATATGATAAAATGATATAATTATATCTTGGCACTTGATCTTTCCCTTTTAACCCCTATAATTAAGGTGAAATATTCAATATCTCAATAATACAATTACATGATAAAATGACACTTGGAAGCTAGTCACTTAAATCATAGATAGATGGATACTACATAAAAACCACCTGACAGTTGGGACTAATAGGATAAGGACATGTGGACCCTTTTTTGTAACAATAATGTGATCAAAGTAAATCATGAAGCCCAACAAATATTGATCTAATCAAAAGATGACACTTGGTATAATATCATGCAATCCACCCAAATATCCCAATATTTGAAATAGAAAATTTAAGTACATGGAAAAACACAAGTGTTGAGCACATGTCAAGTATGGCACTAGTTGTAGGTGTGAATTAAATGTTGGTGGGACTTATTTTTTTGGTTATGAATCTAAGTCACTTCATGAAAAAATTCAATCTTATGATATTAGGCTATGTGGAGGATAGTGAAGAGTGATCCATTCAAAATAGGACACTTGGTAGAATATCTCACAATCTACTCAGATAACCCAATATTTGAAAAGGCACCAAGTGTTGAGAACATGTCAATTAAAACACACATATATCTACAAAGAACTGATTATAATATTTGTCTATAAAATATTGGTTATATTATGAATTAAATGCTAATGGGGGTCATTTCGATAGTTATAAAGCCAAGTCACCTCAAGGGAAAAATCAATACTATGATGAGAAAATACATGGATAAACCAAGAAGAGTGATTGGCTAATCTCTAAAAATGGATTTTTGAATTTTTTAGAAAAAAATTGAAGATCCACCCAAGTTTTAAGTCAAAGCATGATAAAGATATTTGCCAATTATGATTTGTATCTTTCAGTTCAAAATTCTAAAAATCTAGAGTTTAAAGATTTTAGTCTCAAGGATTTGCATTCACTTTCAATTGCTACATGTTGAATAAATCTATATTTTTTTGTGTTATTTGATAAATAATTCTATGTATTTGTTAAAACATCCAGGCAATCTATGAGTTCATCAATAAAAAATCTAGAAACCATGGTCGAAGTAGGAACTTATGGAACTACCAAGCTAAAACAAGTTCCATTATTATATGTATATGGAATTAAATTAGTCTTTATGGACACCAATTTCAATTCAATTTAATTTACCACTAAATTAAAGAACTATAATGATTTATTCTACCATGTGGGGAATACTGAAGACTAGGATAGTGATGATGAGGAAGATCCCAATGTTTCAAAAAAAAGGTCTAACATCTTCGCTCTCAAGTCTGCAATATTGCACAAGGTTACATCTAACCCAAAGGTACTCCTTTGTGTGGTCTTAATACACCAAATATTCATTGAGTCTAGCCATGTAGATAATATGATCAATTCTTTTAATTCAAGTAATGATATTGCATTCATAGTCGAGTTAGCCTTTCAGGCTTATTATGATTTTTCCAAGCCTAAAATTTCTTACAATTATGAAACTATAACCCAATGGATCAAAACATACAACATTAAATAAGTTTTGAGAGGTTGGGTATAAAATTGGTAGAGGTTCATCTACAAATACAACATCAATCATATCCCCATCACCTAATTCAAAAAGGGGGTGAGAATGGGGATGGCTATGATGAATAGGTTACATGGGGCTGAGGACATTAACCACGTAGATGAAAAGTTGGTTTCACTTCTATCCATGATCATAGATGATGCCAAGACTCCCCCATTTGAAGAGATCATTTCCTATAACTTGATAGCTCAAATTAGAAAGACCATGGCTAACCAAGGAGATCATTTCTATATTATGTCCTACTTGGTTGATGCCATCTGTGCTACTCTAAAATTCTCCCAATTCACCAATTAGGATCCAAACCTAAAATGGACTATGTCCCATGTCTTCTCAAAATTGAGGAATTTACAAATACAAGTAGGAGATGTGGACCATTAATGAACATTTCTACCCAATCATATATAGGTCCATCCATGAGAGGACTATGCCCAAGATATCTAAATAAATTAAGACAACACTCAACATGTTTGGAGCCTATTGGTATTATTTGGACTACACATTAATAATATTAGTGGGAATTAGGACAACCCCATTTAGGATTCCTACCACAATGCTAGACAAGCTGGCTGAATAGGAGATTGTCTTTTAGATACTCACAAGAGTAGATGGATTATGCAAGAATAAGAAAAAGGGACCGGTCCATCCTTAATTAATAAACATTAGCTAATTTAATATTGAGAATTGGCACTCATTATAGCTACTTACAAATAAGGGTCCACCTTTAGTTTGGAAAAGGACACCAATAGGGAATGGGAACCTACACATTTAACATTCAATTACTGTTTCAAGCATAGGGAAGCCCTAAGTATTACATACCATCATGAGCTTGAATATAGAGACTAATTATAAATCAGTGAAACTAATGACACTAAGGTGGAAAATATATTGAAGGTTATGAATATCCCATAGGTGAAAGGAAGGATGGATGATGCATGGTTGACAATGGATTGCTCATGAATAATCAAATCTTGCTTCCATGTCTCTTCTTCATACTGTAGCTTCCTGATCCATGAGGTGACATTGAGGGATACTTGTTATTGTGTTTGTGTTTTAGGCTATTATGATCTAGATAATTGATTAGGCTAGGCCAGTTATGATCATTAAATTGGTTGAGCTTGCTTGCCTACCTAGGTAAGTGAAGGAGATGGTAGAGGAGGCAACATAAGTCTAGGAGATAATTTTCCTTTTATCAAAAAAGGAAGAATGACCTTCATCCAACTAGTAACATGTTTTTGGAATGGTGTGTCCATTATCAATTTATCCTTACCATGATCTGTTGTGACAAAAACCATCAAGGAGACTAATTAATGAACCTAGCCAATGGGCATTTATACTTAGGGGATCATCTTAGGAACAATAGTTAAAGTGGTAAAAATAATGGTTGATACGAAGCTCTCAAAATGCACCCCCATACTAGTTCTATAGGTTTAAGGGATACTTACAATGAGAAATGAGTAGGTCATGGGGTTATTTAGCAAATTTTACAAGTAGTTACTGATGGAAGTATAAGTGACCCAATCAGATCATGCCACATTGTGCCTAGAAATGACATTTTGAGACCTTAGTTATTTTCAAAGTTTCATGATAGAGTGATCCAATTGTATCATGAAAATACCATGAGTACATATAAAGGTGACACTTTTAACTCAATCACCCAATCTTGAATAGTTGTATGCTACTTGGAATGCACCTAATAGCTAGGACTAATAAGTTGATGACACATCGACCCCTTACCTCAAGATAATACATGATAAAAGGAAGTTGTTCAACCTAGTAAAGTATGAGCCAATCAAAGGGTGCCACTTAGAAGAATATCATGCATCATACTTGGGTAACCTGGTACTCAAAATAAAAGGCCAAAGTACACAAAGTAATGCTAAGTGTCAAATGTGTGTTGAGTATAACACCTAAAAATCACATATCTATCCATGAAGCATTAATTATTGGTGAAAATTGAATGCTGATAGGACTCATTTTGGTAGTTATAAAGCTAAGTCACCTCAAATGAAAGTCAAGCCTATGATGGGAAGATGTGTGGATAAACCAAGAGTAGTGACTGGCTAGTCCTTAAAAGTGGATTTTTGAAGTAGTTAGAACAAAAATAAATAGCCACCCTAGATTTAAGTTAGATAAAGTAAAATATACTTGTCATTTATGGCTTGTAACTTGCAGCTCAAAATTATAGAAAATATAGAGTTTAAAGTTTACAATCTCAAGGCTTTACATTCACTTTCAATTGTTATCTATTGAATAACTCTAAAGTACTCTGTGATATTTACTAAAGGACTTCTATGTATTCATCTAACATTAAGACAATAAACAAGCTCATCAGTCAAAATTTGAAAGCCATGGACAAATTAGGAATGTATAGAATTATGAAGTTAGAATAGGTCCCATTTCTCTATTCAGATGGGACAAACACAATCTTTTGAGACACTAATTTTAATACAATTACATGGGCCACAGAGGAAAAACACTAAAACTACTTATTCTACCATGTGGAGAGGATGGCAGACTAGGAAAGTGATGATGAGGAAGATGCCAATGTTCTAGAAGAAAGGTTTGACATCTTTTCACTCAAGTCTACAAGTACTCCCTTGTATCAAGCATAGAGGTACTCCCCTATATGGATTTAGTCCACCAAATATTTCTCCATTTTTGGTGTATAGATAACATGATAAAATCTTTTAATTTAGGTAATGATATCATATTTATAGTTGATTTAGCCTTCTAAGCCTATTTTGATTTACTTAGGCTTAAAATTATTTTTAATCAAGAAATCATAACCCAATGTCTCAACTCACATAATATCAAAAAAGTCTTGAAAACCTATGCTAAAAACCCAGGAAAGTTCATCTGCAAGTCTAAAATCAATTAGATAGCCATCACCTAATTCAAGAAGGGGGTCAGAATGGGGATGGCCATGATAAATAGGTTACATGGAGTAGAAGACATTGGCCATGTGGATGATAAGTGGGTTTTATTCCTATCTAAGATCATAGAAAACTATAACACTCCCCTCTTGGGGAAATCATTTCTTACAATTTAGCTTCCCAAATTAGGAAGACCATGGCCAACCAAGGAAATCATTTCTATATGATGTCCTACCTAGTTAATTCTATTTTTACCACTTTGAAGTTACCCCAGTTTACCAGTTAGGATCCAAACTTGAAATGAATTGTGCTCCATGTCTTCATGAATGGTAGAATTTATAGGTATAGGTAGGAAATGCAAGCCATTGCCTAGTAGTTATATTCAATTGTATACATGGCCATCTATGAAAGGACTATGCCAAGGTTATTAGAAGAGACTAGGGAAACACTTAACACATTGATATCCTACTGGTACTACCCTAACTACACCATAATAAGAGTTAAAGGGATTAGAAAAACCCAATTTAGGTTACCCACCATAGTGTTAGACAAGCTGGCTAAGTAGGAGATTACCTTCAAACTACCTATAGGATTAGATGGACTATGAAAAAATAATAAGGGACCGGTCCATCCCTAATTAACCAACATTGGTTGATTTGAAGTTGAGAATGGTTACTCAGTCATGGCTACTACCAAATATAGGTCCACATTCAATCTAAAAAGGACACTAATAGGGAATGGGACCTTGTGCATTTGACATTAAATCACTTCATTAGACATAGGGTAATTCTCAACATTACATACCATCATGAGCCTAAGGAGGGAGATTATTTCTACCTCAAAGTAGCTAATGATGTAGAAGTCAAGCAGAGACTGAGGGCTACAAATATAACATAGGTGAAAGGAAGACTAGACGGTGTAAATTTTTTTCTAATGTTTGAACAACAAGATACTTAGTTTGGAGCATTAACATCTCTAGTCCATAATGCTAGTATTGGAAAAGAAGGCCCAATGGACCCACCACTCAGTTGAAGAATAATATTGGCATTGTCTCCCACTTTGGATAAAGAAGGAGTTAGTTTAGGGGAAAAATTTGAGTAGGCTTCTAGCTTAGGGGTCATCTAGTAACCTATCCCAAATATAAGGTACCACCTCTACACAAGTAACACCTTTAGTGGAGGTGATAATAACTCATACACCAATAACTTCAAGTCAACCATTGCCTCGCCTTCCTCTTACTAGAGAAGGGATAATTATTAGAGGTCAAGAAAATATTTCCTTACCTCTTTATTTCCACTATAAGCATCCCATGAGCATATTTGGTCAACCCCTGATTCCAAGATATGTCAAACTCCTACCTTATAGACCTCTCAACATACCTATAATTAGGTTTGTAATCATGCCATTGCCCATTATCACACCCTTCAACATATCATCCACCTATAGAGTTTCAATAATGTCCAATTTTCCCCTAGTCGTGCCTGAACCTATGCTTATACTTGGTAGACAACTACCTATGAAGAGGCCCACTATCATTATCCTATAAGTTTCCCTATTATTGGTTAGTTCTTCAACTAGCACTAGTGTTTATTGATCCTCTATCTTTGTATTTATATTGGTCATGACCACCGATTCCTCTTAGATGTTTACCTTCTAAGGGATAACTCCATTTTAGCCATTATTTTAACATAGCCCCCAAGTGGTTTTTCAAACAAGACATGGATTAAATAGAAGTAATTAGCTACAAAGAGGAACCTATATTTGGTCATAGTGGACCCCCCATAGGTCACATTGAAATTTTATAATGAGGCTAGGGTAATGAAGAGGGTGAGAAAGAGGAAGGTCACCCACCCAAACTAGACAATCATGTATGAGTTAGAGGAAACCTTGTTTGAGTTGAAAAAGACAAAAAATGCTAGGTAGTGCCAATAATAATAGTATGAGGAGGACCCCCTCTCATCTCTCTAAGAAACTATGGATGTGGTTGCTAAATTAGTTAAGAGAGTACACCAAAGAAAAACTAACTTAGAATAATAACATAAGGCCACCTTACTAAATCAAACCATAACAAAAGTGGAATGGGCCATAGAAGAGATGTTTGACATGTTAAATACCTTGAATTAGTATAAAGTAAAGGGAGATGAAATATATAATAGAGTCCTCAAAGCATAAGCTACGTATGGGGGATATAATAGTAAAATAATCAAATTAATGAGGTTAATCAGAATGAATAAATTTGAGGACCTAAATCTAATTCCTTTGTAGGACTTGAGTATTACTCAATCCTATGTTATTATCAAGAGGAAATACCTAAACTATTGGATTGATGAAATGAGGTCACTAGGCCAATCTCTCACACAAAAAGGTGATAGAGTCATCATCCTACTAAAGGATGTTGAATTTATGCACCTTACTAATAAGGATGGATCCATTATTAGCAAGGATGCCTTTAAGGCCTAGTTATAAAAACTTGTGGTGAACTTCCAAAAACAATCCATTCATAGAGGGGTGACCTTTGGGTAAGAGATGATATATCTGGTAGCCTATTCCAATCAAAATATTGAGAAGACTATAGCCATCAATGAAGTTTTAGGACATCTAAGAAAACATGATGCAATGGATGGACACATAGCCAAGTTGTTGAAGGATTCTATCATCAATTTGAGATTGAATGATAGTGAATATAGGAAATGCGCTAAAGCCTAGAAAGGGTAAGTTGAGGCCCAAAAACAAACTACCATCAAAAGATCCACCACCTTGTCATCCCTTCTTGGAATATCTTATTCATCAACTAGCACTAGCACTAACACTCCATATTCTTCTACAATAGGATCTTTATTATCAACTACACCAATGGGATCTTATGCCATCTCTTTGGGAACAAAATAGCCATATATTGGGCTCTTTTTGAACAATAATCATGTCCCAAGGTCATTCAAATTATATTGTAATATATTCCCCTATTTTGAATGAAGAATATTCTCTAACTTTAGGTTATGGGAGACCTTGTCTATTGATAAGTGTCATATTATGTAGTTCCTTTTGTAATGAATGAAGGCATTAAAATGGCCTATATATAGGGGTTCTCCCCCTTTATTGTAATTTAGAGGTAGAATTTTGTGATATTAATTCCAAGAGAAATGAAATTATTTAATTAACTTGCTGCCTTTTCATTATTTTCATGCATTCTTGTTTCTCAATCTTTGTTAATGATATATGATCTCATTTCTTCAATGGTTTTAATTTAGAATTAGTGTTTTGAATGTATCTTTTTAGTTTGTTCTTTCATGTAGGATAAAAAAGTATGTTATGCATGTTTTATTTTCTTCCTACTCTACTAATGAATGTGTTGAAGGTAATTTATTGTAGATAACATTTTAAAGCATCCTCTTTATATATGTGCATTATATTCACCCTATAATCTTCACTACATTTTTGATATTCTAAGTCTAAGCATTAGGATCTTATAGCTGTTAGTTTTATTTGCATTATTATCAAAGGAACTAAAGAGGATTTGTTGGTCTTTTTTGTTTCAAATATAAGATTCTTCCCTACCCTACTTTACATTTTGAAATTTTTAACATGAGTCACTTTATAATAATGCTCATTGTATATATCTAGTTGTTTGTTTAAGAGTTTTGGCTTATATTGGAAAATACAAATCAATTTACATCATAGAAAAAATTAGGTAGAACCACTCCTAAACAAACATGATGCAATGGTGGGACTCACAATCAAGCTACTAAAGGAGCCTACTATCGATCTAAAATTGATTGATAATGACTATAAGAGTTTCTATGAAACATGGAGAGGGAAAATCAAATCATAAAAATAAACTATCATTGTAGGAGCCTCTACCTCCTCTTCCATTCTTGAGATATCTTCTTCCTTAACTAACACTAGTAGTCCTTCTTCAATTAATGTTAGTTCACATCCATCTTCTTCTACATCAGGAGCTTCATCATCGACTACACCAATAGGATCTTAGCCTAGCTCTTCAAGATCAAGATCAATGTCTATTTTCTTTCTATTCCAAGTTTAGCATTGAGATGTTATGAATGTTAGTTTTATTTACATTATTGTCAGAATAAATTATAAAGGAGACATATCAATCTTTAATTTTATGAAGAAAACTTTCTTTTTTCTCTATAATGCTTCCTTTTCAAACTTAAGTTTAAACATGAATCACCTTAGATCAAAGCTCATTGTAAATATCAACTTTTTTGTTTAAAATTTGTGCATAAATTAGAAAAATACAAAGGTAATTTGACATAATAATACAAATAAATTTTAGATAGATTGTGTCACTACTATGTTCTAGATGTCCCTACAATAGGTTATTCTTATATACTAAAGGTGGTGGCCACATAATCATCTAAAAAAACTAAGTTAAGCCCTAGGGTTTTCTAATACCTACACTATAAACAGAGAAATATTGTTCTAATGTTTGTATTATATCCTTGACATAGATATACATCAACATATTTAATGCCTTATATATAAATAAACAACCTTATATATATGGTATTTTTTATTTATGTATAGATGGTGCTTATATATATAATCACCATATATACATAAATAAAATAAACCATAAATATAAGTTTATTAAATTTTGTTGCACTGGCCATTGAAGACAATCATTATAATGATCTATTCTACCATGTGTAAAAAAATATAGATAGAGATAGTGATGATGAGGAAGGCTCTAGCGATGCATAGGATAGGTTGGATATCCTGACACTCAATTTATAGGATTACATAAGGCTACATCTAACCTAGAGGAATGCCCTTGTGTGGACTTAGTCAACCAAATGTTTTTTTAATCCAGGTGTGTAGATAATATTTGTTAAGTTTTAAGACACTAGGGATCTCATCCACTGATAGATGTCATATATTAGATTCTATTTTAATCATCTTAGGTGTTCAAAGGACTATATATAGGGCCCTCCTCCTTCATTGTAACTTATAACAAATTTTTGTTAAAGTAATGTAAAGAGAAGAATTCTTAAAATTTGCTCACTATTTCATTATTTTTATATGTTCTTATTTCTCACCCGTTTTAATAACGCATGATTTCATTTATTCAATGGTTAAATATGAAAATATTTCTTTGAATGTATATTGTTAGTTTGTACTTTTAGCTATTCTAACAAAGTCTATTATGTATGCTTTATTTTCTTTCTATTATACTAATGAATGTGCTTAAAACAATTTGTTGTAGGTAGCTATTGTACAACATACTTTCTAGATATATGCATTATATATACCTTATAATTCCTACTGCATTTATGATATTCTAAGTCTAGCATTAAGATCCCATATATGTTATTTTTATTTTCACTATAGTCAGAAGGAACCAAAGGAGATCTATTGGTCTTTGTTATTGTAAAGAAAATTTTCTTTTCTACTCTACCCTACTTTCCTTTTTTAAATTTTTTTAACATGAATCACTTTAAATTAATTCTCAATATAAATATCCACTTGTTTATTTAATATTTATGTATATATTAGAAAAATACAAAATCAATTTTATACCATAAAAATACAAAGAAATTTTAGATAGATTGTGTCACTAATGAGTTCCTGTTGTCCATATATCAGGGCTTAATTATAGGTTAAAGTTGGTGGCCACATAATCATTCTAGGAAGATTGAATTAATCCCTAAGGTCTTCCAATACCTACACTATAAATTAGAAGCTTCATCATCATCCACACTAGCAATATCCTCGACTAACACCTCAAGAGTGAGATAGCCACTTGCCATGCTTTCTTTTGATGAATGTCATGTTTTAATTCCCCTCAATATATTATAAAATATTCCCCTATTTGAATAGGAAATATTCTTTAGTTTTTAGGACATGATAGACTTTATCCACTGATAGATGTCATGTATTTTATTCTCTTTCAACCAATGTAATCATATTAGGCATGAAAAGGGCATATATATAGGATTTTGCTCCCTCAATTGTACTCAGAACAAAACATTTGTAAAATTAAAGTAAATAGAGAGAAGAATTACTATAATTTGTTCATTATTTCATTACCTCCATATTTTCTTGTTTCTCAAGCTTTTCTAATGATAGATAATTTCATTTTTCTAATGGTTAAGTCTGATACTGGTCTTTAATGCATCCTATTAGTTTATGCTTCCTGCTATGCTAATAAATTTTATCTATATATGATTTGTTTCCTTTTACCATGCAAATAAATGTGTTTAAAAACAATTTGTTTTAGGTAGCTATTTTAAGCATACTTTTAAGATATATACATTATATTTACCATAGAAGTTTCATTGAATTTATGGTATTTTGAGTCTAGCACTAGGATCTCATGAATGTTAGCTTTATTTACTCTATTATCAGGAAGAACTAAAGAAAATATATTAGTCCTTTATTGTTTCAAGGTAAATCTTCTTTTTTGCTCTACCCTATTTCCCTTTTTGATTTTTATAACATGAATCATTTTAGATTAATTCTTACTATAAATACTCATTTTTTTAGAGTTTGGGTAGTAAATTAGAAAAATACAAAGTAATTTACATCATAACAATGAAGAAATTTTAGATATATCATGTTACTATTGAGTTTATGTTAACCTTATAGTAGGGTTTGCTTATAGACTAAATGTGGTAGCCACATAATCATTCCAAAAAAATTGAATTAATTTACATTCAAGGGATTCACTATCTTCTCCTCACATTCAAAGGATTCACTATCTCCCACATGTACATGGAAGGAAATAAAGGGACTGATCATATGGTGACATAAGGGTCAGTGATGATTCATGTAAACAATGGATGAGTGATGTGGATCTCTAAAAAGGGGTCACTCTTATTATAAAAAAAGAAAAACCACTCTCACATGTGTGATATGACTAATTTATAATTTTCAAAATCCCTGACATGAGGGACAAATCCTGATGCTAGGTGTTATTTAAGGATTCACTAATTTCAAACTCTCCTCCTCACATATAAAGGTTTCATTATTTCTCATGTGTATAAGGAAGGAAATAAAGGGTCGATCACATGGTGAATATAGGGGTTAGGTGTGATTTACCTAAACATTATATGAGTGATGTATATCTCCAAAAAGGGTGATAGACTCTACACATGAGGTAAAAACAAACAACATTGAAGCCCTATAAACATGATGTCATAAAGCAATTTAACCTTGCTCATGCACCAATAAAATAACATGCATCAAATTTTCATTGGCTTCTTAGTTCCAACTATCACACATCTATCATAAATCTGTCAGTAGTCTACATTATATTACAAATCACAATAAGGAGCCTGGGTAGTAGAGTTCACTATTATGATGCCTAGTATGGGCAGGCCTAGGGCACCCTCGAGTATATTCTCAAGATATATTTTATGATTCATGTGTGATGGTATTTCACTCATGTGATATGACTGATTTAAAATTCTCAAAATCCATGCCACGAGGGACTAGAGTGAGTTCCCATGCTAGGGGCTAGCTAATTATTTTTAGGGAGGCACTACTGAGAAATTATAGGAGTCTTTTTCCTTATTGGTGGTGTCATGATTTTTAAAATTTTGTGTAGTACATGATACTAAGAGAAATTAGGAGAATTTTATTAAAAAAATTTAATTTGAAAAACAAAAATAAAAAATTGGTTGGATGTAAATGATAGCTAAGAACCCAAAAAAAAGAGCATCCATACAAATCTTCAACCCCCTACAGCTTCCCACCCCTCAAAAAATTCTCCCTAAACAGTAGTTGCTCCTATTTTTAAGGTGAAAATATTTTATAAGTAGTTTTTAATATATAATGATACATGGGACCCCTCTACCCAAACATATATAAGCATGAGGGAAATGTTTTCCACCCCAAATAATAATGATAGGTGTTATTAAATCATTCATTCATTAAAATTTATGATGCGACATGAGAGAAAAGTTCACCACCCCAAATAATAGTAACTTGGAACAAGCCAAAAAATGACTTTTCAACTCAGTCTAAAATGGAAATAATTCATAGTATCCCAAATAGAGCTAACATACAAATGATGCAAGGATATAGAAATAGGGTGGAAACATTGAAACCCTCTCACATCATGACACTTATTCACTATGATTATTTTCTTACAGTTAATAAAATATGTCTGCTTTCCCCTCACATTCACCATTTGGGTCCTTATTGAATATGAGTAAGCACTAAAAAATCCTAATCTTGGCCATTTCATAATAAAAATCTAGGTCTATATGAATCTCAGTGATTTCATAACTTAAAGAAGTAAATAATGAATAAAAGGTCCATGTCAATCCAAAAAATTCACACATTTTAGATATAGTAAAACAACACATTAAATAGATTAAATACTTGACAAGAATGACCTATAGAAATGACAGTGAAAATAAGGTCAACATTTCCACTAGTAATGCCATAATTTAACCTAACACTCCATAAAAAAAATGGCCTTCTAAAGGGGGAGAAAAAATTGAAAGATAAAATAATGGAAAGAGAAAAATATAAACTTAACCCTAATTTTGAAGTGTTCAGGAATTTTTAATTCTATAATAATTTAAAATTTTATATAAAACTTTACATATAAAATTATTTTTAAAAAATATTTATATATTTAAACATATTAAACATTTAAACATACATTATTTAATCAAAATATTGAAATATTTATACTTAAATAAAAATAAATAGTAAACTTGGATAGTTTTTTAATATAAAAATATTTGCAAATTTTTATCATTTATTATAATTATTCTTATTAAAAAAAATTATTTCGATTTGTTAATTAAATTACATGATTAAATTGTCTAATAGGAATTTGAATTCTTAATTTTTATCCCTCCTAGAATACCTTTGAGACAATTTAACTCAGTAATTCAAATACTTATGAGAGCAAGTCATCTTTCTTGACTTTACAAACTAATATTTAGAGATAAATTTGACCCCAAAATGGTAATTAAAATAAGTAACATAAAATCGTACCTAGTAACTCAAATACCTCTTTGGAAAGGATTTTGTGGGGTTATCTAAATTATGGTTATTTGAGGGCATAAGAATTCTACACCATACCAATCTATAAACATTAACTTTTCATTCATGACAACAAGGTGTGATATCTCAATGTAGAGTCAGGGTTAAACATTTCAACCAACAAATAAGTAGTTCAACTTCAAAGCCCATAATGGGGTTGAAAATATGTGGCCAAATCACATTCATGTAAAATCAATTAAATTTAAATATGAAAGTAAGCCAAGTAACTTTACTCCTCTTGAAAAAAATATTTCAATACAAGAATCGCAAACACTTCATTTATCAAGATTATAGAAATTATAGTAGATGAAATAAAATATTTAATTATATCTCTTGGGAAGCTTTTCAAAGGCATTTTGATAATTAGCAGGTACATCCCAAGATGATCAATGCCATTTTTAGCTACCTTAGAACACTTTAAATAGTATTTATATATATAGAATTTCCATTTATAGATTGTATCTAAATGTAGATCTATATAATTTGGGGAATTATATTCCAAAAAAAATAGCAATAGATTCATTATAAAAAATTACACTTGATGGGTCTCTTACTACAAGTTTTGGATCATATCCAGGGGATCATCAAAATTATAAAATGTTCAATAATCCACTACAAGACCATACGATGAAAATAATAGAAGTTCAAATATGAAAATATAAGTAAAATATCATCATGTAACTTTGGAATGGATGGTAATTATTTGTAAATAAAAGGCTCTTGCATAATAAGTGGAGTTTCATCTATATTTTTGGAAGATGTAACATTATTAATAATATCTTTAGGAAAAACAAGTGGTGGTCATGGTGTAATAGTAGGCATACACATTATAATAGATGGTGTCTTTCGAACATATTTGTCTACTTCAAATTTTTATCATATTTCTAAATTATAAATTCTTCTCAGTCGCTTCTAATTTTTTTAGTGCCATTGTAACAAAAACAATTATCCATTCTAGTCACCAAGACAAAACCTGATCACCCATAATTGAGATCCTTATTCAACGAATACATATGCCCCATAATCAAAATCAAGGGAGTTGAAGTGTTGATGTAAAGATTATGCTAAGAGGTTATCTCTTCACATGAATAATGCAAGCCATCATAGACAAAATAATTTCATGGTGATTCAGTTCTCAATAGGTTTTCACCCATAATTAATTTAGATGAACTTATTTTGACATTATCATGGGTTTGGAGTAACTATTAGGTTTAACTGTCGATTTACACTCTTTCGCTTCACATAACCCCTCTTACCAATACACATACACACAATATTAGTTATTATATAAATATTGACATATAATATATATCATAATATTTTTATATATTATATTGATTAATTATATATTTTGTAAAATATATTTAAATATTAATAAATATTATTATATCATATAATATATATGTTAATATAGTTCATAAATTAATATTATATATTTTAGTATAATATATTTCAATACATTTATATATAATTAATAAGACAAAAATAATATTATATACAAATATAATTATTATATTATTATAAAATTATTATATTATATTGAAATACTATACTAAATCTGTCAATAATATTATATACTATTTTCAATATATATTAATACTGTAAAATATATTATATTTTAAGAAATTATTTTATATATTGTTTATAAAATATATAATATTATCTCTAGAAAAAATGTCCTAGAGCATGTTTGAGGGTGCCCTAGGTCCTACCATACTAGGCTTCATCGCAGACTTTATTGTTGCCCAGGCCAACCCTAAACTTTATTTTCATAGCATAGTTTTTAACAAAATTAAATGAATTTTTATGCATTTAACATATTATATAATGTCACATAACATGAAAATTGGCTGATTTTATACTTCATTTAAAATTTATGTGAAGGGAATCATAAATGTACTCACAAGTATGGATTTAAAACTCTACAATGTTTTAATGCATGCTCACCAGATCACCATATGCACAACATATGAGGTAGATTACTTCAAAAACCAAATCTATAAAACATTAATTTTTGGTAGGAATTAAATTTTAATTTTCAATCACATATCATGAAGTTAAAATCACGTATCACAAAGAATTAAATTTGGAGTTGTAGATGACACTTGGCATAGGACAGTGGGTAGTAAAGTAGATGAACTTGGTTATCATTATTAATTTAATTTATTTTGATGGTTTATGTGAGTGATTAATTTTATATATGCAATTAATTTTTTTTATAAATATTCTATGAAATTTTTACATACAAGTTATACAAATGAATCTTGGTTCTACTTTACAAAATGATAATCAAATTTTAGTTAACCATGACTTCATTTGAACTAGTTATGCACAATTTTTCTATTAAACTAATTAAAATTAACATAAAATTTATTTATTTCTAATGAATCTATGTTTTAATTATTAATGGTGAGTTTATTTATCCACTAAAATCCTTTGGTTCATTTAGAAACAAAGGAATTTTGAAGTTTTCTAGTTTAAGACCAGAATGATTGCTTACTTAATTCAATTTTAAAGTCTGACTCTAAGCTACATTTCTTGGAAGATATTTTTGTAGATGAAGGTGCCATAAAGTGAGATGAATAATGGTTTGTTAAATTTTTTGGACAAGATTGGTTCTTTTGTTACTTTATACTGCAACCCTATTGGTAGTTTTTATAATGCATAATAAGATGCATGTATTTGTGCACTTATAGTCAGTTGCATTTTTTTTCTTTTTATAGATTTTATAAACTCTTTAATTCATATTATAAATTCATTATTTTAGTATGGGATGAGAAAACAACTTTAGTATTAATAAAATCTATTTTCTTTCTTTGTTGTTCATTCATTTCTAAGTAGAAACAATATATTTTTATTTTCTTGAGTAGCTTAATTTCATCCAATAATTATTGAAAGTATATATCCCTAACTTTGGCTTGTAAATATGAGTTTTTTTGTTTGACTAAGACTCAAAATAGAAACATTTGATAGATGGTTTGTAGCAATGACTAAAATGTAGGACAAAATATGGGAAGTGAAGATGAAGATAAAAATCATAAAACCTTTTAACCCTCCTACAATAACCCCATTATAACCTCATGTAATTAGGAGAATTTGGTTGCACATATAATAGAAAAAATAGAGATTAAATAATTAATTTTTCTAATGATTCAACCAACCCCTACCATAATTATTTGTAAAATACATTAGAGTCAATACTATAGGTGAATTTCATTAAATGGTAACATGTAAAATTGACAGATGGAAATGTTATAGAGAGAGATGTAATTCCTACTATGATAAAAAATTGTTAGTGGTTGGTTTCATAGATAAAAAATAAAAAAATAAATAATTCTCATTATTCACTAATCTAAAAACTAATGTGACACTTCTAGTTGGGCCAATAAAAAGGTTTTCGATAGGATAGGTTGGGTGCATATCATGTGCCTAATTAACCCATGAGAGTCTATATCAAATAACCAATTTAGCCTAAGATAATCCCATACATAGTGAAGGATGTTAGATATATTGATAGTTTACATGCACTTAAGGCACTTAATGACACCCTCATGTAACATACGAGCTAATTTTACCATTCTTATGCTTTTGAGAGTGGGCATGGAAATGGTCCAACTAAAAATGCTACTCGACAACACTAATGCATATCCTATGGTGTTATATGCACTAGACCTTTAGATGAGGATAAGGATTTGATATAAACCAATTATGGTGGTCATTCTAATTAGATATATGATATGGTTTTGAATGATGATTTTTTGAAACATACATTTAGTTTGGAAATCTCACCTGCACCTTTGCAAGTATATTTTAAATTTGACATGTAATTTTTTTGTTGAACCTATTAAATTATAAATAGTGTTTAAAAGATAATAATTATTTACATATAAATTAAAATAATATATATGTATTTTTTTAGGTTGTAATAGGAGACAATACCATCTTTTTCCTAGACAGATTATGAACCGTTTTGTAGCTTATATATTACTATAGCTACTTTGTTGATGTTTATATATACAGAGGTAATTTTGAATGTTATAAGTTATCATTTATGTAGATGCATGAAATTTTATATATATTCTCGACTATTGATGATATTTTTTTTGTTTCATTATTGACCTCATTTGAGAATCCTCCATCTATATAGGTAGAAGCAGACATAGGTGTTACTAATGTGATTTCAATTGAGCAATAACTTACTGAGCTATGAGAAATTATAAATTATGTTTAAGTGTAAATATGATTTTTTTAAATAAATTTCTTGACATTATATTAATATTTTCCCACTTTATATTCTTTCAATAATTATATACATACATAAATACATTTGACCTTGATGTAATTATTTTATACATATTATTATTTGAATTTCATTATTTTATTGAAACTCTGCACATAGATATAATTTTATCCTTAAATTATTTGATCATAAGGCACATATCATCAAAATAATTTGATCACATCCTTCAATATTTATATCTTACTATATCACTAATCATATATAATATGGTTGGCCTTTAGTTGATTATGAATAATTTTTATGGGTGACATATGTTCACCATATCTTCGTATGGTATTATTGAGTAGCTACAGTAAGATTTTCAATGCCCAACTAATGGCTTCCTATCATAATTTAAAAAAATTAATGATGTTTCACTTCATATACATAAAGGTGTGTTAATTTCTTGTATTCACATTTATGGAGAGACATGGAAATTGGATGGATGTACCATGGAGTGACACTATGCTAATTATATTATGTGATGTAATAGTTCATTGTATTATATACATATAGATGATGTTTACTAAAAAAAGTAATTAGTTAATGCTACACAACCATCTGATAGTTGTTTCTATTTTGAGTCTTAGGCAAATAAAATAATTCATATTTACAGGCCATAGTTAAAGATCTACACTTTTAGGAATTCTTGGATGAAACCTAGATAACTAACACTATCAATGGTTTGTGGTTTTTTAATTCAATGTCAAGGGTACATGAAGTAGTCAAAATTATATAAGTATAAAATGTGTTTCTGAATATTTTATTGTAGTTCAAGTGGAATATATAAACAACTTTAAACATGCATGTCAAAACATTAAAATTAATTTAGAGGTGGACTTGTTTACAAAAAAATTCATGGTTAATTTTGGTAAATGCCAGAGGGATTCTTATTATTCTTATGGTTTGAGGATATAACCTTATCTAGATTCAATAAATTAAACTTGTGGAAAAATTTCAAAATATTTACAATGGAATTGTGACAATATTTAAATCTTTTTTTATCAATATGGATTTATTTCTTCTATTTATCACCACTTGAATATTAATAAGGAATTTAGTAAAATAAAATTCCATTCAAAAATATTTTATTTTATGAGGCAAAAACTAACCACTCTAAAAAAACATTTAAACATAAATTATTTAGTAAAAAGATTTAAAGATTTAAACATGATAAATAAAAAATAATAATAAACATAGTTTTTAAATATAAAAATAATTATAAATTTTTATCATTTATTATAATTATTCTTATTAAATAATTTTATTTATATTTGTTAATTTACATGATTAAATTGTCTAATAGATATTTCACTCAATTTTTAGCCCCTTGGAATACCTTTGAGATAAAATTCACCAATTCAAATACCTATAATAGCAAGTCACCTTTCTTGAATTTACACTTGTGACTATCAATTAATTTAGACACTTATAACACAATAAACATCTGACTTGGTTACATATCAAATATGTAAGAAACCAATATAGAGGACATTCCTCTTTTAGGTCTATTAATCACATCAAACATTAAGCATACATCAAGTAGGAATACTTATTCATCCTCCTTGATGTCAACTTCCATGAATAATTTGAACCAAGATGAGGATTTTTCACGATCCTCATTACAAATGATTAAAGCATTAGAGGAAAAAACTTCTCTCATTGAGAATAACACCTAAAGAGCATCCAAATATGGCCTTGATTCACAATATGTATGCACAACCCTTTTGCATTAGAGGTATCATTTCAATCGTTTTCACCATAATTTATAGCACTAAAATTTCTTACTTATGAGAAACATGAAGGGTGACCCTAATCATGATTGAGAAATGAAACTCCTTGCATAAAACAAGGTAAAGTATGGAGCCACTTCATTGGCCTCATATAATACAAAATTTAAGATCAAGCCATCTTAAAAAGTTAATCTGAATGAACCAAAATGTGATAAAAATCAAATAATAAACATGAAAACACCACATAGAGTTGTATTATAGAATGCACCACTTAAAAAAATTACTAGATTCACAAATCCTCTAGTACTTCTTATTAATAATCTGGCTGAGTGTTAACTCATATCTCTCCCTACACCTATAAAGGTTGATATGAGTAAACCTCTTCCATGGCCATATGATGAGAATACATATTGTGATTTTGATTAGGGCCATATGCATTCTACTAACAAATGCTTTTCCTTGATATATAAGCTTCAAGACTTATATGAGTCCCAACAAATTACACTTGATGGGTCTCCTACCATGGGTTTTAGATCACATCTAGGGCATCATAATATTTATAAAATATTCAATAATCCATTACAAGACCATACAATGAAAATTACATAAGTTCAAATATAGAAATAGAAGTACAATTATCATCATGGAACTTTGGAACCAATCATAATGATTTAGAAATAGGATATTGCATAATATTAAATGAAGTTTCATCCACATTTTTTGAAGATGTAAAATTAATAGGATCTTTAGGAGAAACAAGTGGTGGTGGTAAACTTGAGAATGCATCATCACTAGGCATAGTAGGCATACATAAAATAGATGGTGTTTTTGGAACATATATGTCCACTTTAAATTTTTATCCAATTTCTAAACCCAAAATTCCTCTTAGTCATTTTTAATTTTTTTAGTGTCATTATAATAAATGCAATTTATCCATTGCAATCATCAAGACAAAATGTGATAAACCATAATTAAGCTCCTTATCTAGTGAATATAAATGTGCCAGGATAAAAACTAGGGAGTTGTAGTTTTGACATAGATATTACATGCTAAGAATCTATCTCTTTACACAAAAAATTCAAGTCATCATAGACTAAAGCATTACATCGCGATTCAGATCTTGATTAGTCTGCACCCACAATTACCTTAGATGAACTTATTTTGAAATTGTTAAGAGTTTGGAATTACTAGGTTTAACTATCAATTTACACTCTTTCACTTTACATAATTCCTCTCACTAATACATATATACATACATTATATGTCATGATATATATGTGTGTATGTGAAAGTGTATATATATAATATGTGTATGTGTATATATATTATCATAATATTTTTATATATTAAATTGAGTAATATTATATATAAACTAAATATTTTATATAATATATTTTATTATTATTGTTATTATATTATATAATATATATGTTAATATAGTTTATAAATCAAATTATAATTATATATTTTAGTATAATATACTTAAATATATATTATATAATATTGTAATATTATATTACATTATATAATATATATTTTAAATAAATACTATATATTTTAATGTAATATATATATATCATTTTAATATATATCAAACATATCACTTGCCTTAAATTCAAATTGACTGCTCCTGAGGTGCATTTGAGTTTAGAAATAGGCAAGATTTTTCAACAAATTTTAAATTCAAATTTACTTTGAAAAATGGGGTCCATATAATTTCAACACATTTTTAAGAGGATTAAAAACTATTAAACATGTCTGACCAAATACATTTCTACTCCTACATATTCCTAGTTTTTCTAAACATACAATGTAAAGCTTTGACATATCAAAATAGAGCAGGTTGTAGAGTGTTTGAAATGTTGACCATATTTGTTACTATCATTTATACACATCTTTATTTTTAGGTATTTAATCTTAGTAGTGTTTAATATATTGTTTTAATCTATCTAAAATGTGTGATTTATTTTTGTTGACTTGGCCCTTTTATTCATTATTTAGCACTTTATGTTATGAAATTAAGGACCAGATAATTTATAAGATACTTAAAGCATAACTTAACAAGGACCCATTGATGTCTTAGCACTTTATACGGTGAGATTAAGGACTAGATAATTTAAATAGATTAATTATATCATTGATTAGTAATTAAATATATATGTTTAATGCATAAGATTAAATTAGATATGGTGATATTTGCTTGACATCAGTTACATGTTCATAGAAATTAATACTTTAGGATAATTAATATAGTTTGTGTTCTTGTTGGATGTCAAAATCCTATTTGAGTAGCCTCATTGGTAGAAAAAATCCCCAGTAGTCACATCATAAGAACTAAATCCTTGTTTAAGTACTCTCAGAGCATGTTAACTAATGTGAGATTAATATGGTGGTATTTGAGAAATTAATTTTGTGCTAAGGTGTCAATTTTAAATATCAAGATCATGTTAAATTAATGTTATAGAGATTAAAATGGTGACATTCAAATGATTAATATTATACCAAGGTGTCAATGATGGTATGCTTTAGCATTTAATAAAGGGTTCATTCTTGACTAGAATGTCATCATTTAGGAGTGACAATATTACCTATTTTTTTACATATAAATAGAGTACAGACTATTTGACACGTTTCGACATTAGTTTTATTATCTAATTTTAAAGGCCAAAACATCAAATAAAATTGCAATCAACTTTGAATTAAATTTGTCTTATTATGGGATCAATATCAAAATACACATGAAGATCACCCTACCATAATGGTAGGGTTATTTTGGTTATAATGATCCTTCAATCCATGAGATTAATGGTGAGTTTATTTTTCTGAGGGATTGTATTTTATATTCAGTAATTAATCTTTCAAGAATTATACTTTTCCACATACAAAAGAGTCTTAATTTTAAGAAAATTATGATAACAGTCATGACATCATTATGGAGCCAGAGATTCTACTATTATAAAATTGGATGCTAAATTTTTTGATGATGTAAATCAGATTTTGAAGCCCAACATGGAAAATTTGAAGCATGGAAAATTGAAAATTTGTTATTTTGAGTCTTGTGAATAGTTGTAGCTATACAAGTTTGTTATTGTAAAATTAGATGCTAAAAATTTTGATGACGAAAGTCATTTTTTGAAGCCCAACATGGAAAATTTGAAGCATGGAAAATCAAAAGTTTACTATTATAAGTCTTATTATCCAATTCTATTTGACATGTTTAAACATTAGTTTTATTATCTAATTGTAAAGGCCAAAACATCAAATAAAATTACAATCAACTTTGAATTAAATTTAGCTTATTAGGGGATTGATATCAAAATACACGTGAAGATCACCCCACCATAATGGTAGGGTTATCTTTGTTATAATAAACCTCCAATATATTAGATTAATGGTGATTTTATTCTTTCAAGGGATTTTATTTTATATTTAGTAATTAGTCTTTCATGAAGTATGTTTTTCCACATACGAAAGAGTCCTAATTTTAAGGAAATTATCATAACAAGCATGACATCATTGTGGAGTTAGAGATTCTACTATTGTAAAATTGGATGCTAAAAATTTTGAATATGTAAATTAGATTTTGAAGCCCAGCATGGAAAATTTGAATCCTGATATGGAAAATTTTAAGCTTGACATGGAAAATTTTAAGCATGAAAAATGAAAATTTTGCTATTGTGAGTCTTGTGAATAGTTGTAACTATACAAGTTTGCTATTGTAAAATTAGATGTTAAAAATTTTGATGATGAAAATTGGATTTTGAATCCCAACATGGAAAATTTGAAGTTCGACATGGAAAATGTGAAGCCCAACATGGAAAATTTAAAGCATGGAAAATGAAAATTCTGCTATTGTGTCTTTTGAACAACTGTATCTATACAAGTTTATGCATTGTAAACAAGATATAATAATATTTTAGGTGAATTTAATATTTGAAAATTATATGTTTTATTTATATAACTCTACCCTCCCCTATTTCATCTCTTCTTGCATGTTTATTTAGTGCATTTCTAGAATTGTTGTTTGGTTTGGACTATCCCCATAGTCTCAGTCTTTTGTTTTACTTAGTCTTGTTAGTTGTTTCCCACCTAGGCATGTACATTCTATTTTCTTTACCATAGAGAGAAATCATACTTGGGAGTTAGTTGACCTTCCAAAAAGAAAAGAGGTCATAGGAGTCAAGTGGGTGTATAAGATAAAAAACACTCTCGAAGGCAAGATAAAGAGGCATAAAGTAAGACTATTGCTAAAAGTCTACATGTAAAGGTCTATATGTGATTAAAATGCAATGTTTTCACCTATACCAAGGCTAGAAATGGTAAGGACAATCAGAGTCATTATTGATCAATGCAAATTTATAATTGAGGATGTATAACAAAACACAAACACAAAATTTATAAGAAATGGTTTTAAAAAGTATAAATAAAATTTTGAAATGTATATGGTAACTTTTTAAGACCAAAAATCATGACCATAAATAATAATGGCCTTCATGTATTCATAAAGCTATTTTAGGTATGTCCTCTTCATAGTTTGAATATTAAGATACCTAGAGTGAAGATCTAATTTGATAAAATAAATAGGGCCATGTAATTCATCTATAAAATCATCAATTAATGTAATATTAATATTATCTTTGATGGTGTACTTTTTGAGTTCTCTATATTCTAGGCACATCCTCTAAGTGTCATCCTTCTTATGGACCATGACCACCAGGGAGCAAAATTCACTTTGGCTATGTCTGTTAATTCTTACCTCCAACCTATCTTATAACATATTTTGAATTTCAATCTTCTAATAATAGGGATACCAACATGGTTTGATTTTGGGTGGAGTAATACCTATAATTAGTCTAATGTCATGGTCATGTACTCTTCTTGATGGATATAATTTTGGCATGGTACCAAAGATAACATGATGGTCATCTCACACCACTTGTAATTTAATATGGGTAGACTCTTTGTTTGGTTTAAATTCTATGTAAAATAATTGCACAATAATTAATTTGTACCTTTTTTGATAATATTCATCATCTAGTGAAAACTAACCAATTACATATATTTAACTAATAAACCATTTAGTTCAAATGTCCTTCCTTTTAAATGAATGAGAATAAATAGTTACCCAAAATTCATCTCAATTGTGCATAAAGTGGTGATCCATTACAATGAAAAAAATGTAAGCCCCATCCATGATAATAGAAAACATAAGATAATATAATAGTTAGTTTCCCATAGCTAATTTTATACTATGGCATTTAGTAAAATAATTGATTATACCCCCACCTATAATTATGATTTGAAATTCTAGAATTGGGTAAATGAAATAGTTAAATTGAGTAGCCAACTTACTATTGATGAATTTATGTGTCCTCTCAGAGTAAATAAATATATTCAATTTCTATTTCTTGAGGAAACCCACCATATTAATATTTGGAGTAGTACTAATACCAAAAAGTGCATGACATGAAATAGTAGGTTATATTTAGATTCATCAGTAGGTCCTTCCAAACCTATACTTGAGGTATCATCATCTTATTCATCTTAATTGGTGAATTCAATGTAAAACAAATTATTTTCAGCACATCTATGTCCTTTACTCCATATTCTATCATAGAAAAAATATAACTCTTTTTCACACTTATCTTCAATTCATTGAGGGTATAATATTGTAGGGTAAGGAAATGATGTAGCTTAGAAATTGAGTTGACATACATTAATGAGGTATTTTTTTGAACATATATTTTTCCTCTACCATGCATACCATTAGTATGGATTTAGATACTAAATTGTGAATAAACATGTGAACCAACATTTGGATTATATCTTTGAGGCCAATCAAAATGAGGTCAATCAAATTTCCCTTTGTGATGTCATTCACATGTAAAGATAGATTTATAATTATTGAATATAATCATTCACATTTCCTATTTGATAGAATTTGTCTAGCTAACTAAAATAGTTTTTTGAGACATTAATATAATAGTGGAGCTTCATCTCCTTATAAAATAAAAACTAGGTAACCTGAAGGCCCTTATTTTTATTTTGAGCACACAACCATTTATACCAAATTAACTACTCAGCTTATAGATATAAAGAGGCCATAACCACATTTTTACACATGAAGTTTGATTTAAATCAAATAAATTTGTGGTTTGATTGAGCCAAGTGAGTGTATCCTTCCCATAAAACTTGTGTAAGTCCACTTTTAGCCATAAATGCTTTAGACCAAGATTGGAGGTCTAATTTTTTGAATGGGGTGAACTGAACTTACTACACATTTAAATTGTATTTGTAAATTTATATTTTAATTTCATAGAAGCCATAAAATCCTATTAAAAATTTCAACTATTCATTAAACATAGTTTTTAGCTAGTCATTACTCTAAAACTAATGTTTAAGAAGACTAAGTCACAGTTAACTAAGGATTCATGGCTTCCCTTATTGCATTATTTTGGTTATAAAATAATTTTATTGACAAGGTATTGTGTAAATTATCACTAAAATTCATAGTCAAACCATATGCAAAAGAATAACATAACTTTCTAGATTATGTCTCACTAATAATTGAAAGTGCTTATATTTCCATGAAGTCTATGGATTGATGTTTTTTGTGTCTTATGAATAACTATAGATGTATAATTTTATGCATTATAAACAAGTTGTAGTAGTATTTTAAGTGAATTTAATATATGCAAATTCTATGTTTTATTAATATAACTCTACCCTCCTCTATTTAATCTCTTATTTCATGTTTATTTAGTTCATTTATAGCATTATTGTTTAGTTTGGACTATCCTTGTTGATCTAGCCAATAATTCAGGTGACAATTTAGGTGATGATTCCATCCTAATTGATGACAAAACTTTTGGGAGCCATAACTTTTGCACCATAACTCCAATCAACTCATCGTTTGAACCATTGGAAAGATAAGAATGAGGAGAACACAGTGAGATGGAATTGATATTTGATTAATGGATTTTGACCCCTAAAAACCCAATATAAGTGCCCCAAATTTTAATTTTAGTAGTGCAGTCTAAAAATAGTAAGTTTCTAAAAATATAATTCCTCAAATTTTGTATTGTTTTAAATCATGGAAGTCAAATAACTTAATCTCCCTCAAGATTTGTGACCTTCCACATACACCCCATAATTTTATAATGTGTATAAATGAAGATGTAACCCAAAATGGAAATCAAACATATCTTCCCAGAGATAAGCATATAGTTGTATTGCGATCTTGAGTAATAAAACATCTCTTCTCAGAGAATTCATTGTAACTATGTTATTTTTGTGTTCTTGAAATATTTGTCAGCCAAAAATTTTAAGTTTTGGATCACCTGTAGTCTCAATATTTTGTTTTAATTAGTGTTATTGGTTGATTCCCACCAGGCTTGCACATTCTATTTTTATACTATAGAGAGAAATCAAACTTGGGAGTTAGTTGAAATTCTAGAAATAAAAGAGGTTATAGGAGTCAAGTGGGTGTATAATAAAAAACCACTCCCAAAAATAAGATAAAGAGGCATAAAATAAGACTAATGGTGAAGGGATATAAGAAAAGGCCTAGACATGATTAAAATGTGATGTTTTCACCCACAACAAGGCTATAAATAGTGAGGATAATCATATCCATTAGTTTTAAACATAAATGGAAGGTGAATCAAATGGATTCCAAGCCAGCCTTCTTGAATGGATTGTTATACACAAATGGAAGGTTGATATGTTGCAATTTATCATTGATGTCATGTGGTTAAGCCTATAATTGATGTCAAAATATGTGTGAGGTATGGTGATCCAATGGAATGTCTTGTGATATATAGTGAGGTATGGTGAAATGTGTGGATACATACATATAGAGTTGTTTAAGGAAGTAATAATTTCATATATTTCATGAAGATCTTCAGAGCTTCATGTGTGTGTGTGTGTGTGAGAGAGAGAGAGAGAGTGAGAGAGAGAGAGAGAGAGAGAGAGAGAGAGAGAGAGAGAGAGAGAGAGAGAGAGAGAGAGAGAGAGAGAGAGAGAGAGAGAGAGAGAGAGAGAGAGAGAGAGAGAGATTTTTTTCATGTCTTATGTGGTCAAAGAAGGGTAAATCAGTCTTGGGTAGTGAACTATATGGTATAAGGATAATTGGTAAAAGGATAATGATGGGATATGATTTGAATACTATTTTAGATATCTAGAGGTGATTAGTGAGCTATAATAGGTGTCTTAAAGATCTCAAAATGGTATGATGCATATTAGGTATATTCAATGGCTTAGTTACTAAGTATGGAAATAGATTGTAGAGGCATGGTGATGATGACATGGATGTGTATGATCTTAAAGGTGTACAATTTAGTGTTATAGAAAGTGAGAAAGATGTTGAGTCACTCACTTGACTCTCAGAGTGAGCCAAAGGGGTATGTTCTTCATGGTGGTCTTCTCATAGACCTTACTTTAAGACCCTATGTGGAAGAATAAGGTGTCACTATTAATTTTTGAGGTTTTTAAGATCATGGAATCATGTATTGAGGTGTGAGAGGATGTTTCAATAATTCTCATGAAGTTTTAGGTCTTGAGGTGAAGGAAAAAGCATGAAATAGTGTTTTGAAAGTATCTCAAGTTCATATAATAAGGTATCCAAGCCCGAGAAGGTTTTTATTATGATAATTATAATTTTTAAACTATGCATGGTGTCTTAACTTTTTGAGGAGAGATGGGGAAGGGTCCTCGATAAGATCTCTAGGCATTAGTTTGACATTTGAGGGGCAATACTATATGAATAATTGTTAAGACCATGATAGGTCTAAAACCCTCCTTAAAACCTCATAATGACCCAATACGGAAAATATTATTAGAAATGACCTAGAATTTATAGGTACTAGACCTCCCTCCAACATCTCTAAGTGGTAGTGGTTTGTTAGGACAGTGAATGAAACCTAAAAGAAAATGCTTGTTTCTAAAGAAGTTGATATAAAAGACAAAAGTTACATTAAAAAAAGTATGAAAATATATTAATGGAAAATATATATACTCATTATTTATGTCCATGGTGTTATTTTGACAAGTCATAGCCTTTATGTCAACTATTTTGGTCACTCAAGTTGACCTATCGCTAAACTAGGCTAATAGTGAAGATAATGAGAAAAAATAGTTAGAGTGAGAATTTATTTAGGGATGAGTTGAAGTGTATTAAGAATGAATAAAAATTATTTAGGTTTATTTTAAATACCTATAACTCATGTTAATATTGGTTAGATGTTTTGGAGTTCATTGAAAATGGTGTTCACAAATGACCTGTTTGAGTGAGTTAAGATAGTAAAGGAGTAAGGTTCATATATTGGTCTATATATTCCACATTTACCATTAGGCCTCCATATATTTGTGTCATAAGATATGATAAAAATATATAAAGATAAAATTCATGCATCATGACTTATTTACTATGTCTACATAGGTGGTGGAAGTCATGTTCATCATGACTAGTTCTCAAGGTAAAATAATAGTTCTAAATAAGTAAGTGAGAATGGTGATTTGGAGGATATATGCACATAGATGAATCAAATCATGAATATTATGTTGTTTTTTAAAACTTTTTTTTACCTATGCATTATTTATGGAATGTTGAGATTCACTTTAAGGATTCGAGATATAGAATCCAAAATGGCATGTCTGACTATGTTAGAACTGTGAAAGAGTAACATAATAAATTAGTTTGTAAGAACAATAATTAACAATAGAACCAATGATATATCTATTGGATGATGTTATATAGAAAAAAATTAACTATTAATTTTCATGAGAGTCTTTTAATTGTCCTTATAGGAGTTATAAATAGCATTCATTATGATTGTGTTGATAGGCTTGTTGACAGTTATGTGTAATCATCTAACAAATATGTGTTTGGAGTGTTTTGTCCAAATTTGAATAATAAATCAATTTTAAATATATTATGGAAGTATCTAAGATTAATTTTAATATATTTTTATTCATGATAATTACCTATGCAAGTGTGGAAAGTCATTTGTTTATGACTGGGTTTTGGAGCAGTTAGACAATTCTAAGTGGTCATGTTTCAAGAGTGTGTTAGCGGCTTTAAGACCTGAGTGATAGTGTTTCAAAAACATGGTGATGACTGCGTGCGTGTGTGTGTGTGTGTGTGTGTGTGTGTGTGTGTGTGTGTGTGTGTGTGTGTGTGTGTGTGTGTGTTTTAAGGGTTTTTTTTTATCACATTGATGGTATGATTCATTTATGTGAGATAGACTTTCTGTTAGTGAGAAGGGATAATGGAGAATAGATCTAATGGCATGGTTGAAGGAGTCAAATAAGATGAATGGTATTATGGACATATATAGATGTTATAATGGGTATATTAAAGGTATATTTTAAGTATTTCATGCATTATTTGATACTAAAAATGTTCCATATTGGTCTAAATGTAATGTGTGACTTGAGAATACCTAATTGCATTAGGTCTCTATTAGGCCTAATGGGGTTTTAGCCTTCATGAGTAATGACCAACCTATGTAGTAAGTTTTTAACATATTAAAAATGTGTATTTGCCTATTATAAGTTTGATCTAAGTTTTTAAATGTGTTTTTATGACCAAGGTGGGTGATAGTAAGAGTCAAGTATAAATACAAGGCATAGGCCTATTTGGGCTAGTTAAGAGAATTTGAGAGAAAGTGAAGAAAAGAGAACTTGGAGAGAATAATTTGTTCATGTAGAAAATAAAATTGGATTATAGTATTATTAATTAACATACATAATAATCTTTTATTATGATGAGTAAGGCCAGTTGACCTAATAAGCCTAATTAAGAGGCATATTTGAGTGAAGAACACTAGAGGTTGTTTTGACAGAGGTAAAATGTCAAGAAGAGCTGAATGAGTTGATTTCCTATTGAGAGAATATAAAGATACATCATAAGTGTGTTATATGTGTATGAAAATGAGTGTAATTTGGATAGATAAGATAGAAAGTTGAATAAGAGGTCATTATTTGTTAGTTGAGCAATAAGGTGTCTTTAGATGATCAAGTTTGTCTTGGCTAAATTGGTGCTTAATCAAGAGGGAGTGGGAGATTAATTGTAGGTTGGATCTTGGAAAAGTGTTATTGAAGTGGATAGGTTGGTTTGAATTCACTTATGGGTTGGATTCTCCTTGCAATTTAGAGCTTTCTAAAGGACTAGTTGAATTGGTGCTTGACTAGTGAGGGGTTAGTGCTCCTTGTGGGGTTAGTGCCTCACCAAATATTGATCCATTTATAATATGACTATAGTAAAATTGATGTTTTAGTGGGTTTTATCCATGATGAGGGATTTCCACATATATCTTATGTTCATGTGTTATTTTCTTGCTTCATACTTGTTTACATGGTTGATTATGTATTTCTATATCTCTATGTTAGTTTGAATGGTTAATGAATGTTGTATGGAATTGAGAGAAAATTTTGTACACTAATTCACCCCACTCTTGGTGGTTATGATTATAACATTATATTTAGAATAATATTTATTTGGTCTAAATTATATGTGTTAATGTAGTTTTTATGCACACCAATTTGTTTCAAGGTAGCCTATCATGTTTTAGGATCACAATGGAGGTAAACACCACTCTAGGGTATGAGTTTTAGGTATGCACTTGAGAAAATATGTGATGGAATAGTAGGAAGAACATGTAATTTTTTAACCAAGACTATTTATGGATGAATGGTATCTAAAATAAATTTAAAACTTAGGTGAGTTGATAGATGGGTGTATACTAATCTAAAGTGGGCAGATCTTAAAAATAAACTCCAAAAAAAGGGAAGGGTAGAGAAAAAAAGAAAGGCTCTATGACTTAAATAATTAACTTTTGAGCTAAATTTTTCATGGAGAAGTGTTTTAAAAGCCAATGTTCACTATTAGCAATAGCTACACACACATACAAACATAGTTAAGTAGTTTAAGATAGTTTGATATAGGGAACTCAAAGATCTCAGTCAAAGGTTACTCCTTTTAGGGTACCTTTTGCACACCTAAAATCAAAATTTTATGACTCAGATTAGGTAGGTATCTAAGGTAACTTTGACACAAACATAAAAAACTATATTAGATAAAACACCTCTACACACTTATAAAAATGAGATAGTCAACCTACTTGCATATAATCGATAATATTTTATAACTTTTCAATAGTGATTGCACATCTAAAATCAGCATATTAATCATAAAAAAAAGAATTATTCATAGATATTTCACTCTTAGAATATCTGAATTAGACAACTAGAAAGATAAAACTTGATTAAATAAAATTTTGAAATAAAATGAACTAACATTATTGCATGATAATCAAAATTTGATTTAATCATGTATTGATTTTTCTGACCTGTGGTAGAAAGAATGTTGATGAAATTTTTATGCATACCAATTCTTAACAAGGTAGCCTCTAACATTTTAGTATCATAATGGAGGTAAACTCCACTCTAGGGCATGAGTTGCAGGTATGCGGTTGAACAACCAAATGATGGAATAATAGGTATAACATGTAGGTTGTTAACTATGATTACATATGGATGAATGGTATCTAAAGAAAGTTAAATCTTAGGTGAGTTGAGAGATGGGTGGCTACTAATCTAAAATGGATAGATCTTAGAAATAAAATCCAAAAAGAGGTAAGGGTAGAGAAGAAAAGAAAGGCTCTATAACTTCAAAAATTACATTTTAGGATGGATTTTTCATGGAGAAGTGTTTTCAAAACCAATGTTTGTTACTATCAACTACTTCACACACACATAAAAACACAGTTAAGTAGTCTAGGATAGTTTGATATAAGGAACTTGAAGATCTTAGCCAAAGGTTTCTCCTTTTCGGGTAGTTGTTGCACACCTATAATTAGAAGATTATGAATCAAATTAGTGAGGTATCTAAGTTAACTTTAGCATACACATAGAAAACTATAATAAAGGAAACACCTCTACACACTTAGATAATGAGACAGTCAACCTACTTTCATATAATTGATAATATTTGTTAACTCTTCAATAATGATTGTACATCTAAAATCTGAATATTTATCATAACAAGAAGAATTCTTCATAGCTAGTACACACATATAATTATTAAATCAAACAACTAGAAAGATAAATCCTGATTACATAGAATTTAGAAATAAAATTAACAAACACTATTGCATGACAATCAAAATTTGATTTTCTCCTATATTGATTTTTTCAACCATGTGGTAAAAAGAATGTTGATGCAGTTTTTATGCACACCAATTCGTAACAAGGTAGCCTCTAAAATTTTAGGATCAAAATGGAGGTAAACTCCACTCTATGACACAAGGTATAGGTATACGGTTGAACAACTAGGTGATGGAATAACAAGAAGAATAAGTAGGTTGTTAACTAGGAATATGTATGGATGAATGGTAACTAAAATAAAGTTAAATCTTAGGCAAGTTGATGGATGGTTGGATACTAATCTTAAGTGGGTAGATCTCATAAATTTATTTCAAAAAAATGGAAGGGTAGAGAAAAAAAAGGCTCTATGACTTCAATATTTATCTTTTGAGCTAGATTCTTTATGGATAAGTGTTTTCAAAACCAATGTTTACTGCTAGTAGCTATTGAACACACACATACAAACATAGTTAAGTAGTTTGGGATAGTTTGATATAAGGAACTCAAAGATCTCAATCAAAGGTTTCTCCTTTTAAAGTATCTATTTCACACCTATAATTAGAGTATTATGAATCAAATTAGGGAGGTATCTAAGGTAGCTTTAACACACACAACAAAATATATCAGAGAAAACACATCTACAAACTTTTAAAAATGAGACAATCAACCTACTTGCATATAATCAATAATATTCACTAATTATTCAATAACGATTGCACATATAAAATCATCATATTAATCATAACAAGATAAATTATTTGTAACTGTTACAGACTTAGAATTATTGAATTAGACAACTAAAAAAAATAAAACTTGATTACATATAATTTGGAAGGAAAATGAACCAACATCGTTGCATGACAATTAAAATTTTATTTGTTCTTGTATTTATTTTTATGACCCTTGAAAATGAGGGTTCTAGACATACATATAAACTTAGGGAGGGGTCGCATCATCTTCCATGTGCATTCAAACTTGTAATTACATGGTGTAATTATAACCTCAATTCTAATTCTAGTTTCAAAGTTGTATGTAATGTATACATATTCATAGTTAACTTATAATGTTCAAAAATAAATTAGCCTTTACAATGTGATGAAGCATGTGCATGCTTATAAATAATTTAGGAAACTTTCTCATTCAGGTTCTAACAAAAGTAGACTATGAGTAAAAAATTAACACCTTTGAATTGTCATGCACAAAATTATCCTTTAAACTAAGGCTATATGGACATTTGAATGGATGCATTGACTATTGGAGTTGTTGTTGTAAATACATGTGATGAACTATAAGTTGAAACATCAATCTTCTACTTTTATTCCAACTCAAAATAACATTTGTTTCCTACATCATGTTGTTATCTGATAATATCTAAGTTGAGTAATGGAAGTCTATGCACCATGTTTACATATTCAAGGAGCTTGACATTCTTTGCCTTTGTATTCTAGAAGTTGACCTTGAAAATTTATACTTTCATCACCTTCTTCCTAGAAAAACTCAATTCATCTTCAATGTCTTCAAGTGTTGATCCCTGATGACTTTACTTAAAATTCTCAAATGCTACCTAAAGGAGTTGATCAAAATTGATCCTAATAATAAGTTTACTAGTATTATCCTTTGCCTTTGATATCTTTAATTCTTCTAAGATTTTTAAAATGAGAGCTTCATGTTCCTAATACTTGGGCATTACTACCCTAGCTATTATGATTCACTCTCTGGCCTTCTAAGTTTTAGTCACCACCAAGTTGATGCCATTTTAAGCCTTCAATAGTGTCATTAAATCAAGATGGATATACACCTTATTGTTAGTATAAATAATCAATAACTTTAATTTATTATCATCCTATTTCAAAGAATTAAATAATTTATGATTCTGGGATATGTGGGGAGAAAATTCTACCCTCATTGCATCAATTGCTTAAAGATCATTATATAACTTTGATGTAGCCTACTAAAATTTAGTCTCAATTCCCTGAGAGATATGGACTATTTGTTGTTGATCCTGTATTTTTTATAATTTCTACTCAATCTCTTGCTTATCCATTTTAGTTCCCTCATGCAATGCTATCATTGTATCCTTATGATTTTTAGAAAGGGACATAAAGTCTTTAATATATGGGGATTTCCCCAATTGTCTATTCTTCCTTTTGGCTAAAGTAAAGACTTCTTGTCTTTCTTAAAAAATGATATCCCTTCCTTCTTCATCCTTTAATTTCCTCTTCCTAACCCTTTAGATGATTCCTGATGATTTATCAAACATAGAGCTTATAGAAGGCAAATCTATGATTTTAAAATTTGGTTTCTGAGAAGCCTTTGATCTAAGATCAATTACCCATGGAGAGATGACTAGCTATGATAGGTTTACTATTTTTTTCCTTATATATGACCTCAATTGATTGATATTATCATTATTTCTCTAAATCTCCTTTGAGTACTAGGTCAGGAAGGGAGGGCCATATGATTTTAGAGCTAGTGGAAGGCATTTTCAAATTTATTTGGGTAGATGAGACATTGAGTTGGGTGCTTTCCAATGTTGTTTCAACCTTCATAGAAGCCCTCCTTTTGGTTTTAGGTTAGACTGAAGTATTCTCAGATGGAATTTCCATAAAAGTGGAAAAATAGATATGGTTGGAAGTATTAGGGGAATATAAATAATAGAGGTAGAAGTAACATCCTTTATCTTTGGTGTGAGAAGAGGTGTTTTTGCCATAGCACTGTGGGGAACTAAATCAAATTAACTTATTAAAGTAAAGGGAACTAAATGAAATGAAATTTGGGAAGAATTGATTGAATATTGAGCCTTATTACCTAATTGGTCATCTTTCATTGGTCTTTTACCTTTGTCATCTATAAGTCTTAGTGTTTTTGTTCTTTCTAATTCCTCTTCCTCATCCATTTCTTATTCTATTAGTGTTGGTTGCTGAACTAAAGATGTGTCTATTTGTGGTTCATTGGTAATTGGGTTCTCTATCAGGGGAGGATCTCTTAGCTTCCTCTTGTAGTATATTATAGCCCTTTTATCTGGGGAGGAGGATCACTAAATTGAGGTATTAGCTACCTCTTACATAGGAAATATAACTAAGTGATCTTGTCTTTATGAATTAGAGGAATCTAGGCAAATTAGATCCTTTTGAGCCCTTTTATGCTTAGTTTCACTCACACTAGGCTCTATCTTCATAGTCTTCAATACTTGGGGATCTTCTTGAGAAGGCTTTCCTTATTCTTCTTCTTCTTGTAGGGGTTTGTTGACCTATAATTCTAAAATAGATCATCCTCCAGGGGTGAAAGAATTGTATGCATCGTTTGAACTAAAATTGAATTATCTTAAGATGTTCTTCTTTAAAACCTATAAGTTGGTCCTTTCCATGAATTGGGCATCATATTTTGCATTTAAGAATAAAAAATCATGGTCATAGGGAACGTGATAGTATAGAATACAAAATCCCTAGATATGTTTTTGAATCCAACCATGAGGGTCCCAATCTTTATGAGGTAAGGTGGCCAATTGATAATTCTGACTTTTTTTTACTACATCATTGAAATGTTTTCTCATTACATAGCACATTTGGCCTATTATCATATGGGACAATAGAATGTGATTTTCTTATGCTTTATTAGATCTTGTACACTCCACTAAAGTTGAAATACAATCTCTTACTCAACAAACTTATCAGGAACATATTTGGGGATGTGTAGGGGTTGATCTTATTATTGGTGACCATAATTATTGTATAATCTAGATATATCCAATAGTCACATCAAGGTGCCAATGTATTTATTATACTCTTTGATATCCTTATTAGTGGGGCCTCATGGATAGCCTACCATACCTAAGGATATATGTCATATTCAATATATGTGATATTATTGGTATACACATATATGTGAATGAATGAAAAGTATCTATAGATGTGATTATTTATGAAGTCCATAGTTGGGATCCAAATCTCCCCATAATCCCTTTATTTATTTCCCATTACTTCATCGAGGAGGTATGGCATCATATAAAAATGGCATACTAAATTGGACCTTTTATCTTTATGTATAACTTGTTCCCTTAGCTTAAAATTAATAACCTCCCCCAAGGCAAAATTCATGTCTGAGGTCATCAAAATGTCTAGAGTGACACCCAATCTAGGTGGATAAAGTGGATACTTGTCATGCCATATAGCCTATTTAATAGGTCCATCCCTATGTGGACCACCATTGTAAATTTATAGATAGGTATGGGGATTTTACCTTTGAGAACATAGATGAGATCAGATTTTTGTCAATTGAATTATTTTTGTTCCATGACACCACCTTGTGCATGTTGAATATTATATTTGGAACTGGAAAAAATAAATACCTTTGGAAATAATCACTTGAAATGAAAGACACAACCATCTTGTGATCCATGTGATGTAGGAATACACCATTTGTCACCTTGTTGAAAAAGAACAAGTCTCACAACATGTTAAAATAAGGCATAACCTTAAGCGTGGATTTAGTAAAATGCAATCCTTGTCTCTTGAGAAATATTAGGTATGTTACCAATTGGCATTATGCTAGTGATAAATACCCTTTATGAAAAATAGGTCTAAATAGTTGGCATATATGTCATTGAAGATTGTATCATTGAACATAGTATCTATATACTCTATAGAATCTTTAATGAAAAATTGGGATGGTGGAAGCACTTCTATAAATACCCAGGATGATGAAGCCATTATAATTTGCTAGGTTTTCTTAGTTTTAGTTTTTAACTATGAAAACTCTTTTATACTGGTAGTTTCTTTGGGTTGATTCTTAGGTGGCTAAGGCTTTGTTTGTAGAGTAGAAATTAAGCTTAGAATTAACTTGTGATCAATGAACACATTGATAGCCATAATTTATTGATATAGATTTTACATTTAATTCTAGTTTATGTGATTTTAATGCCCAACATTCATATATTTACTTTACCTTCATAATTTAAAACCTTGTTAGTTTATTTGGCAAGGAAGCCACATCTTTTGCATATTTTTGACAAGTGTCATGAAGTAGTCCTACTTTGCTAGCTAAGTCTAGAAAGATTTTGGTAGTTGGGAGTTAGGTTTCATGTTGGGACTGAGCCAATAATTCTTATGAATCAAAGGCTCTAAATATAAACCCTGATCAAAATGTCTAAAGCCCAAATTCTTTAAAATAATGCCCAAACAAAATGTTCAAACAAAATTTTTGAATAAATTTTTTGAACACACACACACCCTAACGACTAAAATCCTAAGAAGTTCTAAATAAAATCAAATGTGAATAAGGGAAACCCAAATTATATATCATGAATAATTTTTTTGAAGAACAAGTCCTAACCATAATCTCTAAACATAAAATCTAATGAAGATTATCCTGAAAAAATTATCCGATGAACAAGTCCCAAACAAAAGTTATGATAAAAATATCCGATGAAGAAATTTTATGAACTTAAATACCAAAAAAAATGTCTAACTACCAACATCCATAAAGAGGTGTTATGAATAAAATAAAATCTCAAAACCTGCATAAGTACAAAACTCCCAAAAAGCATTAATAAGTTAGTTTGAAATGTAAAATATCATTGTTTGTACTTTTGAGTGTTGAAATTAAGGAACATCTGATAAAAATTTCACATAATGAAGATGAAAAATTAATAGACAGGGCCAAATCAAAATAAAAGTGGGTTGTAATTCTTTTTTTAAAGAAAAGGGAATGTTGGGTATAACAATTTTTTTAAATAAAAGGAGAATGTTGCGTACAACAACTGGTGACTTATAGGAGGAATACTTCTACGTATTCAAGAACTCACAAATTTGGTTATCAATTTTAAATCAGACATGAACTATGCCACAAAAAAAATTGCATCAAATATATGAAATAGACTCCCAACTACATCATACAATATACTTGACTTCACATTCATGGATCTGTGTGTGCTAAAGTGACATTATTTAACCCTTATTGTGAAGATCTTTACAAAGACTTGGAGTAGTTGTATATTTTAGTTTGATTATTTTGAATCTCATTAAATTAGGGGAGTTCAAGCATTACTCTACTACCATACATTCTTCCATATCCCCAATAGAGATACCTT
The DNA here is from genome assembly GCA_037957365.1 of Torreya grandis. Classification (NCBI taxonomy): domain Eukaryota; kingdom Viridiplantae; phylum Streptophyta; class Pinopsida; order Cupressales; family Taxaceae; genus Torreya; species Torreya grandis. The sequence continues at coordinate 655,571 of JARHVA010006128.1, read as the reverse complement.
TTAGTTCTTTATCTCATCTTCCTTCATTTCTTGAGCATGATGCGTGGTACATTGATCTCATTTCATCATGTGAGCCTTTGATCCCCTTTTTATTTTTCTTTGGGATTTATTGATCATTATTTTCAATTCATTGGTTATTTTTTTATATGAATGGAAGGAGAGTAGAAACTATTGTGAACCAGTGTAATTATAAAAAAATCAAATTATTTACTAGAACATCCCTGCAAACTACATCTACACTAGTGATTATCACCTCTAAAAAAGTATTAGTATGGAAATTTGTTTGGTCCAATGGAGTGAGAAAACTTTATAAATTAATATGGATTGTTTTAGAGAAACTTTCACACACCTGATAGAAATATTCAATTGTGACACAACCTTAAATGATTGTCATTACATACCCAAATCCTGAAGACCTCAAACACAAAAGTATAATGAGTTTTTGAATAGATCCCAAATTGTGAGTCCCCTTATAGTTTCCATTTGCCATATATAAATTTAATCATGAATAAGATTCAAGTGGGTAGGATGTTAGTTTGGTTGTGTTAGGATAAACCAATTTAGATTGTCATAGGAAATAATAAAATGTATAACCTAGAAAGCAGGAAAACTAAACTAGAAAACAAGAAACTAAGCTAGAAAGTAGGAAACTAAACTATAAAGTAGGAAAACTAAAATAGAAATTAGGAAACCTAAAATAGAAGTAGGAAACTAAACTAAAAATCAGGAAAACTAAATTAGAAAGTAGGAAACCTAAACTAGAAAGCAAGAAAACAATCTAGAAAGTAGGAAACTAAACTACTACCTCTACCATATTGTATTCAACATTCAGGGGTAACTTTAAAAGGTATAACCATGAAGAAATGTTTCAAAAATTTCCTATTAACTAGATATGTAATTTGATCACCTTGAATATCCATTAAATGAAACACATTGTTGCCCAAGATCTCTAAAATTCGGTATGGTACAATCTACAGCAGGTTGAATTTATCATGTTACCATTTATTTTCATGGGATTTATCCCAAAAAAACACTAGATTATAAATTATGAATGCATTGAATTTTGACATTTTATCAAACCATATTTTGACTCTATCTTGATGTTTACTAAAATTTTGCAGGGCCTCAATCCTTAAGACTTCCATTTTTATCATATCCAATAATTGAGATTTTTATTTATCATTTGGTTCCATATATTCTTGCATGAATTGATAAATTGGTAACTTTAGCATGATTGAGAATAATGGTCATCATCCATACACCAACAAATAGGATGAGGCCTTAAGGGCATACTTCTATGTTGTTCAATCTGCCCTCAGGACATACTTAAGTGTATTATGTTAGTCCTTAGGTTTATCCCTAGCCAATTTCTTAATTACATCTATCATGTTCTTATTCATTAATTCAACCAATCTATTTCCCTAAGGATGGTTGTTAGAATATGACCTGATGGAAATATGATCATCATGAGCCCATTCAATGTATTCAACTGATATGAATGCTAGCCCATTGTCATAAACTAGAGAGATGGTAATATCAAATCTATTTGTGATGTGTTCTTCTAAGAAGTGAATCACATCTTATGCTATGGAATTCTTGGTGGACACTTAGTCCATCAGGTAAATCAATCTATGATAGTGAGTAAAAACTTATGACATGCTGAAGAGTTTGGGTTAATGATGTTGATGAAGTCTAATCCCCATTAGGTAAATGGCCTTCCCTTAACAATAGGTTGTAAGGGCATTATTTCATGTAATTCTCTTTTTGGTAAATCTTGAGATTCATGACATGTCCTTAAATGGGAATGAGAATCCTTGAAGACTATTGGCTAGTAATATGCCATTCTTAGGATTTTGTGAAATATGGTATTTCCAAATGGATGATCACTACATATCTTTTGGTGTAGGTTTTCTAAAATATTTTGAGCTTCTTCAGTTGATACACATCTAAGGTAGATGCCTTCATAATTTATCCTATAAATAACTCATTTCTTAATCATGTAAAAGTGACTTTGAGCCTCAAATCTCTCCTTATTTCTTGATTGAGTTGTGGGGGACAAGTACCTATAAACAGATATTAAATTATGTCAGTATATCATTCCCCTATAGACACTTGGGGTTCCCAAACCTCTTCAAAAGTAATGCATGGGTCAGGCTTAGTCATGACTTGTACAGTTCCCTAACCTCATATGATTGGATTGATTTTTATATCAAACTCCTTTAGATTCGCCATCCATTTTCCTCTATGTTCTCCCAATTCATTCTGATACAAGTTAAGCTTGACAATAGGTTCAATCACAATAGAAATAGTCTTATTTATCATGATGTAGTGATATAATTTCATCACTAATTTCAAAAGAGTAGATATTTCTTTATCAATCATGGAATACTTGAGTTCTACATCTTAAAATTCATGCTCATGAATGTAATGGGGTGATTAGTCTCATGTTTCTTTTGCATTATGATAGCAACAATTGTATGTTTTTAATCAAATGAGTATAAGTAGAAGTCTTTTGTGAAATATGAACTGATCAATATTTGGGCATAAGATACAACATCTTTTATGTATTGAAAAGACTTTTGAGCTTGGACTATCCATTCCTCTTTAGCATCCTATTTGAGCATTACATTTAGGGGTCTCACAATTTCTACAAATCATGAGATGAAATTTATTACAAAATTTATTTTCCTAAAGAAATACTTGAGCTTCTTCTTCTTGTTTGGTAGTGAAATCTTTGAAATCCCCTATATTCTATTTAGATCGATGATGATCCATTCTTTGGTAATGATATGTCCCAAAATCTTGCCCTCAATAAGTCTAAATATGTGCTTCTTTGGAATCAGTGAGATGCCAAACCATCAACATCTTTCAAAAAATAAATATAGATGGCCTACATTACCATTCTTATTCTTAGATAAAATAGTGTGGTTATCCATATAGATGATTGTACATTTACCTATTAATCCTTGAAATGCATGATCTATTGCTCACTAAAAAGTGGATCCTACACTAATTAAGATAAAAGGCATCCTCTTGTATGCATAGGCTCCCCACTTTGTGATAAAGGTAGTTTTTATTCTATTTTTTATTGTATAATCATTTGGTTATAACCTAAAAATCCATCTAGGAAGGACATCATTTTATATCTACTTACTATTTGAATAACCTCATCTAAGAAAGTCAGTGGATAGTTGTCCTTCTCAAAATATTTGTTAAAGTTTATGAAATCAACACATAATCTAATTCCTCCATTCTTATTTTTGAATGGGACTAAATTGGCTACCTAGGTAGAATGCCTAATTGGGAAGACTATCCTTGCACTCAATAGCTTTTCTACTTCTCTTTGAATGAGAGGTTTCAAGATAGGATTCATTGGTCTCTATATTTTTTTGAATGACTTGTGGTCTAGTTTTAGTGGAATTGTAGGGGTGATGACCTTTGGATCATAAACCTTCAAGTACTCATATGTCCATGTGATCACATCTTTGTATTAGGTGATTAATTTTTTCACCCATTGCCTTTCTTCTAGAGTGAAACTAAGGCCTATGTTGATATAATGTGGGTTTTTCTCATCCCTCAAATTCTCCCTTTTGAATTGAGACTTGCTAACATTAGGTGTAGACACCAAAATTATGTCACACACATGCATAACTCCCTATGCCAAAACTCCCCTTGAGCCACTTTTTAATAATAATAATAATAATTAGCCTTCTTAAACCATGATTTTATCCCTCACACATTTAATTAATTTAAAATATTTAATTAAGTTAATTAAAAACCACTTATGCCACCTTACCTATCCACCTCATCCTAAGACTAATTCTTACCCTCTAAGTCACCTCAAGACTTAGTCCCCTTATCCTAACTACCCATGACTTGTTCTTACCCCAAAAATAAATTCTTAACCAACTACATCCTTCTTAACCTCCCATTTACACCATTTCCTAATGGATACCACACTTGGCATGAGAAAAAATAGAAAATAGGCTAACAATAGCCCTTTCACCTATTCTCATGCCACCGATGTCACTCAATCCATGGTTGATGTTGATGGGATCACCGACATTGGTTACTTAAGACAAACTCCAAACTAATGTCTAGGTTTGTAAAAATTAAAAAAATTCATTTTTATTTGCATATAGGATTTTAACATCCAACTTTCCACATCTTGGCTTATTTTTACCTTGTAGAAGTCAAATCTAGATCAAGAACCAAGCTCTTGAGAACTAGAATCACATGCTTGTTTACTCTATTAAAGGCATTCATTTGGCAAGCCTTATAGGAGCCATCCATTCAACACTTATCATTCAATCACTTGTTTATCTAAGTATATCACTTATTTTGTAAGTCTTTAAGTAATTACTTTATAATCACTTTATATCTACTGTTTATTATTTTACACATTCTTTACTGAACCACTATGTAGGAGTTATAAAGCTTCCCCACTTATTTCTCCTTGTTCCAACACACCGATCCACTGACCAGACCCATCCAAATAATACTCTCTCTAACAACTCTCCCCAACCTTATAGACCTAACCAAAACCATTTCCTAGACCCAAAAAAGCCTTCTACAAGTTCCTAAGAAATTATTGCCCCTACTGACATTAGTTTCCCAACTGATATCGATCACACTTGATCACCGACATCGACATCCTAACCAATGTTGGCAACTGTGGATTTTAAGTAACCTCTCTAAAACTTGCCCAAATAACTTCTAAAATACAAACTAAATATACCACCTACAATATGTTACTCTCTACTATACTCAAGTTGAAAATAATGGTAACATATCTCTCTTTTAATCTCTCTTTGATATTTATTACTCTTTTGTTTCTCAAAAGTGGACCACCATCCCTAATGAAGTTTAACACTTCTTGGAACAAGCATGTAGCTTGGCAGCCCACTCATATATCTACTAATAGATATTTTTGTGGTAGTGATTTCTTACCTATAGGTAGTCCTCCCTAGCCAAAGAGGAGTGTTCACAATGTCTAGATATGATGTGTAAACCAATCTAGGTTCATTCTAATCACTTATCTCTATCCTTCTCTATTTTTATTTAGAATTGAAATAGACACAATTTTAGCAAAATATTTTTGGCATGCCCAGTGGGACCCTGGAATTTTTCTTGGGTTCATTGCTTGATCTAAGCATTCATATAGGTGAATTATAGTGAAAATTTCATTTCTTCCACTTTCTCCTTTTTTTCTCCCTCAAAGTGAAATATTCAACATTTTATTTTCTATTTAAGGGTAATAAACTAAAATTTCTTCTTCCTTACCACTCTTCTTTTCTCTTTGCCTCTAAAAGCAATTTATCATTTTTATTACAAGTTAAAAGAATCTGTTATTTATTTATTTCTTGCATGCAAAATAGGATATTTAATTTCATTCTCTACTTCTATTTCATCATTATTTTCATTTGAATCTAAACATTTCAAATTTGGGTTTAAAACTTACTACACTTCATTGTTTGCGTGTTGCATATTAGCTCACCTAGTTAATTACAAGCATTATGAATGAATTGTAGTGCACCTATATTACACAACTATATCACCAACAAAAAACATATAAATTCACTTGAGACAAGGCCCATTAGGATTTCATCACCTGGTGGATCACCTTACCCTACCTAGCTATCCTACTTGGATTTCACCACCAAGGGGAGAACCCACTTTGTTATCTAGTGGAGTATAAACTCTAAGAAGAAGGTATATTTTGTCTAAGTAGCCTTACTTTACTTTAGGTCTATGAAGTGTAAGGATTAAGCTCTTATGGCAAGCCATGTACCTGGTCTAACATAGATTTCCTCTTGATCACTAAAACTAACTTGAAACTAGCTTTAGATTGCTTTCCAACACGAGACTAAAATTCTCTTTTTACTATTTGATTAAGGCATAATCCAACATGAGACTAAAATTATTCTCTAGGAGTTAATAATTAGTGGTTGTATGTTTTTTTTTGCTTTCTTGTTACCTTCTATATTTTAGAGTTGGTAAGGATGTTTTTCCATTGATTCACAAAATCAACACTATTTGTAATACTCAGGTTGTATAACCTATTATATCAGGTTTTCTAAGTGTTCTTTCTTCTTACATAGATCTCTTGCATCCTCTATTCTACCTAGATTCTACTTCTAGGTTTATAAAACATTGAATTTTCATCTCCCAAGATATCATAGTGACTAACATTAGTTAATTCCATCAATGTTAGAAGACTTTATCCTATCGACATCGATTAATTCCATCACCATTGACAAAATTTAACTACCGACATCGGTCAAGTGACTGATGCTGATGACTGTGTAATTTTACTTTGCTTAAAACAACAAGATAAAATAATCTACTTACCTATACCCAAACCTAGTTTTTCTTTATTCTGTCACTAATATAAAGTATTAAGACTATTTATATTTATTCTTTCATGGTATTGATGGGAGCCCAAGCCAAAATTATTATTGATTATGCAATTTGGTAACCACTTCCACCTTCCCCTCTTGTTTTTGTTTCTATCATGGAGCATATTTTAGATACAGAGCATACTCCAAGACCCAACCAAATTCCCATTGTGCTTGAAGGAGATCAAGATTTTGCTAAATTTCTTGATCAAAATATGGTAGCCCTTCAACATTACCTTGCCATGAGCTGAACCCACAATTCTTTGGGTGACCCACTATATGGTATGCCAACCTCTCTAATGGAGATAACTTCAATTTTATCTATCTCCACTATTTTCTCCATGTTTACTCAAGCCACCACTTTGACAAATAACCCAACCATAAACAATGTCCAAAGTTTAGCATCGCTAACTACCCAATCCCATCTAAACCCTAGCATGACTTCCTTGCTTTTATAACCACAAGTAGTTCAATCAATTCTCACCCCATTTCAAAATTTGGTGGTACCTATTCCATCTACTCTCACACCTATAATTACCCAAGTTATGATTCACTCTTCACCTAGTATAACCATGCCAATAATCTAACCTATAATAACAACATCCAACCAAAACATAGTCTCTAACCCAATGGGACAAGCCCATTTTCATTATGCTCCTAGTCTATGACTCATTATCCTTATGTTTCACCAACACAACCTTAGTAATCTATGTCATATTCTCTCTACTTCCTATCAAGTTCTATATAACTTAGGGGGTATCTCCCAAACCAATCCCCCTCTAGACCTCATTAAGATGCTGATGGACAAGATGTCTAATCTAGAGACATCCATTTTGGGCTCAAATAATGTGTTATCTTATGATTAGATATGCAATGAACCCATCCATCCTTCTGTGCTTATTCACCCTTATCCAAGACAATGAGAACTCCCCAAATTTACTTGTTTCTAGAGTAAAGAGGACCCACAATAGATTTTGTGAGCATTTAGACATGTTTGTTATTTAATAAGGCACGATGATGCATTATTACTTCACACTTTCCCTCCATCTCTTTCAGGTGTTACCTTGGATTGGTATAGCTCTATAGCTCAACACTCCATTTTTTCTTTTACCCAACTCACACAAATATTCTTAGACTATTTCTCTATTAACATTTCTAAAAAGGTTTCTATTACAGACCTTTATTTTATTAGATAATTTGATGATGAATCTATCACATATTTTATCACTCATTGGAGAGGCTTGATCAATAAAATCTCCTTATCCTTACCCCAACCTAAGCTTGTTGAGATCTTCTTGAGGGCATGTTCTAAGCATATTTCATCCACACTCCAAGTACAAAGTTTTTGCACATTTGATAAGGCCTTTACAATGGCATGAAAACTTGAGATTTAGGCTATAGACAAAGTTAGAGTCAAGTTATGTAGTAATAATGCCAATTCCAAATCGAATGACTCATGTTCTTCTAAAACTTCTCCTTCTAACCAAAAATATAAAGGCTCCACTAATGTATTGGTCATTAAATTAGCTTCTTCCACAACCACAAACTAACCTAACTCCTTGACTTCCTAAAATCTGACCAAGTAATTCTAACAATGGTATGAATAAAGATAATACACTCCCATTGGGGAGTAATATACTTCCATTTTGGGAAAAATATTGCAACAAGGTGTCATAACCCTTCCTTAAATCAAACCTCCTATATAATTTGACCCCTCCTATCCTATTCCAATTTGGTACAAGGAGGATGAGTTTTGTGGTTACCATCGAGTTAAAGGCCATAATTCTAATAATTGTAAAACATTCAAGAACATTGTTTAAGACATGCTTGATAGGGGTGATCTCATCTTGGCTAATCCTAATGTGCCCTCTAATCAAAATATGGATGTGTTCAAATAGCCTTTTCTTAACCATTCACCCAATCAAAATATTGTTTAGACCTTGACTAACTCATGTGATCATAATATCCATATAGTTAATATGGTCTTTCCTTTACCTCTAGTTCAACCTATCCTAAAATAGGAGGCACCCATTTTATAGTCAGTGGTATTTTTTTGTCCATTCTTCCTCCTCAATTAGAAGATCCTATTTCACCTATTCCAATTCCATGTGAGGAAGAGCCTCCTTTACCACTCCTTTTCCCATCAGAGGAACCTGTATTACCAGTTCCTTTTGCACCAATGTTACCTATCCTATTACCACTTGAAGACCACACCTTACCTGTACTACAACCACATGTTGAGGGGAAAATCATTCCTATGTTATACCCTCTTGAGGAACCCTCTTTGCTTGCCTCTCTTCCACCGATTGAGATTAATACCTCATCCACTCCACCTTTGCACCTAGAAGAATTAGTGTTATCTACTCCTACATCAGATGAGAGACCTATTATGCCTACTCCAATTCTACCACTTTTATGACTTATTTTACCTATGGAGGATCATACTTTACCTATTCCTCACCCACATATAAAGGGAGCAATTATACCTATGCTCTACCCCCTCAAAGAACCCTCTTCACCTACCTCTCCTCCACCCATGGAAGACCATGCCTCTTCTCTTGTCTCTATTGAAGAAGACCTGTTGTGGCTCTTTCTCATTTTTGGTTGGAGGTAGCAAATACTAACAATTTATCTCTTTCTCAATCACCTCAGCCTTCTAAAAAATCAACCATAAGTCCTACATCAACTTCATCTAAACCTTTATCATGGTTGGTGAAAATTCTAGAATTTCTCAACTCCACAAAGCTAGATCATGTGGCATTTTGGGACCAACATAAATTTACTTATCCTATAAAATGAGTGTCAACCTTTACCACTAACCCTCTCACTACCCTTTACCCCAAGGTCTTTGATAAAGCTAGAGTTTCTTCACCAAAATCACTAGAAGCTCATCCATCTATGTCAAGACCCTCACCCTCACAAGCATCTACCATATTAAAGGAGATCAAGTCTTTAGGAATATGTCTCATCTCTAATCTAATTCATCCAAAAATGAAATTATATCTAACTCTCTAACCACAAGTTGGAGTTTTGTGGCCTAAACTACAAAAAAAAATTTAAGTTTCCTAGATCTCATTGATCCTTCCCTCTTCAACCCTCAACTTTACCATCAATTTTTGGACCACAATCCTCTACTTTAGTTGAAGTATCATCAATCTAAGTGAAACAAAAGGTTAAGTTGCCTCCACTACTACCTCTACCACTTGTTAGGCTTTTCAAATTTGATACCATGATACCTAACACTAAGAAAGTATCAAAAAAACATGTAACTCCACCACCACCAAACAAGTCACCACACAAAATCACCCCTGTGACTCCTAAATAAAAGATGGTGTCCACTCCTATTACCATAACAAGTACTAGCCCACTCATAGTGTCTTAGAGATTTTTGCTATGATAGTTTTTGCAATCTTCCATAATAAATCTTCCTCCCATTAAGCCTTATATCCATCTTAGATTGAATCCATCTCAGTTTAATGATACACAAGTGTGTTTATATCATCATTCACTTGGAAACGATACTAAGAGTTGTAAATCTCTCACAATAATCATTCAACAACACTTTGATGTTGAAACTCTCTTTGTTGATACTCTTGTTAACCTTCTTTTTATTCCACCTTTGGCATCCATATTTCCTGCTATGCCCATAACCTATCACATGTATGAGGATAGCATTAGCCGACTTGTGGCTTACTTATCCCTCTTTGACATTATATTGTGGCTAACTTGTGGCCAACTTGTGGCTTTATTTAGATTAGTATGTCGGCCTATGGAGTAACCATGGCCTAGTTAGACTATATATAGGAGGTAGTGGGTAATCATTTATCATCATATTGTGAATTCTGCTCTTATTGAAGCTTGTGGAGGTTTCCCCCTCGAAGTGGCTTATCTATTATCATATATTTGGATATATTTCAGTCATATTTGGATATAATTCTACTGTTATACTTAATTCTTGAAGTAATTTCATTACATTTCCTCATACTATTAAACCCAAATATGTTGTTGTACCCCCTTTTCCATCTCTTTCACCTATGTTTTAGATCAACATAGTTAATGTGGCCAGGTGATCACAAAATAAAAAGGATAAAGGTAATGAAAATGTTGTTTCTCCTTGGGTTGATCCCTTTTCCAAAGACACTCTTCTTTTGAATTCCAAGATTTCCATCTTGGGTGTCTTGAAACCAACATATTTAGATGTTATTCAAATCTTGATGGTGAAACAACTTCACCAAACTCCTATGAAATTTTTTTTGCATGAGTTAATCCAAAACTCACCCCAACACTATCAAGATTTTATTAGTGACTTATAATTAGTTGAGGTACAACTTGATGATCCCCAACTTCTTGAAGCTTTAGTCAGCTCTCTTAATTCTATCTCCCTGATTTCCTTTATTAATTTAGAAATTTCACTTCAACACCTTGAAGATTAGGATTCTACCCTTTTTATTACCTGATATATTAATCAAACTCATGTCAAAAGAGTCATGATTGATGGGGGATATAGTATTAATATTATTTCCACCCATGCCTATAAACAACTAGCTCTTCTTAATAATTGCATGTCTCAAACCGACGTAGTGCTCCACTCCTTTAATGATACCAGAGCGACTACAATGGGCACTATTGTCTTACATATATTTGTAGGTCCCCACATAATTATTTATCTCTTTTATGTTGTATAATGAGATTTCTAATAAAACATATTACTTGGATGACCTTGGATACATATGGCATGTGTACCCTTAACTTTGCACCATTGTGTCAAGTTTGATCACAATGGGCAAGTGCATATTATACCAACTGACCCACCTCTATTTAAAACATGTAACATGACTTATATTCCCAATGATGTTCTCATTCCATTAAATACATAAACTTCTCTACATGATACTTCTGAAGCTTCCACAAGCTCCACTACCCTGATTACATAGATACTAGCAACACAACTTCTTGACAAAGAACCCATAGAGGAAACTTTTAAACATTTCTCACTTAGATAATATAATTTGTTGATGCTTGACATGTTCCATACTCCAAAAGAGTATGAAAATCTTCATATGTACCCAAATTATTATCTTTGTAATATGATGGTCATCCCTTATGGGCTTCCTAACCTTTAAACTCATTTCATATATGGGAGAATTGATCAAGCTCCTATTGTCGACAATCCATCCTCTTCACCACAACCATTTACCTATGACTTCTTTTTCTTGAGTAAGCCTAGTTTCACTCACACCTATCTCTATAGGTGTGCATGGAAAGGATTTGGTTTAGGTCATTACAAGCAGGGTGTTCATACACCCATTGATTATCCCACTCGAAAAACCATTGAAAATGCAAAAAAAAAAGGCATGGAGTGGGTTATGATGAACCAACTAAACTCACCAAAACTTCCCATATACCAATTATTGAAGAGCCAATCTCTCCTTATCCACCTTCTTCTCCACCATCACCTACCAAATTAGAGGTATCTATACCTCCTAATTTTTTTTTCAATAAATTTCATCCATTTGGGGCCTCTCAACTATTACTAGGGTAAGGAAACAAGGTCCCTTCCTCTCATTTATCTTGAAATAATTGATGACAACTCTCCCACAATTAACACTATCCAATGTCAAGATGATGACACTATTCTCACATACATGGGTGTAGATGATTCATATATCTAATGATCGCTCCCATCTAAAACACAAGCTATGTTAAATGAATCAACCATTGACATCAATTTTTCCTATCAAGATAACCCCCACATCCTCAAGATTGGCCAATCTTTGGATTCCTATGAGAAATCTAATTATGCCACATTTCTTAATAATCATAGTAAAGCCTTCACTTGGTCTTATAATGACATGCTTGGTATTGACCACTCTATCATCACCCATAACATTATCACCAATTGAGATGCTAAACCTGTTAGGAAGAAGCTTTGAAAAATGTATCCTTGTAATGCTCTCCTTTTCAAGGAAGATCTCTAATGCCTCCTTTATGTTAAATTTATCCAACCCATCAACTACTCACAATGGGTTTAAAATATTATTCCTATCATAAAATTAACTGGAGGAATGTGCATTTATGCCAACTACTATGACCTAAACCTCCTTGTCCAAAAGATGACTTCCCATTACCAAGTATCAACCAAATAATTGATCTAACAACAAGTCATGAGATGATATCACTTGTGGATGGGTTCTCAGGATATAATCAAATCTTGGTTACTCTCAAGGATCAATGCAAGATAACTTTCATTACCCCATGGAAGACTATCTATTATTGGGTCATGCCTTTTGATTTGAATAACATTGGACCTACCAATGCACTGTGACTTACATCTTCCATGATTTCCTACAAAAAATTATAGAAGACTATGTGGATGACTTACTCAAAAACTCTAAACTTTGCCAAGATCTCTTGATGATTCTAAAAATCATATTCACTTGTCTCCTCTAATATAACATTTGACTAAACCCAAATAAATGTCTTTGGTGTCCTTTTTGATAAGCTCTTAGACTTTATTATTTTTCTCTGTGATATTGAAGTTGACCCTGCTAAGGTTCAAGTAATACTAGAGATACCTCCACCTACTAATATCAAACAACTCCATATCCTACAAGGAAAACTTTAGTCAATCCACTACTTCATCTCCCAGTTGTTAGATCATTGCCAACCCTTTCACCATATCTTCAAAAAATATGTCTCCTTCTATTGGAATACATATTTCCATGAAGCTTTTGATGCACTCAAATAGTATCTCCTTTCCCCACTAGTTCTTATTCCACTTAAGGAAAATTAGCCTTTCTACCTCTATAACTTTACAATAGACCATTATTTGGGTGTTACAATTTCACATCGAGATGATCACCATTGAGAACAAGCGGTTTACTACATAAGTCTCACACTTATTGATTATGAGACTCAATCTACCCATACTTAAAACCTTTGCCTCACATTAGTCTTTTCAGCCTCCAAGCTCCACCATTACCTCTTAAATCACAAAACCTACATGGTCACCCATACTAATCCCCTCAAATACATGTATTCCAAGCCATATCACAACCAACATGTAGCTCAATGGCTTATACTCCTTTCTAAATTTGACTTAGAGTTTATACAACAAAAGTATATCAAGGGGAAAATGAACACTAACTAGTTAGCTTCCACCCCTTTACCTAAAAAGCAACCTTCAAACCTCAAATTACCTAACAAATCCATCACAATTCTCTCCACTAATGACATCTCTCATTAAATGATGATGTTCTTTCACAGGTCTAAATGTCAATACGATGGGGGTGCAAGGGTCATTCTTAATCCTCTAGATGGTGAGCCTATGCCTTTGTCATTTAAACTAGATTTTGAATGTACTAACAATATGGCTAAATATGAGGCTTTGATCTTAGGGATTCACATGGTTATATTCTTGGGTGTCAAATAAATAACCATTTTTAGTGATTCTCAGCTAGTAGTTAATCAGGTTAATGGTTCCTACCTATTCAAAAATGAAATTATGTAGTGGTATAAACATCATGTAGATATGTTATTATGATCATTTGACTCCTATCTCTTACAAATTGTTCCTCAATCTAAAAAAAGGTTTGTTGACATAATGGCTTCACTTGCTTCACACATACCCTCTTCACCCTCCTCCTCAAAAATCTATGTCACAATGCATCTCTTAACATTACTCTCTTATGTATCAACTAACATCCTTTTTATCAGAAATGTAACATACAACCGACACAAATTATGGTACAAGAAACTCATATATTATCTTTCCTTTTCTTTTACCCCTTCTGACCTCTCCAATAATGGGAGATGTGCCTTCACAAAATGTGCCACTCATTACACTATGCTAGGGGGACTTTTCTATAAGCAAGGTTTTGATGGTCTCCTCTTTAGATGCCTCACTAGTACTAAGACTCCTTTCGTTATTAAGGAAGTCCATGATGGGATTTATGATGGACATTTCAATGGTCATACAATTGCCCAACATATCCTTCGACTCAGCTATTATTATCCAACACTCCATCAAGACTATTGTGATTACATTTAACATTGTGTCAAATGCCAACAACATGTTAACCTCCTTCACATTCTAAGTCATGCATTATAAATCACCAAAGAATTTTGGTCCTTCTCCCAATGGGGCTTGGATCTAATTAGTGAGATTAACCCTCATTCATCCCTCTATCACCATTCTATCATTACTACCACTAGATACTTCACCAAGTGGGTTGAGGCCATTCCTCTCATCTCCACTAAGGTTGACAAAATTGTTGAATTTATCAACCATCACATCATCTATCATTTTGGTGTCCCACATACAATTATAACAAATTCTGAAAAATCTTTCAAAATCAAGACCATCCAAAGTCTTTGTGATACCTTTGGAATCAAATTAATCTTCTCATCACCATACTATCCACAAGAAAATGGATAGGTATAAGCTTCTAACAAAATATTGACCAAAATTCTCATGAAGGTAGTCAAAAATATGGGCAAAGATAGACACACACACATTCCCTTTTCTTTATGAGCTTATAGTACTAGAATTTGAACCCCTATGGGTGCTACACCTTTTTCCTTGGTCTATAGGATGGAGGTTGTTTTGCCTCTTAAGGTTCATATTCCTTTGTTAAGCATAGAATATACTGAGAAGGGGGTATGAATCAGTATATTATATATCTTATAAATCTTTCCTTTAACCAAATTCCACTTAATCAAACATTCAAGATATGTAATAAAACTCAAACAATAAACATCACACAAGACAGAGAGAGACACCAGATATAACGTGGAAACCCAATGTGGGAAAAACCACAGAGAATCAATCTCAAATATATTCATGAGAACAACCCCACATGAGTAACATACCCCTTTGACAAGTACAAACCTTAGCTATAATTCATGAGCACCAACCCATAGGAGCTTCAAACCCCTTTGCTGACCACCAACCCAGCACCTATTCATGAGCACCAACCTATAGAAGCACCAACCCCTTTGCCAAGCACCAACCCAACAATAATTCATGAGTACCAACCCCTTTTCCAAGCACCAACTCAGCAACAATTCATGAGCACCAACCCACAGGAGCACCAGCCCCTTTGTGTATACCACACACCCATCTCTCAATGTTGTTATCTCAACAAATGATAGATCAATACAACATCTCCTTCCTCTCTCTCTCACCTTTTCTCTTCTAAGATAGATATAACAAATACAAATCATATTCATCTCTCATAATTGCTCTTCTAAGCTAGATATTACAATATCAAATCAACCTCTCACTTCCACATTACAAATGGCTACTCAAGCCTTTATTTATAGCTTTCCAAATGACCTTTGGCCTTCCCCCTTTGTGACCCTTCAATCCTCATGGAAAATGGCACCAATCTTGGATGACCCTTCATATCCAAGCATTTGAAAAGTCATGTGGTGACCCTTCATGACCAAAAACGTCTTTCCCACTTTTATTCTTATCTTTGCTGACTTTTCGTATTCCTTTAAGTGTCCCTTCATGAGAAATTCGCCCATACTCTTTTGTCTTCACTTGGTGACCCTTGGTATTCCCAAAAATGACTCTTCATGGGAAAATGCATCCCATCCTTCTTTTGTCTTTATCCCATAGCTCTTCGACTTCTCCATGGGTCCTTATTTTGTCTCATATGCAACCAAAAATATATTCATTAATATTAAATAAATATTAACTCATATTGGCTAAGATAAATAACATTAAATGCAATGGGGCCTTTATCACCAATAATACTAAACCTTTGACATCAATGACAATATTTCCAAAAATCTCCCCCTTTGTCATTGATGGTAACCTCAATCTTGAAACTTCCATATCCTATCACCTACACATACCGTCATTTGAAAATATACAGTAACTCCCCCTTACTGTAACAACCTGTACCTATTTTTTGCACCTATACCTGTACCTGTTATTCTCCCCCTTTGACATCAATGGCAAAGGGCCTACGTGGAGCTAACACTTAGCTCCCCCTCACTTGATGTTGAACATCAATGGCAAGAAGTAATAGAAATTACTCCCAACTCCTCTCGCTGATCTTTGAATGTATCCTTTGATCGTGCCTTTGAGAAGATATTTGACAATACATACACATTTTCCCCTGTCCTTTGAGCATCTACAATCAACTCATTTGAATATTTTCTTCTAATCTCACAACCTTCAGCATGAAACCATAATGTGTATCCTTGATCACAAATTTGACTAACACTCAATAGATTATGCTTAAGACCTTTTACATATAAAATATTTTTAGTCTTAGTTTTACCATAATCCAAACTCAAAGTACCTTTTCTAGCTATCCTGTCAGTGGTTTTATCTCTGAACCTCACTATACCACCATTAATCTTCTTTAGAGAAATGAACTTACTTTTATCTCCTATCATATGCCTCGAACATACGCTATCAATTAACCATGGCTGATCTTTACCTCCCACATGTAGAGCTATCTGCACCATCATAAAATCTTCATGTTATTTCTTCTACCATGTACATGTTTGAACCTTCTTCTTGATGAATGGATCTTTGACACTCTAATTATTTTTCTTGATGAATGGAGCTTTGAACCTCTGATCCTTCTTGACTGACTCGAACATGCTTCTGTAATATCGAGCTATGTGTCCATAGTTGTTGCACTTATAACATACTATGGTCTCTTCATCAAAGCTTGATAGAGGAGCAAAAGGGTTATGGCTTCTACTTGACTCTACTTGGCTTTCCTTCTCCTTATTTCTGAAATTGTTATCTCTTTTTCTACATTCTACTTTCTTGTGACCATATCCATTACAATAAAATTAATAGCCATAAAAATAAGACCTATTTGTATATCTCTAACCTGATTGCCTTTTGTAGCTTTATTCCTTCCAGCCTTCTCTATTTGGAATGCCCTCTATATTCTTCACTTCTCCCCTTTCTATTTCCTCTTGTGTCAGAGCTTCAGCATAGCTCTTTTTATTTTCAAAACCGATCCTTGTCTTATCTGAATATGCTTTTTGACTTTCCAATATCTTATTCAACATGTTAGTGGTATCTTCAAATTTTGAATCACTAATTACTTTATCACTGACTGCTTTCTTAATATCTTCTTTTAAAGAGACAATTTCAATAACATACCTTTCACAATCTTTTCTTACTATTTTCAACTGTGCTTTGAGATCTTCTTCATTCTTCTTGGCTTCTTCAAAGTGTGCTTGTAGATCTTCAATCATTTCTTTTGACTCTTGTTCATTTTTCTTGATCTGGCGCTTTAACCTTCGATTCTTCTTCTGAATAACTTCTAACTCTTCTAGGGCACAATTGAGTTCTCCTTTCATATCTACTTCAGCTTCCTCCTCTTCTTCTTCTTGATCATCATCATGTATGACCATGAATAAAATCTCTTCTTCTTCTGAATCGTTGACTCCACTATCTTCAACTGAGCTAGGATCCGTAGAATACAGGCTCTTCTTCTCGAATCCCTTCTTGGATTTGCCTTTCAAATTCTTCTTGTATGTAGGCTTTTCATCTTCTTCATTTTTAACCTTATCTGGGAATCTAGCTAAAAAATGTCTAATCTTTCCATAATTAAAACATTTAAAAGGTAATTTTCCTTGATATTTACATGTTCCTCTTTTCGGCCTGTGAATGAAAATTTGTTCGTTGTCATCTTCATCATCACTAAAACTATCACTTGATTCTTGAATCTTAGCTCTCTCCTTCTTTGATGTCTTGAAAGCTACTTCTCTCTTTGAGGGTTTATCTTGTTTTGTCTGCATCTCATATGCTGTGAGAATACCATGAAGCTCATCCATCTTTAGCTTGGCTAAATTCTTCATCTCCTCGATTGCTGAAACCTTTGTATCATATCTCATTGGTAGAGATCTCAAAACCTTTTGCACCACCATTGACTCTTCCAATGTTTCTCTAAGACTTTGAATTTGATTTACTATCTGATCAACTCGCAAGAGATAACTTGCTATATCTTCTTCTTCTTCCATCTTCAAACTTTCAAACTGCCTTCTACAAGTCTGCAACTTAGCTTGCTGAACCTTTCCATCACCTTTGTAAATATTCTCAAGTTTTACCCAAGTTTCATGAGTAGATTTACATTGCATAACTTTAACAAATTTAGATTCACATAAACCACATAAAATATCATTTAAATTTTTATCATTACATTCACTTGCCTTCTTTTCTGCTAGAGTAACTGTAGATGTCTGTGGCTCTTCATATTCTGCCACCACTGATTTCCATATGTCAAATCCAAAGGCCATCAAATAAACCTTCATTCTCATGCTCCAAAAATCATAATTTGTCCCATCAAACAAAGGTGCCTTATTTGTAGAAAATCCTTCCTGTGACCCAGCCATCATGCTTTCTTGATCTACCTTCAAGCTGTAAAACTTTTCAAAAAGGAGCTTGCTCTAATACCAATTGTTAAGCATGGAATATACTGATAGCGGGGGTTGAATTAGTATATTATATATCTTATAAATCTTTCCTTTAACCAAATTCCACTTAATCAAACATTCAATATATGCAATAAAACTCAAATAATAAACATCACACAAGATAGAGAGAGACACCAGATATAACGTGGAAACCCAATGTGGGAAAAAACACAGAGAATCAATCTCAAATATATTCATGAGAATAACCCCATAGGAGCACCATACCCCTTTGCCAAGTATAAACCTCAACTATAATTCGTGAACACCAACCCACAAGAGCTTCAAACCCCTTTGCCGAGCACCAACCCAACACCTATTCGTGAGCACCAACCCACAGGAGCACCAACCCCTTTGCTAAGCACCAACCCAGTAATAATTCATGAGCACCAACCCACAGGAGCACCAACCCCTTTGTGTATACCACACACCCATCTCTTAATGTTGCTATCTCAATAAATGATAGATCAATACAACATCTCCTTCCTCTCTCTCTCACCTTTGCTCTTCTAAGCTAGATATAACAAATACAAATCATATTCATCTCTCATAATTGCTCTTCTAAGCTAGATATTACAATATCAAATCAACCTCTCACTTCCACATTACAAATTGCTACTCAAGCCTTTATTTATAGCTTTCCAAATGACCTTTGGCCTTCCCCCTTTGTGACCCTTCAATCCTCATGGAAAATGGTGCCAATCTTGGATGACCCTTCATATCCAAGCATTTGAAAAGTCATGTGGTGACCCTTCATGACCAAAAACGTCTTTCCCACTTTTTTCCTTATCTTTGGTGACTTTTAATATTCCTTTAAGTGTCCCTTCATGAGAAATTTGCCCATACTCTTTTGTCTTCACTTGGTGAACCTTGGTATTCCCCAAAATGACTCTTCATGGGAAAATGCGTCCCATCCTTCTGTTGTCTTTATCCCATGGCTCTTCGACTTCTCCATGGGCCCTTATTTTGTCTCATATGCAACCAAAAATATATTCATTAATATTAAATAAATATTAACTCATATTAGCCAAGATAAATAACATTAGATGCAATGGGGCTTTTATCACCAATAATACTAAACCTTTGACATGAATGACAATATTTCCAACATCCTTCTCTTCACATTTCTCTAAAAGACATACTTACTAACAATGAATTTCACCAAGAAACTTTGGTTCAACTAAAGTTGCTTGATGAGCACCATCTCATAGCCCTCAACCACCTCCAAATCTATTAAGAGCATATCAAACATGCTTACAAAAAAACCTTCAAGGAGTGATATTTCAATATTGGAGATCTCATCTTAAAATAAAATCAACATATGATGAATATGGAGAAAATTAAATGGGGTAATTTTTCTCCTAAGTGGATTGGACCCTACATCATAACTCACAAGTATGGCTCAAGAACGTATCACTTGTCTTATTTCAAAGGAAAGCTAGAACCTGAGCCTTTAAATGCCTTACACCTACAACCATTCTTTTGTTAATCAAGTGATGTTTCTCCTCATGTTTAACTTTAGCTCATCCCTTGAGCACCCCTATTACATTCATCTCCCTTCCTATTAACCCTTACTCCTACACACTTAGTTAACCTATGAACTACTATGGTTTTTCCCTCAAAATGGAAAACCCCTAAGCCTTTATAGTCTTATCCATGACTAAAAGAAAAAAAATGGGATATGTAAACAAGTTATAATATGTCAGGTCATGATTCTCAATTTAGACTACTCCCTTAAAGGATAGTTACATACCTTCTCTTTGATATTATCAATAGATTACTCCCTTAAAGGATAACTATTTAAACTCAAAAAAAAATGCTTGGACCACTCCCTTGAAGGATGGATAGGCCAAGCTTTGTTATCAAGGGAAATTAAAAAAATAAATAAATAAAATCTTCTCATATTAATTAGCTTCATATGACATCAACATAAATAGAATCCCATTATAGACTTCCTGCATTGATCAGCTTACACAAAAAAGGGCTTTAAGTCATGGAATTGTCTATAGTAGCTCTCGAGTCAACCAAAGTAGGGGCATATCATCCCCACTTCAAAGGTTACCCTACCTAAACACTTTCACACATTTTACCCTTTTCCCCTCATACTCTTTCAAGGGACTTTGAACTCACTTAACACAAGGTGAACATGACCCTTCTCTAACAAACAAAATGGTCAAATGATGTGAATGATGAAAGAGGCTCATATTCTTGAGCCTATTTACATTATGATTATGGTCTTTGCTAGTACATGAGAATTCTACCTCTTTATTTCCCATCCCAATCACATGTCGATCTCTCTACTAAGATTAAAAATTCATATAAACAATAACATAAATAGCCTATCCATTTTATGCATACACCATCACAAATATGGAAACATGCTAAGATGAAGCTAACAAATCAACTATGCATATACCATCACACATATGGGAAATGCTAGTCTAACTCAACTAACATGATCAACATTAACATAATATAACCATCCACATCAACATCATCATCACTATCACGATAAATTCATTTCAAAATCACAATAACACATCTCATGTATATATGTACACACACACACACACACGCTCAACATGAATGTACATCAATAGATCATAAACATATAATCTCTCCCTTAAAATATAAATCTCTCATCTTTGACTGATAGGTCACTGTGTATAAAACATATATAATAATAACAAAATCTAGCACTTAGAATCCTCAAGGCTATATGCATGGTTGTGAAGAAAAAATGTCATCACCACTCTTTGCCTGTCTATGCCTATGTGATCTAGAATTCATGGCACATGTCACTAATATCTCCTACTCTCTAAACACATAATACCTCTAAATTTGTGGGAACTCCATGATGGCCTTCTCATAATAAGCAATCTCATCAAGGGTAGTTTTATACCTTTCTAGAGATATAGTCTATAGTGGTCCCATCGTACCTATTGAAGGCCCCTATATCGGTCCCTATGATAGAGGAGGAGGAGTATCTTAACTTAATGCACTAAAACTATCCTTCTCTACTGTCAATTTGATAACTTGACCCTATAATACCCTAACCTGGCCCTATGATGCCTTGACCTAGCCCTAAAATGTCACCACTTGTCCTTATAAAACCAATCCTATGCTTGATTTGCATCTCAAGCCTATACTACTACATCTTGGGCCTATATAACTACATCTCTCTCTCTCTCTCTCATCACTCCCTATAAATTTGATGGTGTCCTCTTGACCTAAAACATAGGATACAAAATTGTCCACCATTTAAGATATGTCACTATGCATCTAGGATCTACTACACCCAACCCTGCTGGTAGCTCCTCAAAATCTAACCCATCTATCTCCTTAGGAAAGGCTAGGGGTGCCTTTATATCATCCCTCACATATCAAGGGAAGGTAGGAGGTACATCTTGTAGAAAGTATAATTTTCTCCTAAACCATGACATAGTATCATCTCTAGCTCACCAACTCATCTCCCTCTGACCCATAATATGCTTTGTAAACAAACAAGCTACTCTGCCTATCCTCTAAATGCAAGGTATGTCAAGTAGGGTATCCACACAATATCTATATGGATAAATGCCTTGATCATGCACCTATAATGATCAATATCTTGCACTATGTCATCTACTCAAGTCTAGGCCATACAATCTCTCTACCATCTAAAACCAACCCTAAAACTGGCTATAATCATGGTAGGTAACCCCAATGGT
This sequence comes from Torreya grandis, assembly GCA_037957365.1. Lineage (NCBI taxonomy): Eukaryota > Viridiplantae > Streptophyta > Pinopsida > Cupressales > Taxaceae > Torreya > Torreya grandis. Next base: position 633,010 of record JARHVA010006128.1, on the reverse strand, counting down.
TGTGTCACCATGATATGCTCATAGTCCTAAGAATAGATTAAATATCTGACACACAAAATATATCATCATCATAGTCTCAACCAAAAAATCTAGTCCCCATGCAAATATGATCCACTACTCAATCATCTGTGTTAGAACACCTATCAACACAATAAGAAATCTCCCACCATCTACATTTGGTAGTGCATACAATATAATTCCTATCATCATCAGGATGCTCAACTAATGTTTCTCTTCATTAGTAGTGTCTAGTGGCTCATAGTCAAAGCTCACTAAGTGATAGGTTACCTCACTCACATGCTCTCTAAACAATGTCACCATGTGAATATCATGCTCCTCTCTCAAACATGAGAAGAGCTCCTCAACATGGAGAGGTAACTGTAAAATCTTGTACACATCCTCTTGTGTCACTATCAACTCTCCAATTAGTAAATGGAAGGTGTTGGTAGTGTGATCCCACCTCTTAATCAATGTTATCATCAAAATCACATTTCATGTAACTCTATAATATAATTGCACTCCCCTGAACCTATGACTTCCATGTGCTACCACTCATCTGGGATGACATCCCTCCTCATCCACATCAGTAATGTAGGTAGGTAATCTTGTAACATCAACTCCTACCTATCCTGAATCCATACACACACACCTCAAGTCACATAATTTATAATATAGCCTACCACCACTTTTTTCCCTTTTCTCTAGGAGAACTACATTGGCTTGAGGCCTTGAACTAAGATATGTAGGGAGTACTCAATTGACATGGAGTCTTCTGAGGTTGGCTCAAACATATACTCACTTAACTATCTAACCTAATCTCCCATCTCCACCCTAGGCCCAACTACCTATCACAACTCTAGGCCTCATGACTTATATCCTTAACCTTTAACCCTATGATAAATATTTTAAGCCTTAGGTCCCCTAACCTATTTCAACATATCCTTTCTTCAACATTTCCCATAACATAGTCTTAACCATACCTTAGATTTTTTTCCCTATGCATTGGGAGAACTACATTGGTTTAAGGCCCTCAATTAGGCTATGTAGGTATCACTTAGTTGACATGGGGTATTTTGAGGCTAGCTCAGCCATTAGGTTCATTGAATACTTCAATTAGGGATCCAAAATTGACCTTTTCTCCTATTTTGGGTTCTTCAAGGTCACTGACCAATTTTGTATGGCAACATCGATGCTTTATGTCAGTTGGTGTTGATAGACCCCATCAACATTGGCACTATGTTAGCTGATGTCAGTGGACCCTATTGACATCAGTGACTAGTTTAGCCCTAGGGCTAAATGACCTATCTCTAAAATTTAAATTTTAAACTAAAAACTACCCCTAAACCCCTCCCAAATTCATTTAAACCTACCCTCACCTCATTTCCTACCCCTATAATAGCATTATTTCCCCCCAAACTTTAAATTTAGCCTAAAATAGCAAATTATAAAAATTAAATTCAAAATTCACTCAAAAGGGATCTTTCCTCATCTCTCCATCTTATTTAAGTTGGAATAGCTGACACTTATGGTGGCACACCTCCAATTGGGTCCCCTCCTAGCTCTACCATCTCACCAACACTCAGAGCTCTTTTTCTCTCCAATCAAATATTGCAAATGAGTTATGATGGGCCACTAAACCCCTTTTTATTGGGTTTGGTAACCCATCGATGTTAGCATTTTTGACCTAAGCCACCAATATTAACACTATTTCTTATCAACATTAATGACATAACCAACATTAACACCCTTGAATTAGAGTTTCCACTAACAACCACAATCCTTTAGACTCTACCCCTAATCTGGGGTAACTTGGAGATCACATATATCTGTAGGACTATGACAACTAACCTAGAGATCGCATATATCTCCCCAACTATGACAACCACCCTTGGAGATCACTTAAATCTCCACCCATGATGACTTTTACTAGATATCATGAATATATCTTCAATCATTGACCCTTTTAAACTAACCTTGCATTACTTGTTTTGACTGCTTATGTTATCTTATTATAGTTGGCTATTGTCCACATGCATGTATATTAGGTATTTTAGATGGTGACCAAGCTAGTCTTTTCACCTATAACCTTTTGTGTTTCCCAGTGGCACTTGCTACTTTAGATACCTGGCAGACATTGACCAATGGAGCTATAACTTTTATTGTTTTGACCTTATCAACTATCACTTACAAGCTGTGACTTGGTTATTTCTATTTGAGTCTTCCTCCACCTTACCTATTCTTGATTTTTTTAACTATAACTTGTAGTAGTATACATAGAAATAGTGATACCACATTCTCATCCACTCACCTAATTCACTTCTTATTAAACCAATACTAGATTCTAATTTCTCCTTCATTAGTCCTATCTTGAGGGGAGATACCTTATCCAATACCTAGAACATCTAACTCCTATTTTTGTCTTGCAACTTGTCAATGCAAATTACAAGACAAAAAGGGGAAAATGTAAACACCAAAATTACATCACACATGTGCATAACTCCTTGTGTTAAAACCCCCCCTTGAGCCCCTTTTCAATAATAATAACAATAATTATCCTTCTTAACCCATGTTTTTACCCCTCACACATTTAATTAATTTAAAATATTTAATTATGTTAATTAAAAACCACTTATGCCACCTTACCTAGACACCTCATCCTAGGACTAATTATTACCCTCTGAGTCACCTCAAGACTTATTCCCCTTATCCTAACTATTCATGACTTGTTCTTACCCCAAAAATAAATTCCTAACCGACTATGTCCTTTGTAACCTCTCATTTATACTATTTCCTAATGGATACCACACTTGGCATGAGAAAGAACAAAAAATAGGATAAAAATAGACCTTTTACCTATTCTCATGCCATCTACATTGGTCAACCCATGATTGACATCGGTGGGATCTCTGACATCAGTTACTTAAGCCAAACTCCAAACTAGTGTTCAAGTCAACAAAAATCAAGAAAACTCATTTTTATTTACATACAAGTTTTTGGCATTCAAATTTTCACATCTTAGATTATTATTACCTTGAAAAAGTCAAATATAAATTAGGAACCAAGCTCTTGAGAACCAATACACACATGTTTATTTTCTCTATTCAAGGCATTGGTTCGATAAGCCTTATAGGAGCCATCCATGCGACACTTATCATTAATCACCTCTTTAGCTAAGTACATAACTTATTATCTAAGTCTTTAATTAGTTACTTTATAATCACTTTATATCTACTATTTATGATTTTATGCATTCCTGATCGAACCCCTGTGAAGGAGTTATAAAGCTTCCCCACTTATTTCCCTTTGTTCCAACACACCAAACCACTAACTAGACCCATCCAAATAATACTCTCTCTCTTGAAACTCTCCCCAACCTTTCAGACCTAACCAAAACCATTTTCTAGACCCAAAAAATCCTTTTACAAGTTTTTAGGAAATTATTGCCCTTACCAACATCTGTTGCCCAACCGATATCAGTCACACTTGCTCATCGACCTTGGCAGCCTAACCAGTGTTGGTAACTATGGATTTTTAATAACCTCTCTAAAACATGCCTATATAACTTCTAAAATATAAACTAAAATACCACCTACACTCTATTACTGTCTACTACACTTAGGTTGTGAACAATGGTAAGATATCTCTCTCTTACTCTCTCTTTTCCTCTCTCTTTGATATTTATTACTCTTTTGTTTCTCAAAAGTGGTTACCATCCCTACAGAAGTTTGAAACTTCTTAGAACAATCATGTAGCTTGGTATCCCACTCATAATCTACTACAAATATTTTTGTGCTAGTGTTTTCTTACATGTAGGTAGTCCTCCCAAACCAAAGAAGAGTGTTCACAACATCTAGATATGACACGTAAACCAATCTAGGTTCATTATAATCACTTATCCCTATCCTTCTTCTCTATTTTTCTTTAGACATGAAATACACACAATTTTAGTGAAACATTAGGTTTCCTTTGTTGTTGAGCTTGAGGATCTTTATCAAATGCTCTTTCTAAGGAAACCATTCCAAGTGGGAGATGGTTTTTTTTAAGCTGGATGACACCTTCTTCATCTAACTCTTCTTGGTAGAGATAACTAACTTCTTTGTCATCAATGATTCAGGACTCAAATTAAATTGAATTGGTTAGAAGTTTGATGATATTTTGGTCATCGTCAAAGACTTGGAAATTCTCTATGTTGTTAAGAACAAAAGGACAAGGTACTAGCTTAATAGAGAATCTCTTTACCTTAGATTCTTAGAAAGGCTCCAAATTGGTAGCTAAAGTAGCTAGTGAATCTATGGCTTAGTTTTGTTCCTTGAGATCAACCATTATATTGAAAGCCTCAAAGGATTCAATCAAATCCCATGATTTGTGTTTATATATTTTTAGATATGATAACTTACATTGATATCTTTTTAAACCTAATTGATTATCAGCTCTGGATCCCCATATACCAACAATTTCTTAAAATTATTTTTTAGGGCAATGTGCAATCCCAAAAACAATGCTTCATATTCAACTATGTTGTAGGTATAATGGAACTATAATCTATATGATTTCAGGAAATTTTTTCCTTATGGATTAATCAATTCAATTCTTATGCCTAATCTACATTTGGATCTAGCACCATCAAATTAGAGAGTCCATAGTTGGATGGGGCCACAAAATTTTAGTTCTTATATTTCATTTTATGTAGTGAAAGTATAAATACTAAGGCTAGGGGATTCATAACTCACCTATTCATTCTTGAGATTGTACTCTATGATAGAATACTCATTCTTAGATTTTGATCAATTCATATTTGGTTTGAAAGGCCTCTCCATGGTATCCAAATGAGAGAAAAATATATTGAGAGGTATCTATTAAGTTTCTTAGACCAATCTTTGCTTAAAAACATTCCATAGCCTTCAGGTATGTCTACTACAAGGATGTCTATAGTCATTTTTAATCATGGCTCACATTTTATCTAAATACACACATTAGTCAGCTCTCCAATCATTGGTACCACTATTTTATCTAATTGTGAGACTATTCTCTTTAATGTGCTTGGAATTAGGCCAATATTTTGACAAATAGAAGTAGGAATCACAGTGGATAAAGCTCTAAAATCAACTAATCAATTGTGAATATTTTACCAAATGTTCTAATGGTGAGCAAAAAGGGTAGTATCTTTAGCATGATTTTGTATATGATGTTGGTGTTAGAGGCTTTTGTTTTCTCTACAGGAGATTTTATCTTTTCTATAGGGGCCTTCCCTATGATAGGCATCCATATGAGTTCTTTATGTTCAGTAATTTGGGCTAATTCATGAAGGGTGATGTTTTATTTGATTTTATTCATGTTCTTGACAATGTTATATGCCCCTTTATTAAGTTATTCCTTATTTTGAGCCTAATTGTTCCCTTTTAGGGGAAATGGATTATTATCAAATTTTGGATTTTGTGGACTAGTAAAACTATTTGGAGGAGTATATGTTGTTAAGGGATGCCTGTTTCTCAAGTTGTAACCACCTTTTTGATATTGATGAAAGGCATGGATCTCATCATTGTTTTCTTCTTGTATGTTTTCATCTTCATTCGAGAAAGGAAACTCATGGGAATCAAAAAATATAGTAGTGATTAAAGAGTCAGATTCATGGTGGAATTATGGTGGGTTATGCATTAAATATTTACTCACCACCTCTCTTTGTAAGATATCAAAAGATCCACAAAACTCAACACAGTTAATTTCACCACACTGAGATGTGTTATGAATTATGCACTAGTTAGGCAAGGCTATATCTATTATATTAATTTATAGAGTCTTTCTAGACTATTATATATTGTATGAAGGCCTATTAAAGGGTCTATTATATGTTTGAAACCCATAATTCTAATTTTTATTTATGCCATTAGTGTTTCCTATCTTTATTTTCATGTCAAGAAAATCATTGCTTAATTTCTTGACCATTTTTTGTATGGCATCCAATGATGCTTTAGTAGAATTTGTGCCCTAGACAAATATAGTAGAGGATGTAGTTGGATGTTGGTTCTATTGGTAACCATTTCTATGTGCATGCTTATTTAATAAACTAAAATTTGGATGTGATGTCTGTGTTGAAGGAGGTAACATGTATAATTGATTTTGATTAAATGTAGAAACGTTCTATTTCACATGTGGAACTGAATTCAAATCTAGGATTCCATTGTTGATACTAGGTGTGCCAAGAACCTGATGATTAAAATATTTATCAATATTGATGGAATCTTCATAGGCCAATTGCAAAGTATTGATATCAATATCCCTTCTTAATAAAACCATAGTAATTAGATATAAAGTATTCTTTTACATTTCTCACACCAACACTTCTATTGGTTTATACATCAGGCTTAACTAGGTATACATATTTTGAAATATTGCATTGAAGGACTAGATTGGTTCATTGAGCTCCCTCTTCATGATAGTAAAGTTTTGGTGTATCAAACTAGGGATGGTGACCTACCCAAACTATGAAATAAAAGTAGTTTGACATTGATTCCAGGAAGTAATAGAATTCTATTGAAAATTAAGGTACCGATCATAAACAACATCCATTAGTGTGAATGTAAAAATCTTGCATGTAACATATTCATTAATAACATTAATCAATATCAACATAGATTTCAAAGACTTAATGTGTTCTTCTATCATTCTTCCTCCTGAAGGAGAGAAGGATAGTAGATACTTTTAGGATTCATTGGTAGGTCATGTACATCCCCTAAGATGGCAATATCAGATCTAACTAACCAATGTGTTTGATCTATAAGATGATTAACATGGGGAGTGTTCCTTATTGGGTAACATTTTCTAGCTCTACTATTGATATGGATAGTTGGTAAAAATTGAGGCCTTCTATGATTTGACAAAGGTGAGACTAGAAGACTAGCCTGATCTATAAATCTAGTCACTCTCCTAGGTGACTCTAGTGTAGCTGAATATAGAAATTAACCTCTTTTATTGAAAGGCTCGATCCCTCCTTCTAGTGACAAAAATAATGTTGGTGTGGTTTTTATGTACATCAATTTATAAAAAAATAGCATCTAACATTTTAGGATCATAATGGAGATAAACTCCACTCTAGGACATGAGTTATAGGTATGTGGTTGAACAACCAGGTGATGGAATAGTAGGTAAAACATGTAATTTGTTAACTAGGACTATGTATGGATAAATGGTATGTAAAATAAAGTTAAAACTTAGGTTATTTGATGGATGGGTGGATACTAATCTAAAGTGGGCAGATCTGAAAAATAAACTCCGAAAAGAGGGAAGGATAGAGCAAAAAAGAAAGGCTCTGTGACTTCAAGAATTACCTTTTAGGATGGATTTTTTGTGCACAAGTTTTTTCAAAACCAATATTTGCTAATAGAAGCTATTGTACATAATATACAAACATAGTTAAGTAGTTTGGGATAGTTTGATATAAGGAACTCGAAGATCAAAGTCATAGGTTAATCCTTTTGAGGTAGTTGTTACACACCCGTAATGAGAAGATTATGACTCAGATTAGGGAGGTATCTAAGGTATATTCAGTACACACATAAAAAACTATATCTAGTAAAAAACCTCTACACACTTAGAAAAATGAGACAGTTAACCTACTTTCATATAATCGATAATATTTGCTAACTCTAATGATTAGACATCTAAAATCATCGTATTAATCATAAAAAGAGGAATTATTCATAGATATTACACACTTATGATTACTAAATTAGACAACCAAAAATATAAAACTTTATTACATAGAATTTGGAAAGAAAATGAACCAATACTATTTCATGAAAATTCAAATTTGATTTGCTCTTGTATTGATTTTTTTGACCCTTTAAAATGAGGGTTCTAGATGTACACATAGACTTGGTGAGGGGTTGCATCATCCTCTAAGTGCATGAAAACTTGTAATTACATGAAATAATTAGAACTTCAATTCTAATTATAATTTTAAAATTGTATATAATCTATACATATTCATAGTTAACTTAAAATTGTCAAAAATAAAGTTAGCCTTTACAATGTGATGCAACATGTGCATGCTTACAAATAATATAGGTAACTTTATCATTCAAGTTATATCAAAATTATACTACAAATATAAAATTAATGCCTTTGAATTTTTGCATAAAAAATTAGCCTTTAAACTAAGGATGGATAAATGTTTGCATGGATGCACTGACTTTTGAAATCATTGATGTAGATACTTGTGTTGAAATGGAACTTACAACATCAATATTCTTCTTTTATTCTAACTCAAGATAACATTTTTGTCTTTCATCATGATGGTGTATAATAATATCCAATTGAGTAATGAGGGTCTATGTACCTTATTTAACTTTTTAAGGAGCTTGAAATTCTCCACCTTTGTGTTCTGGAAGTTGATCTTGAAAATTTATACTTTTGTCACCTTCTTCCTATCAAAACTCAACTCAGCTTCAATGTATTCATGTGTTAATCCCTGAAGACTTTGATTAAAATTACTGGATTCTACCTAAAGGAGTTGATCAAAATTCAATACTACTAATAAGTTTACTAATAGTATCCCTTACCTTTGATAAATTCAATTCTTATAACATTTGAAAAATGAGAGCTTCATGTTCCTAATACTTGGGCATTACTACCCCAAATATTATGATATACTCTCTAGCCTCTTCATTTCTAATCACCACCAAGTTGAGGGTATTTTAATCCTATAATGGTTTCATTAAATTAGGATGGATATACACCTTATTGGTAGTATAAATAATTAATAAATTTAATTTATTCTCATCCTATTTTAAAGAATTAAATAATTGATGAGCCTGGGTTATGTGTGAAGCCAATTTTTCCCTTATTGCACCAATTGATTCAAGAGCATTATACAACTTTGATGTAACCTATTGAACTTTGGTCTCAATTCCCCAAGGGATATGGACTATTTATTTTTTCTCCTTTATTTGTTCTAATTCCTGTTCAAGCTCTTTCCTAGCCATTTTAGTCCCCTTGTGCAATGTTATCATATCATCCTTACGAGTTTTAACAAGTGACTTAAAGCCTTCAATATATGGGGACTATCCCAATTATCTATTATTCTTTTTAGCTAAGGCAAATAATTCTTGTCTTTCTTTAAAAATGACCTCCCTTCTTGCTTCATCTTGTGATTTCCTCTTCCTAACACTTTAGATGTTTCCTAAGGGTTTATCAAATATGGAGCTTATAGAAGGCAAATATATGATTTTGAAATTTAGTTTTTGAGAAAATTTTGATCTAAGATTAGTCACTCATAGAGGGATGACTAGCTATGATGGGTTTATTGGCCATTTGTCCTCAGCTATGGTCTCAACTGATTGATCTTAAGATTCTTTCTCTAAATCTCTTTTGAGTACTGAGTCAAGAAGGGTGGGCCATATGATTTTATACCAATCCACACCTCCATATTGGGGTAGTGGGTGGAATGTATATACATAATTTCCCCTTTTATTCTTCCCTGAATATGTTAAAATAGTAATTTTAGAAGAGTTAGTGGAAGGAATTTACAAGTTTATTTAAGTAGATGAGACATGGATTTGGGAGATTTCCAATTTTGTTTCAACCTTATTAGAATCCCACCTTCTAGTCTTCAGTTGGATTGAGGTAGTCTTAGATGGAATTTCCATAGAAGTAGAAACAATACGGGTAGAAGTAAATCATCTATCTTTGGTGTGAGTAGAGGTATTTTTTCCATAGTATTAAATGGAATTGAAACAAATTAAATTTGGAAATAAAGGATTAAAGGTTGAGCCTTCTTATCTAATTGGTCATATTTTATTGGTCTTTTCCCTTTATCATCTATATGGATTAGTGCTTTTGGTCTTTTAAATTATTCATCTTCATCCATTTCATGTTTTGATATTGTTGGTTACTAAACTAAAGGTGTGTTTATTTATGGTTCATCATCAATTATATTCTCTATGAGGGGAAGAGACCTTGGATTCATTTTGTATCAAAATGTAGCTCTCTGAATTGAGGTAGTAGTAACCTCTTACATAGGAAATTCAGTTAGGCGGTCTTGGATTTGTGAATCAGAGGAGTCTAAGCAAATTGGATCCTCTTGATCCCCTATATGCTTAGTTTCACTCACACTAGGCTCTATCTTCATAGTCTTCAATACATGGGGAGTTTATTGAAAAGGCTCTCCTTATTATTCTTCTTGTTGTGGGGGTCTATTGATGAAGAAGTCTGAATCAATCCATCCTCTAGGGGGTGGAAGCCTTATATGCATCTATTAAACTAAAATTGAAGATTATCCTTGAATTATCTTCAAATGTTCTTCTTTTAGCCCCTCAAGTTGTGCCCTTTCCATGACTTTGGCATCGTCTTTTGCATTTAAGAATAAAAAATCATGGTCATAAGGAACATGTTGTTATGGACTACCAAAGCCATAGATATGTTTTTGAATCTAACCATGATGGTCCTAATATCTATGAGGAAAGGTGGCCAAATGACAATGCTTCCTTTTATTGCCTACATCCCCAAAATGTTTTATCATTATATAATGAATTTATCCTATTATCATATGGGCCTCATAGAACATTCTTTTCTTCTGCTTAATCGAATCTTCTTCTACACTCCACCAAAGCTAGAATGAAATCTCTTGCTAAAAAAGATTATTAGGCACATACTTTGGGAGGAATAGGGGGTTGAATTTATTTTTGGTGGCCATAATTACTGCATAATATGGGTATATCTAATAGTCACCCCAAGGTGTCAATTTATCAATTATCCTCTTTGATATCTTGAGTAGTGGGACCTCATGGATAGCATGTCATACCTGAGGATATGAATCCTATGTAATATAGGTGATATGTTTGGTGTACACATATATGTGTATAAATGAAAATTAATCATAGATGTGATTCTTTATGCATTTATTTAATGGTATCTCTCCGCATAATCCCTATACCATTACTGTATTGAGGAGGTGTGACATCATCTAAAAATGGCTTGTTGAATTAGACCTTTTACCTTTACGTAGAACTTGCTCCCTTAGCTTAAAAATAATAATCTCCCCTAGGGAAAAATTCATGTTAGGGGTCATCAACATGTCTAGAACTGACATCCAATCTAGGTGGATAAAATAGATACTTGGCATGCCATGTAACATATTCAATAGAGCCATCTTGAGACAGACCCCCATTTTGAATTTTATAATAGGTACAAGGGATTTTAACTTTAATACTATAGACTCCCTATTACTAATTATCATTATGATGGTGAAAAATACCCTTCATGAGAAAATGCATCAACCTCATCAATGCCATCCCACATGTTTGCCAACTGAATAGTTGGCATACTATTAGATAATTGTCGGTGATGTCATGGATATGTTCTGGTGAGTGGATGAAGTGATTTGATAGTCAAAGTGATAATGACAAAGTGTGCAATGTGCATGTCCTAGTTTTCTTTAAGTATGTTTGGTTGATCTCTAGTGTTGATATGGATAGAGATGTTAAAGGATGAGTATGGAGTATTAAGCATGTGTAAAGGTTTATATAAGAGGTTTTATATGACTTGAGTGTTTACGTGCATGAATGGATTTTATTTGGTTGATCATAGTTTTCATCTAGACACTTTGGGTTTAGTGGTAAAATATCCGAGTAGGCAGTTTTATGACATCATCATTACCACATGAAAATAAGTCAAGGGGAGTTGGTCATATGGTTATGATCATAATAGTCACTAGTTATTATGCACTAGATCTAAACTCATGTGTTAAAGCATGGTCAAATATATGAGGGTGAAAAATTGGCTTCTCATTCAAAATTCACTATTTTCTCATACTTAGCCAAATTTGCATGTGGCTAGAAAGAGCTGAGTAAGCATATTGATAAGGTCAAAATTTGCACACATAGAGGTGTTAGGATAAAATGATCATATGGATTTGTTTATTTTTGTGCCCAGTTTATTTGTGATAAATTTAAAATCATGTGATGAAGTGCATCAAAAGATATGCATATGCTAATTTGGGCTCCAAGGTAGTTTTTGACATAGTTGACTCTATGATAGAAGTTTTTGAGAAGTCATTTTAATGGTATTATATCTCACATGTGTGAGGGTTGTAAGAACTATATGTCACATGGTTGGAGTCTCCTATGTGAAGAGAACATATGGTACACTTTGTGGGACATGAGATTGAACATAAAAAAAGATATATATGTCTAAATTTGGCCTTTTAGACACATTGAAAGGGTCCCCATACTTAGTAATTTATGAACAAGTTAAAGTGTGATCAAGATTGATAGTACACATTACTCTAAGAAGTTAGGAAGAAGTGAGATGAAGATAGGTACATGATGTTTAATGAATGATAAAATTTAAAGGATAAGGATCCAATGACAATTATGTGTTTAGATAGATTGATCAAATGGTTAGCATTGATAGTTAGATGCCTAGCTGATCTGTAGAAATCAATAGAGTACATTGAGTCAACATTTGAAGATTACAAGAGATGAGGTCAAAGTGACTAAGTTTTAATGTTTTATAATTTTCACCTATGCATTAAATATCAAAAAATATTTATGGTGTGTATTTGATCTGATTAGAGAGGACACAATATGATTGCAAAGTTTTTGAGGTTTAACTATGACCGTTACCATTCAAATATTTGAATTTAACACAAGGAAAAACTAGAGATCTATATTTTATCCATATATTTTGATATAAATCAATTCTTTTGGTGATATGAAAAAAAAATTATGAAGATGAATCCATGGTTCATATAATGAACCCAATTTGAATATTTTTAAGCATGTACAATCAAACATATTAATGTTCAAAGTTGATTTTGTGTTCATGTTTGTTCTACAAGTGACCCAAGAAGGATGTTTGAGATTGTGCTGATGTTATTTTGATGTCTCTTGATGAATTATATATTAAGGAGTGTTTTAGACTCCATGAGGATACTCGATGTGTATTTTGGAGGTTTGATCAATTTATCTTGATTATGAACAATTCTTACGAAGTTGACTATGTATTTTTTCATGATGTTCCTATGCACCCAATCAGTGTTTGAGTTATTTGAGCATATGTATAAGTGAGATAAGATGATTTTGATCATTTGAGGATGTAAAAGGGGGAATAAGGATTGGACTCATGTGTTTTAAAGTGTTTATTTTTTTTCTTGAGGGTGTGTTAAATGGGTGAATAGGTCTCCATGAGACCTATAAGAGCTATAAGGTCCTTATTAAAAGGTGTAACTACTTGAGGGTGACCCATAGATTCTATGGCCAACCTATGAAGGTTGTTTTGATCTATGTATTCATGTGAGAGATGACTTAAGGGCTAAGGCATGCATAATGGCTGACCAAGTTATTGATTATCAAGTATGCTCTATAAATAGTGAAATCAAATATGGTGATTTCTAGACTTTGTGGGAGGGATTGGGGAGATATTTGAGAGAGTATTGTGTATGTTTTTTATGGAGAAAAGGAGGGGTATAGTGCCTTGTGTATTATTTGAAGATAAAATTAGTTTGAGGATTTTTTGTATGACCTATAGGTAATAATTCTATTAGCATAATAGTGCTTTTGAAGATTGAGTGTGAGCAAAGGTGAAGAGTAATAAGCAGAGCTCCATCATTAGGTATTTTAGACATTAGTTCAGAGGTGGATGTGTTCATAAGTTATTTGGTATCTTAGAATCTAATGTGGTTACACCTTCCTTGCAAGGTGAAACTTGTTAAAAAAATTGGTTGTTGTTGCAGCTTGGCTAGATAGGTGTCAAATCACCTTGTAGGATTATAGTCTCACTAAATAGGGATTGTAATTCCTTGATCATTTTTAGATGGTATAAATTAATATTGTTATTAGAATGCATTAGTACTATTATATGTTTTGATGGGTTTTATTCCCCAAGAGGGTTTCTCACATATGTCATGTGTTATGTGATTGATATTATATTATCTCTTTTGATTATTGTTATGAATGATGTGTATGCTTCATGAATACTTATGATAATTGGTTAAGTGTTTGTAAAGAATATAATTGAAGTTGGATTATTTGGGATTAGTGATTCATCCCCTTCTTAATGATTATACCTCTAATAATTGATATTAGAGTAAGTCCTTTGGTAAAGGCTTCTTGAAGGTGATCCAAGGTATAATATGGGTAGTCGTCAAGGAAGTTTCTCTACTAAGCAAACACCAATGTTAAATGGATCTAATTATGATTTTTGGAGTGCAATGATGATGAAATATATTATTTCCTTAGGGTTTTATGTATGGTAATATGTTCTAGATGGCTATGTTGATCTTATTACTCCTCCATCTAGTGCTATAGAAAAGAAGTTGTTTGAGAACAATTCCAAGGCAATAAATGCTATCACTTATGGTCTTTTAGAGACTGAATACACCAAGGTAATACATTATATATTTTCTAAAGATATATGGGACAAAATGAAGATTATTTTTGAAGGAGATTGAAAGGTCAATATTTCTAAGTTACAAACTCATAGAAGGCAATTTAAAAGTCTCAAGATGAAGGAATAAGATTATGTGGCATCCTTTCTACAAAGAGTTGATAAAACTGTGAACATCATCAAAGGTATTGGAGAGAATATTGAAGAAGCAACTATAGTCCAAAAGGTATTAAGATCTCTATCTCTCAATTTTTATCCAAAATTATTTACTATAGAAGAGAGTCATGATTTTACTCAGTTGAATATGGATCAATTGCATGGCACCCATACTGCATATGAGATGAGAATAAATGATGATATACCACTAAAGAAGGAAGTTGAATTCAAGATAGAGATGAATCCTAAGAGGAAGTTATAAGGTAATAAATCCAAAGAGGATTAGATCTTTTATATTTATGAGGATGAATTAATTACTTTGATTACTAGGAAATTAAACACAAGCTTAGGGAAGTATAAGGGTAAACTACCCTTTAAATGTTTCAATTGTGGAAAGATAAGACATTTTGCTCATAAGTGACCTCATAAGCATGAAAATATTGATGATGAATAGAATGGTGAATGTCAAGATGAAAAAAAAATACATATAGGAAGAAAGGATTCAAAAATTATAACAACAAGAAGAAGTTCTTCAAGAAAAAGAAGAGTCTCTACACCAAAGAAGATTGTAACTCATCATATGAGAGTGAAGATAGTGACTGATAATTTTATCAGGAAGATGATGGTCCTACTAAAGATGAATCCTTATTCATGGCTAAGGAAATAATTTTCTCACATCATAAGGTGTCTTCATGGAGTGATTTAAATAATGATGAAGATAAGGTGGATTTTGAGACTGTTTTGATGAATGTTATTGAAGAACTAAAGATTGAGAATAAGATCAATAAGAAGAGGAAATCTAAACGCAAATACTAAGGAGAAATTCAATGTTTATGAGGTAAGATTGAATGAAAAACCAAGTATCATGAAGATATGATCAAGCATCTCAGTTGTCAATTGGAAATTCTATCTACAAGCCTAAAAACTAAAGAATACAAATGTTCAAGGTATAGTTCTGAAAATGAGACTTTGAAATCTAAGTTAGAAAATACATATAGTAAGGTGAAGACATTTGTGATATTTGAAAAGACCTCATATGATCTAGACAAAAATTTTATTGGTAAAAAACATGTTAGTGATAGAACTGGTATTGGATATGAAGAAGAACAAAAGAATGTTACTCAAGACAAGATGAAGACTAATGTGAACTAGGACAATCATACTTTGAAGACAAATCATTAGACAAGGACTAAAAGTGTTGATAGAATAAAGACAAATCAGATCAGATAGACAAATGACATGAGGCATGAAATATTCAATGGTTATTTTTATACATGTAATGAATTTGGTCATAGGGATAGAGAATGCAATAAACCTATTAAAAATGAGTTTGCATAGGACTATGATGGTGGTCATATGTCAAAAAGAGTGAGTAAAATAAAGTGCTTCAACTGTATTGATGTGGGAAACTTTGAAAACCATTATTCACATAAGATTAGACAAGGTGATTACTCTTCAAAAAGGGGAGGTTGTTTTTTTTTGTCATGACAAAGGACATATGAAAAGTTTCTATCTAAATATGGCAAGAAAAAATATGTTTCGATTAAGGACTATGGTGTGCTATAATTATGAATAGAGAGATCACATTGTTAGATTCTACAGATAAAAGCCATCAAGTCAAATTGAGTTCAATCAAGATCCTAGAGTGCAAGAAAGAAGGCATGTTAACACATGGAATCCAAAGGTGACAAGTTTGAGTCATTATGAGATTATAGGTCCAATTAATTTATCTGCTATGGTGGAGAATGCTTTAGAAGTTAAAGAGAATAAAGAGGTCTCAATGTCTACTCATATTGAGAATGAAGAGATCAAGCTCAAAGAGAAGACCAAGGTGTTGGTTGAAGCTAGTCTTGAGGTATGTATGGATCCAAGTGAACATCATGCTATTTTTGAGCATGTTTTATGTAAAGAACATCAATTGTTTGTGCCTAATAATGAGGTTCCAAACTGTAAGGTGGATCCTTCAAATGAAAAGGTATATCATGACTCTATGTTGTCTCCATGTATTATCAATCCAATCATAGAATAAAAGGAGAATGTTGTATTTGTTGAGTAATTTGTTTCTCCTAAGGAAAAGAAGAATAATAACTATAATTATCAGTTGAATAAGGAGGAGAAGGAATATGAGGAGTTTTGGGAAACTCCTAGTTTCACACCATGGTAGAGCATTGTGGTGTAGAGGAGATCTTTGTCTCTATTTCTTAAGAGACTCATTCTAGTGGAGAATCATGTTTTTGTTTTAAAAATGATAATTATAATAAAATAAGGTCTTTATTTAAGGTGGAACAACAAGTTTATGAGCCTATTTTAGAGGTTTGTGAAGGAGTTGTAGTACAGAATTAGAATGGGTGGTTTGATGTGTCTTAACAAGATTGATGCAATGTCAAGAAGTGTGTGGTGCTAAAAAAAAAATTGCATTTATTTTTTATGTAAACTAGGTGTTTTTGTGGTCTGAAGGTATGTTTGTGCAAATTGAATAGTTTTGAGTGATCTTGATTTTCTTAGTTTTTGGCTTAAAAACAAGCAAGCCTAAAATGGGTTATAGGAATTCAAGGATCCCAAATGTGTGAAGGCTCAATTTTTGAGTCTAGAAGTGTGTGATGGGTATCTATATGTGTAAAATAAGTTTTAGAGGTGTTCATTGACTAGAAGTAGGTTTGTTGACCCTATTTATTTTGAGATTCTAGGGTTTTGGGTAATGATAAAAAAGTAGTTTTCCTTATGAGTTAAGGTATGAGTCTTTTTAATATGTTGAATGGACCAAATGGGTGTTAAAATCAAGATTCATATATATATATATATATATATATATATATATATATATCAAGATTCATATATATATATATATATATATATATATATATATATATATATGTTTGTGTTTCTCAAATTATTCAAGTTTTTTTCAATATGGAGGCCTAATTGGCTAGTAGGTTTGTGAAGTATGTTGCAAAAGATGAGCTTAGTGATGTAAATTGGTGGATTAAGAGGGCATATGAGAATGCTCTAGATATGAAGTTTTAGGTCCTGAATATTTATCTACAAAAAATTATGGGCTCTATAAATTTTAGGTAGGACTACAAGGAGGCTAGACATGCCTAGTTTGAAGAAGAGTTCTTTTTACTCGGTTTCTCCAAAAGATAAAGGTATTTTAGTTTCAAGGAATGTTCTCAAGTTTTTTGAGATCATGTTTCCGATTTGGTGAGTACATGAAGTTCTATTGATGGTCCTTGTGGTAGCTTGAGAGATAAATCTAGTAAGCATGTGTGGTGGTTCTTCATAGTGTATGGAGGTCTGAATATGCTCAAGATGTGTAATGGCTTAGAAATCTTAGGGGGAGTCCATATAATATGTTTATTGGTAAGTTCCATCATATTTTAATATTTTTGTGTGTTCTTTCTTCATTGGTTATAGTGTTTGATTGAAGAGAGTGTTGACATAGAGAAAGAGGAAGTTGTCAAGGCAAGAAGAGGTAGGCTCAAGGTAAGGGGGAGTTTTTAGTATTTTTAGGTCATCAATATCATTTTATGCCCACTTTGTCATTATGTCAAAGGAGGAGAAATTTCTTGTTATCGAAGTGCTTGAAGAGAGAGAAGGTGAGATATATATTTTTATGTATAATGGTTGTTAACATCAATGACAAAGGGGGATATTATTGGAGAGTTGTTAGTGATGTCATGGTGATTTCAAGGAGATTTTATGGTGAGTGGATGAAGTTATTTGATAGTCTAAGTAATAATGACAAAGTATCCAATGTTCTTGTCTTAGTTTGATTAAAGTATTCTTGGTTGATCTCTAGTGTTGACATGAATAGAGATGTTTAGGGATGAGTGTGGACTATTGAGCATGTTCAACAGATCCTATAAAAGGTTTTATATGATTTTAGTGCTTGTGTTCATGAATGGATTTCATCTGGTAGATCATAGTTTTCATCTAGACACTTTGGGTCTTGTTGACCAAATTTGACCTTCAGGTTAAATTAGGGAACCCTTAGGTAAAAACATGACTTTAAGAATTTTATGGGTCTAATATAGATGTTACAAGGTGTTTTATAGGTTAATTAATGTCACTTAATGTTTTACTAGACTTGGTCATTAGTTTTTAGTCCTTATATCATTTTTAGGTCAAAAATGGTATATTTAATGAGTTGTATGGATTTATTGGGAATTGTGAAGGATCCAAAATGTTATTTCATGTTCCATGTGTCCCTAGAGGTCTTACTTAATTTACATAATTTAAATATGATAGGTTATGTAGAATAAAAGGTAGTTTTATTGAAGGAAAAGAAGAGTTTGGCACTTGTACAGCCTCTTCATCTTCCCCATTCTTATTTACATGATATTTTTGATTTTTAAGTGTAATTTTGAGATAAAAGTTTTATACTCCCTTTCCACCCTTCTTGGCAAGTAGAAGTGACTTTCAAGTAGGTTTTTTCTTGGTATGAATAGCTCAGAATGTTTCAAGGAAAATACTTTTGGAATGCTATTTTAAACTCTGAGACATTCATTTCCATATAAATATTCTGAAAAATTATGTCATGTGCTTCATTAACCATCCTCATGAAGTTGACCTTTCAAACCTACCTGCTAATCTATGTACCCTATGGGTTTTACCTTGGTTTGAGAAATTATGTACAAACCAATTGCTAAGTCTGATTCCATATTATTTTTAACTCCTCCTTAGATGTTACCCATGATTTTTTTCATGTTACATGGTATTTTAATGAACAAATTATCTCATGTTTTAGGAGGGTGTCATTATGAGAGATCTCAGTCCAGTTTTCCACTTGCAGTAAGTTGAACTCCCTTCAAGAGATTTCATCTAAAAAGGATATGGTGTTTTCATGTTTACATGTAAATTTGAGCTCATCCATTCAACTTTAATCTTGTTTATACAATCATTTTCATGATTTGTAGTTAATGATGCACATACACTTGAAGTTATCCATGGACAACCACATGCAGGTGCTAGAAACAAATCTTCACATTTAAAAGGATGTTTTGAACTTTATTTTAAAGTCTCCTTAGGGGAAATCATACATTTGAATTATTTGGCATGATTTTGGCTTCCCATGTATATTTTCATTCATCCTTGTTGTTTTAAGACACGCCCACTACCTATATAGATAATAATCACCTACATGAGCCATTGTTGATGTCATGATGAGAGGTTGGGAGGCTTAACATAGGTTTTAACCTTATAATATTTATAAGATTTAATTATTATTATTAATGGAGGCATAGAGGATTCATAAATATGGATATATTATACACTACTCATTTTCACTTTACTGCTTGTGTATGTTGATGGCTACCTACAGGTGATACTTCAAGGTTATAAAGGCTTTTGAATGGGAGTTTTGAAACATGATAATGACCTTTCCAAGTTATAATAGGTGATGGAATCATTAAAATATTTTTTTTTTCATTTAAAAAGGACATAAATTGTGTGAACAATGGTCAAAGGGAAAATGACTGATTTTAGGGAAATATTCCCTAAAATTTGAAAATAGATCTCCAAGGGGTTTTTATATGAATCTCACAACATGATTACAAGATGTTCCAAAACATATAGATTAGTAAATATTCTTGCCTATAATATGGAAAATAGATATTTCAAAGGTGAGGGTTATAAAATTAAGGGAAGATGGAAATGAAGGGCCTTAAAGTCACACTAAAACACACTAAATCAATGCATTAATATCTATAGGATTAGAAATTTGAATGGTATTTGGCATCCCTCAATCAAACACATCCTCATGTTGGCTAAAAGTGTTACATTGATAAAATAGTGTATAAATGGATATTAGATTCATTTTTATGATGTTAATACATAGTTTTGGCAAAACTTATGGCTACCTACAGGTTTCCTCACTCAAAATTTAGGCACCTATAGTAGGGTCAAAGTAGTGACTCAAATTTGATGACTAATTGGTGGTTTAGGACCTTAAAACGTGAATGCTAACTCAATAAATGTAGTTTGTGAATCATAAGGATTAAATTAAAATGCATCCAAACCATGAAGAAGATATATTTCAAACCCACATACACCTACAATAACCTATAGGTAGGTGTCTCAGTCAAATGACTGTGAAGGACTGTGAGCTGAGAAAGTGATGCTTTGATAAGGTTTCATACCTATATAATATGAGATAGATAAATTAAACAACAAAAAATGAACCTAAAAGGTTAAATGGAATAATATCAACATTTTTAGAGGAAATGTGCACTTGCAGACCCCTTTTCTCTAAAACATAGTTGACTATGTTGACTATCATAAATAGTGAACAAAGAGGAGATGTTATTAGTATAAATAGAGTATGAAAATGAATAAAATGGATATATATCATTGAAAAAATGGTATTTATAACTTAATGCAAGGTTTTTAATGACATTATTAGGTCTAACCATCACAAGACAACCTATAGTTTTTCCCACAAAAACATGCATAATCAATGTTAGAACTTAGTCTTGAAGAGTTCAATGTGTGGAAATGTGTATGAAATATTGAAGTGGTAAGAGAGATTAAAGAAATTAATTCATGATCAGGATGAATTAATATAAATTACATGAAAATACAATAAAATCAAGTAGTTCAAAATCAAGTATATATAGTCATTTAAAAAAATCCTGCACATAGCCTTACCTAATAGTCTATCTAGTTTTTCGTGCTTTTGAAGGGTATATACATAATAAAAAAGGATGATTTTTTTTATATAACCTTTAAAAATTTAAGTACACTATAACAGTTTTTTTTATTGGACAAATATGGTAAGTACCCCATGTTTTGTCTCAGACAGGGGGTACTTCCCCTTATACCTTGACTTGCAGATTTTGGTGGTAAGGCAAAGTATGAATCCAAGAGCCATGGGATATTTTTAAAATGGTATGAGAAGTTTATTTACATATAAAAAAACATTTAAATCAAAACAAAAATTTATGAAATTTAATATAGAGGTCTAAACCTCTTAATATTGTAGGCAAGCCTATTAGGCATGAATAGGCCTGGAGGTCCAAATGAGAAGGAATTATCATTTCCATATTGAATTGAGTTTGATATATTATGTGAAAATGTTTATGGAATTAATAAATGTGTTTTTTATCTATCAAGAGTAAAATAAAACCATCAAAGGTCATTCTAAGCTCTAGGTTACAATCAAACTTAAAGGCAAGGTTTTGGCATAGACTCCAAATAGATGGTCACCTCCAATTTCCACATGAGGTGAAAATTAAAAAATATTAAATAATGTTAATGGGGTCTAAAAATAGGTTTTAAATCATTTAAATTTTATGATAAACCATAAAAGGGCCACTTTTGACTAGAAAACTCACTAAAACTTGCATGAAAGAGGAGAACAAGCTTGAGTAGGCAACTTCAAATGCTCATACCTTCCTAGAAGATCTACATGGGAGGAAAAGGATTTTTGGGAAGTTATTAAGGTACTTTAACATAAAAAATTTGTAATTTTTCTATATGTTGGATGCTAGATATTTTATGAACAAACCTTAAGATGATAAACAGGCCTAAAACACTCTTAAACTCTTAGTCAGGACCAATTTAGAAAAATGGAGCTAGAAAGCTAATCTAATGGAATAGTTTGATCATGAAACATATTTAACCTTTTATAGGACTAATATAATATCTCTCACATGATTGTTTTTTGTATTTAATCTATATGGACATGGCAAAAATAGGGCATTTTTACCATTTTTGTGTTGTATAGATTATAGGAGTCTAAATATGAACCCAAATTTGGGACAAATATTAATAATTATGATATATACCCATATAAATTTAATTCATAATAAAAAAATCCTAAGTGCCTTAATAGGGGCTCTCATCTTAGCCAGTCAAAAATGGCATATTAGATAAGCTAGTGAAAGGTGTGAAAACTTCAAGAGGATGTATTTTTAATGTGTTCTTGATGATTCTATGGATATTTATGTCATTTAAAACTATCATCCACTCCATCACAAGTATTTTAATGGTAAATTTAAGCCATATTTGAGGCCAAGTGTGTAGGGTGCTTGGAAGAGGAGTTTTCTTGATAGCAGATGATGATGGCTCATTTTTAGGTAACTCTAGAGGACCAAGCCTACAAATAATGCATGGAGAGTCATGCCTAATAACCTTAACCTTATTTAAAATCATAATACATATAACTAATCAGTTATGAGTCATTAAAATAGGGATAATCATATAAGTAGTTTTTTTGAGCCAAAATGAGGAGTTTTATGCCACTTTTCACAAAGTTTATGCCTTGAATTGATATTTTTACTTCTTGGCCTTGCATGGTTCATCCCATAAGATATTAAAATACAAAATTAATTTATTTTAATATCTTAAAAATTTTCCTTGTGACCCTTGGATTCTATTTTCTTCTCTCTCTCTCAAGTTCTATAAGAACTAGCCTTTTTGGCATTGTAATGGACATTCCACCTGAGTATGGCAAAGCCCTGATCAAATGTATAATTTTTGATAAATAATAATAATGATGTTTACCTATTCCATTATTTTTATTATTTTATTCATTTGTAATATTTTATTTTTCATAAGTGAAGACTATGGATTCGTTAGCATGTTATTTCATTCTATCATCTATTTGTAGTTGGAAAGTTTCTTCTTGCAAGGCATGTGAAGTGTTCTAGGAAATTTATAAGATTTAGTGAGTTATCATATCCATTAGTAAACTCATAGACATATTATATATTCCTCCTAACTTTTCACATTCATCCATAACCTCATAATGTAACAGTGATGTGAGAAGATGAAGATTGGAGAAGTGTATGTTTAGTTTGTCCCTTGATTTCAAGTGTAATATGAGTATGGTTTGAATTAATCAATATATTTGGTGTATCACCTCTCCTAGGATAGTTTATTTCCAGTTATCTCTCTTCATATTCACCCCCAAATTTTAGTTATAGTTGTGATCCAAAGTGGTATATCAAGGGAGCTAGCTCTATCTAGAGATTCACCTCATTCCTTAGGCTAACCACAAGCCTAGAGGTGTTTCCATTATGCCACTTAGATGAGGAGATATTTTACATCTCCTAAAATGGTGAAAATACAAGTGACAATAGTTTTTGGCACTCCTGGTAGGACTCTTGGTCCAAGAGGTTGAGATATTTTTAGTGTTATTTCTCAACAATCAGCCTTTGGAGGCATTTATCCAAGCATCAATGGTGACTCCAAAGATATATCAGCTGGTTAAGAAACCTATGTTATCCTTTGAATATTTTTGGTAACATTTTACCTTGTGTTCTTTCTTTCAATGAATTTTTATGTCTGACTTTGGTGTTGAGTTTTGTTTTTTACAAGTTGGTGAGACATTGCAAGCTTGTGACATTCCCTATAAACAAGGGCAAGCCCTTAATCATCCCTTTCATGAAGTTTACTGGCCCCAATATGGTTATTTTTATCCCCAATATGATCATTTTTAACCTTATCATGAATTTTATCAGTCCTATAGAGATCCTCCTTAATTTCTTTCTCCCCCTAGTCAACCTATACACTTCTCAACTCAGTATATTTCCACCTTCAAAAAAACACTTTTGGGATATGAGAAGTACATGTTGGATCTTGAAAAACAAAGAGGATGTGGTATTAAGGTTCATAATCATGTCATTAATGAGTTTAAAGAATCATTATAGTTGGTCAAAAGATATTTGGTACCTATTGAGAGAGCCAATTGGCAAAGGCTCACAAGTGAGTTGCTTGATATGAGTGGCCTAGTTTCTTCCTTAGAAGATAGGCTAGGATTTCATGAAAGGCAACCTAACCAAATGTATCAGCCTTCATATCCACTTCTCCAAGTTTCCTATTAGCTATATTTGACCCCTACTCATGAGATAAATCAAGGATATCAAATTCATCCTTTTCTCAATCAGTTGGAGGAGAGAATTGAAAGGAGAAACCTTATTTTTTAAGCTAATCTTGATAGGCAATTTGAGTTGGCTAATATGCATATGTAAAATTCCATGTTAAAAGAAAAGGAATTGAATTTAAAGCCCTCATTTCCCTCTCACATTACATCCCCACCACCTCATAAAGAGACTCATAATCCCAATACCCTAAGCTGGAACAAGATAGTGGAATCATGGGGAAAGAAAGAAGATAGAAGTTTGGTTGATAAGGAATGTGAAGTTGTGAATGAATTTGATCCTTTGTAAGTTACTCCCACCATTCCTCAAGAAAATTATTGTGTTCCATGTCAACCCTTATGCATTCCTTGTCAACATGAAGAATCCTATGAACTTCAAGAAAGATGTTTCTAAGAGAACCTAGCCAATAAAATTGAAGAGTTAGAGGCAAAGATGAAGTTACTAAGTCAAGGTGTGGTGGAAGATTTATACCTAAAAGAAGAATATATGCCTAAAAACACCCCATCCACCCTTCCCTAAGAGATCCCTCAATATAAATCAAATTTGAGTGAATTTTTTGTCAAGTGAAGGAAAAAAACCAAGTGGTTTTAGCCCAAGGTCTGCCTCCCCTTCTTCAAGAGCTTCCAAAAGAGCCTCCTGCATTTCAATATCAATTTGATTTTTAGTTATATGTGCCACCTCCACCAACTATTTCATCTTGGTCTCACCCCATCACCCTTTACATTGATGTATCTACAGTATGGAACCCTAAATAGGAGTGTTTGGTTGACAAAAAATCATAACTCTTGCTTGAAAAAAGTCTACCTCCTTGGCAGCCTCATTGGAATAAGTCACATGACTTCAAAATTCCTATTCTTGGAACCACAAAAAGAGGAAATGGAGGATCTCACATCCATTGAAAATAAAATTCCTATTGTAGAAGTTGAGATACAACTTGAAATACATTGAGAGATTCTAAATATTAATGAAGAGGTGGTCTCTTATCTTGAAATTTCTAATTGGGTTGATGAAGAATAATGTTCTCCTTTTTCCAAATAAGAGGAAACATTCATTTATTCTTCCACCAATTTTCAAGATGCCATGGATGGTTAAGGACAAGTTCTTAATCAAATTTTGGATGATATGTTTTGAATCATTAGAGTAAGATATACTCCTCTTCAAGGAGGTTATGATCTAGCCAAAGATGGAAAAGGCATATTTGGTACTCAAGTATGTGATCTAAGAATTTTACTCAAAAGAAGATGGTTAGTATGGTGTTAGTTCCAAAATGAAAACAAAGTGAAAAAAACACACTAATAGCATAACATCTCTAGGCTTAGACACTAGGAAGAACTTAGTTAACAAAAGAAAATGATAAGCATAACTAAAAGGTAAGGAATGAAAACACAATAATTGCTTCACCTTCCTTGGATGCTCTAAATGCCTTTATAGTAGTGACTTGCTTGGCTTGTGCTCATGAATTCTTCATCAAAGGAGGCTTGGATATCTCCTCTTCTCCTTGGTACCTTTGGATTATGGCTTGGTTTGGCTTGGAATTAATTTGGCATGGTAACACTAGTTACTTGAAGCTTTTGGAACCAATCCTACATTATAAATTTAGACAAATTAAGCTTAGAAATGATGTTGTGAGGCCTCATATTTATAGATTTTAGGATTTGATCAAAATCAATCTCAACCATCCATCTCAAGATTGAGATGTGTGGTTGAGGATTAATTCAATTTTTGGAATTAAGTTTGTAATTATCCTCATCATGGCATTAGAAGAAGAGGAAATTAAGAGGCATGGAGGGCATCATGGAAGGTATTGATGATGCATGGAAGGCATGAATCCTAATATTTGTGGTATTTATGGCCTACGAATGTCTTCCCAAAAAATGAGGTCACTTGATGATGCAGATATTCAATATTCATTTTTAAAAACAAATATTCAACAAGTCTCCATATAATTTTTTATTAGGCCTTATTTGGGTTAATTAGCTCTTAAGCATGTTTAAGCACTTTGTGCACAAATTACTCAAATTAATCAGAATGCCTTATTATTGGTCCTAAATTTGACTGGATTGGAATTAGAAGTCCACATCAGATGTGTTAGATGTGTAATCCCATTTAGGATGTTTCCAACAACAAATAATAAAGGCACAAGTCTTGTGAAAAATATTTGATAGGAAAGAGCAATCCAAAGCAGGTAGGTGTAAATTTGTCATTTTGACTTGAAATGAATTGATCAAAGTTAGTTGGCCCATAAATTGCATTGCCCCATTTAGGGATATCCTAGCAAATATTAGCATTTGAATATGTTAGTTTCACATCATTTAGCATGTTTTAGTGTTTTTATGACAAATTGTACATTTTGGGTAGAAATTGGTCAAAATATTGGTTAGAGGTTATTGGTAGCTAGTTTTAGGTGTCTATAGTTTTTCCCTATTTGGGAAGGCATTGCAAGCTATGATCATAAACTAACTATATGACACCCCCTTGAGGGAATGGTTGGTACAAGAAGGTCGGCAAATGATCCCTTGAAAAGAAAGAAATGAAATGAGAGGACCAAAGAAAGGAAAGATAATGGGGTGAAAACATAATGATATTGAAAAAGTAGTCAAAATAATTGATAATGCAAGTGGGATGATGCACAATGGTTTGCCCAAAGGTAGTTATAATCATTATTCCCCGATAGTGGAAACATGGTATGATAACACAATGATTTGCCCAAAGGTGGTTATAATCATTGATAATATGGATTTTCCCCAGTTAAGATAGAAAAACAAGAAAATATCATTCCCCTATATGGGTAGAAAAAGTAAAATGGTGACAACACAATGATTTTCCTAAAGGTAGTTATAATCATTGAGAAATGCAAGTGGGATGGTGTGTAATGATTTGCCCATATGTGGTTATAATCATTGGACATTGATTATAACAAACATGATAAACTTGGCTGAGAATGATAATAACTAACACAAAGGGTAATGATGAATTAGAACAACCTACTAGTAGGGAGATGCTCATCTGAACTAATAAAGGTTGAAATTATTTCATGGTTAATTACTTTGTTTTGGATATGATTGGGATTGAATCACGATGTAAGTGATAAAGAGATGCTACCATTATTGAATAGAATTATTGAATCTAAGATTTTTTGTAGCATGTGATGGTAGGCTTCATGATAAAACACCATAAAGACTTGGCCAAAATAGGCATAAGGACTGACTCCCTTAATCCAATACTCAGTAGAAAATAATGCACCAATGATAGAAACCATGATGATAATGTAAGCATATGAATATGGATGGATTCAAGTATAAGTGTGGGCAAAGAATCACCCAATGAACACACACATAAACTAAATCAAGGCCACATTGCTGAAAGCAAAGAAATAGGTAGACAAACAAATAAAACAAGCAAAAATAAACAAATAAACAATGCAATAAAAACCCTACGAATATTGCCCCTAGAATATAGGTGACAACTTAACAAAGGAAAAAAAGGGGGAAATATAAGAAAAAGAATGGGGTGGCCAAGCTATCTCCTTATGAACTAGGCAAGTGGATGCTAACTACATAGTTTCATGGATGTAATATCCAATAAAAAACTTTAGGCCAAATGTAGTTCTCCTAGGGAATGGGAAGAATGTGATAACTGAGGAAAACAAACATAATGTATTTGATAGAATAATAGGAATGGTCTTGAAAAATGGCAAGTACATGAGAGAAAAAGGCCAAAAAATATAGGAAAACTAAATGACAAGTTATTTTATTCTAACTTAGTAAGGGTTCCTAGAACCCTTAAGGTAAAGAAGTGATCAATGTTTTTGTTATTTTCTAACAATTTTTTAAATGTTTTTGGAATTGCTTTAAGGTGTCTCAACTCAATCAAGAATGATGAGACATGAAATGGTTCAATCTCACACAATGGTGAGAACATTCAAACATAGATTACTCATAAAATAGTAAGGGTGTGGCTTAGGTTGCTCATAAAATGGCAAAAGTGTGGCTTAGGTTGCTCGTAAAATGGCAAGAGTGTTTAAAATTAGATTTCTCATAAAATGGTGAGAGCATGGCTTAGGTTTTTCATAAAATGGCAAGATCGTATGGAAAGGGTGACTGAGCTGACCTCAACAAGTATTGAGCATTGCCTACATAATCCTAGAGTAGGACCTCAAGTCACTATAATTTCACCATTTTAGTGAAGGAATTCAACTAGTGTAGTAGCTAATTCAAAAAAAATAGTCATAGTTAGTAAAAAAGACACAGTATGGCATAGGAAGTGGAAAATTGGTATGTCAAGGCTTAGTATTACCCCTAGTTTTCCCATTGGTGGTTATAACTATGACACAATGACATAGATCAAAGGTAGTAATTTGCCCAAATGTGGTTAGAATTAACAAGACTAGTGGTAAGAAAGAATAACAAATGGAGGATGCAACTACTAAAACTTCTGTCACACTATCCCAAAATATGATCTTTATTTGAAGTTCTTGAACAAACTGATAAATTGATCAGATACCTTGATGCTAAAATTGAATAATGAATGATAAAGACTAAGGTCAAATAGGCTAGGTTTTAGAACACGTAGGGTTGATAGGTCAAAAATAGACAGTGGATATGGAAAAGAGGATAGATAAAAATGGTATGTGTATAAATAATAATAGTGACAAAAGGCATAAATAAAATAGTCCTTATAGATAATACACCTTAGCATTAAATCATAATACTACTTGAGATGAATAATATACATTGGCTCTTGAAGTTTGTCACTATCTGGTGTGGCAAGTCTGTACGCTCCTTATCCATAATCTATAGTGATGATGAAAAGCCCTATTTAGTTTGGTTTGAATTTCCCTTTATGTTTCTTCTCAATTATGGTATTGTTTAAGAACAAGATCATCCAATTTAAATTTTCTATACTTCACACACTGATTATAGTGGCCTTTTAGTCAATTCTAGTATGTTTGAAGATTGTTGAGCATGGTTGTGCATTTTTCATCAAGTAGATCTAGCTCTTGTAGGTGAGCTACTCAATAGTCATGATAATTTAGGACATGTTTGAAAGAGATACATAGTGAAGGCAATTTGACCTTAATGGGAAGGCTGGCTTCAGTACCATAAACAAGTGAGTATGGAGTGGCTCTTATGGGGGTATAATGATTGGTACAATATTTCCAAAGGATAGGTAATATCTAGAGGTGCCAATCACAACTAACATCATTGATAATATTTTTAAGAATGTCGATAATGGTTTTTCTAGATGACTCAGCTTGGCCATTACCTTGAGGGTAATAGGCTATAAAAAAGTGTTGTGTGATGTTATATTTTGTAAATAGTTGGTCGACATCTTTATTCTTGAATGATCCTCCATTATCAAATATAATTTCAAAGGGAATACCATAGCGATAGATGAGGTGGTTGAAGATGAATTTGGAAATTTACATTCTATCACGTAAGTGAAGGGTTTAGCTTCAACCCACTTAGTGAAATATTTAATGGTGGTAAGGATATGTTTATGGCCATTAGATGAAGTGGGGTTAATCTTACCAATGAGGTCAAGTCCCCATGTAGAAAATGGCCATGGTGTCAACATCAGTTCTAGAGTTTTTGCAAGAACATGAATCAAATTAGCATACCATTGACATTTATCACATTTCTTTACATATGCAGTGGCATCTAAATCCATTATGGGCTAATAATAACCAATACACAAGAGATTTTTAGATAAGAATGCCCTGATAGAATGGGCTCCACATACTCCTTTGTGAACTTCTCTTAATGCTAATGTAGACTCTGCTAAAGTTAAACAATGAAGCAGAGTTTCATCAAAACTATGACGGTAAAGGGTGGATCCAAGTAAAGTATAATGAGTGGAATGATGAATGTAGGCTTTGGTTTTTTTTAAGATAGGTTAGGTGGTATAACTTGGTCATGAAGGTAGTTGTAAAGGTCTGAGTACCAGATAGAATTAGGACCAATAATATCATAAATCATGACAATGGTTGAAGGTTCATGAGCTAGTGCTGACAAACTTTTGACAAGGAACTGATACTCTCTATCTTTATTTGTTTATCAAATTAGCAAGCCAATAGCATCCATGGCATCTATAGTTTTGTTACTAGCCCTTGGTATGTGCTCAAACTAAATGTTGGCAATTTTATTTTTAAGAGTGTCAACCATGGCTTTATATGGAACCAACTTATCATCTTTAGTATGAAAATGTTTTATAACCTAATAAATGATTAACTAAGAATCACCATAAACTTAGAGATGAGAGATATTCCACTGTACTACTTGTCAAAGTCTTACAATAAGTACTTCATACTTGGCCATGTTGTTTATACAAGGAAATTTGATTCTATATGATTTAGGGATTAGATCCCCCTATGGTGTAATAAACAATAGGCCTACCCTCAATCAATGTTTAGTGAATGAACCATAAAAATATAGCTTCCAAGGATACTCCTAAAGGGGTGTGTCCATGATGGTCATGATGGATTCATCAGGAAATGGAAACTTGAGTGGTTGTGTGTCCATGAGACGTGCTTCAACAAGTTGATCTACAAGAACTTATCCCTTGATTACTTTTTGATTGACATACTCTATGTCAAATTCATTGAGAATCATGATCTATTTAGCCATTCTGCCTTGTAAATATATTTTAAATAGTAGATACTTGAGTGGATATACTTTTGAAATGTCCATAGTTTTATTATTCAACATGTAATGACATAACTTTTGAGCTATGAAAACCATGGCTAGACAAGCTTATTCAATAGGTGCATAGTTATGTTCATATGTAACCAAAGTATGGATTAAGTAGTATACAACATGCTCCTTTCCATTTTCATCATGTTGATCCAAGAGTGATCCAAGGGCATGATCAGTAGCTAATAGGTATAACAAAAATGGCTTTCTTGGCATAGGAGGCAATAAAATAGGTGGATTGACAAGATAATCTTTGAGCTATTGAAAATATATTTGGTAGTGATCATCCCAGTGAAATGTAACTCATTTCTTCAAAAGGTGTGTAAATGGATGGCACTTATCTACTAATTGAGAGATGAAGCATCAGATGGATTGGATCTTACCCTATAAACTACAGAGTTGTTTCAAATTGGTTGGTGGTAACATCTTAGTTATAACATGAACTTTAGCTGGATTGACTTCAATACCTATACAAGACATGATGAATCCAAGTAGTTTACTTAAAGCTACACCAAAAACACATTTATTTGGATTGAGTCTAACTTTGTAATCCCATAATCTTTCAAATATCTTACACAACACTACTAGATGGTTGGACCTAGTCTTGGATTTTCCTAATATGTCATCAACATAGTCTTCAATCGTATCATGTATCATATCATGGAATATGATAGTAATGCCCTTTGTTATGTATCTCCAACATTATTAAGGCCAAATGGCATCACTTGATAACAAAATGTACCCCATGCAATGGTGAATGTTATTTTACACTGACCTTTTGGTGTTATTCTAATCTGACTATATCCTAAAAAGCCATCCATGAGTGAAAGCATTTCATAACCTATCATGGAATAGACAATCATGTCAATATTAGGCAATGTAAAATCATCTTTAGGACAAGCTTTATTGATGTCTCAAAAATTAGTACAAATTTTGATTCCTTTAGGCTTTTTACTAATAGGTACCATATTAGAGATCTATTCAAAGTAGTCAATGGATCAGATACATCCTACTTTTAAGAGTTTTTACAACTCTTTCTTTACTAATATAGTAATGCAAGGATGCATCTTATGGAGCTTTTGATTTACTTGTTTGGTATCAAGATTAACCATATAGTGGTGCAAAACCAAGATGGGGTCTAGTTCTAGCATGTTAGAATAGGCCCATGTAAATATATCCACAAACTCTCTCAATAGAGCTATAAAAAACATCATGTTCCTCCTCAATGACGGGCACACCTAATTTTATCCATTTCAATTCTAATAGAGTCCTAATGTTTACCTCTATTATATCTTTGACTAACAAGGTTGAACCATCTTCTAGGATAGTAGGTAGTGACTTGAACTGTTGGACTATGTCAGGGTCCTCTGTTAGGACATGCTCTTCAACTTCTCCTAGGCATGATGTATCTAAATCCCCTAATGGAATATCTAGCCATGTAACAAAAATAGTAAAAAATTCTTGTAGTATTTGATCAAATACTTGTTGCTCAAAGCTGAACTCTAATCAATAGATAAGTCCATCATTGGTGATTTCTTGGTCTAAATTTGAAAAAGAATGAACACCCCCATCTAATGGTGCCTAAAATAGTTTTCACCACTAGACTGGCCTTTATCTTTACTTTTTCTTGGTTAGAAAGTGCCTCAAAGAGGTTTTCACTTTGGGACCTCAATGGTTTACTTATTTATTTTTGGCTAAGGGTGTTCACTCGCTCTCCAAAATAGGTTATATGATCTAATGTAATTGAGAATCTTGATCTATGACCTCCCAATAGAACATTATCTTTAAGGCCTAAGAAATTATAGAATGCCTCATCATTCTGCAACTCATCAATCGATAGATTGGATTCTTGTTGGTCCCAATCTATCAATTCGGGATAATATAATGGCAATGGATTGT